>JBCNYG010000013.1:5531092-5542493 GCA_039654305.1 Porochilus rendahli | reverse complement strand
GCCCGAGCTGGGAATCGAACCCAGGACCTTCTTGCTGTGAGGCGGACGTGCTAACCACTACGCCACCGTGCTGCCCCATTATTATTTAATGTATTTTAATTATTTGTTCATTTAGCTGCTCAGGGTGAACCCTGTACTCACCCAGAGTCGGCTGAGATGGGTACCGGTCTCCCAGTGACCCTAATTAGGATTAAGAAAATAAATAAATGAATGAATGAATGAATTAATTTTATGTCTGATCATTGTACACTTCAGTGCGCCATCTCACTCTTCCATGATTCCATGTGCCATCTAAAGACTGCAAAAAAGCTCAGACATTAACGATAAAAAGAAACAAGAATTCTACTGAAGATTTACCGATGTGTGCCAAACTGGTCTATCAGTATGTCATCATATCACAGGTAACAATCAGTACACAGTTGAAAGGAAACTGCAGCTTAGTGGATGGTTGCTGTGCAAAAATAAAATAAAAATCCTCCCTGAAGTGGGAAATGAGGACAGTATATCAGCAAGACATCCAGTGAATTCTCAGATGTTGTGCAAAAGCCATGCCTTGGTGCTAATGGTGTGCAATAACACCCGCCTCCTAGTTGCAGGCAAGCAGATACAAGAAATACAACAAAAACACAGGGTCATTATTGCAATTTGTAAAGAGGAAATTGAAAGCTGTTTGCTGGGTTGAGTTTGGGAACTCTGCAGGAAACTGCATCAGGAGTCTGAACAGCTCCGTCTTCGCAGGGAAACAAAGTCGAAGAACAATTAGCAGCCTCCTTAACATATCAATATGCTGACAAAGCTGAGATCTGGAGGACATGATATTTCCTTTTTGTAATAAAGGACAAATGGCTCATACACCAGAGTGAACTTTTGGAACCAGCAGGCAACAGAAAAGCCTTAATACTGAGCACTTCGTTAACCAAACAGCTTAGGAAATCCTGTTTCACATTAGGGAAGTGGAGCACTTGCACACTATTTGCTCCTGTGGTTTACATGGAGCTGCTGATATATATATATATATATATTAAGAGACCACATTTAATGGATATTCCAATTAAAAATAATCTTTAAATTTTTTCCATGGCTGAGTTTCCAAAGCAAAGTTGATGGGGATACCTCACAGCCATACTCCGACTCACTTTTTTTTTGTTTGTTTTGTTTTTTAACACAAGGGATTCTTTTTATCAGTCCACTTTCCAGTCCGAAAACACTGGTCAGAGGGCCCAGATCATCTCGAGCGGGATGCTGTTGATTACGTGCCTTTGCTGGTGAATTGTACAATCATTCTCTTAACTGTGGCGAGAGGAATCCCAAAGTTTTGTGCAATCTGATGCTGTCTAAGTCCACCCTCAGACTGACCAGCAATACAGCCAACTCTTTTATTCCTGGTGTTCGCAGCATAGCTAGTTGCTTTAAGCTGTAATATATATACCGTAATTTGGAGGTAGTCATGGCCTAATGGTTAGAGAAGCGGGTTTGGGACCAAAAGGTCTCTGGTTTGATTTTCTAAACAGCAGGAGAAATGTATGGCAGTGGGAGAAGTGAGCCACACCTTTCCTTCCTCCACATTCATGGATTAAATGCTACAAATGGCTAACATATAAATATATATATATATAAAGCTAAATTTTGTTTTTAGGGTTTGGCCTTGAGAGTAAACATGTTCGTTTCGAAATGCTATTACAGAGCCAGGATTCCATATCACATAACAGGAACCTGGCTTCAGGGGAAAATACTTGCATGGCATTGCATAGGATTTTAAATGTGATTTATTTTCTCTGAAGTAATCAGATGTGGAAATGTTTAGGTCATATTTTTGCCAATGGAAACTCTTTCACTCTTTAAAAAAATAAATAAAAAGAAGACAGAAGCGTTTTTTTTTTTTTTTTTTTTTTTTTTTTTTTCCTTCAAGGGTTGTTTTTTGTTCCTTAAAGAACTTTCCAGTCCATGGAGCTTCATCCATTTAATGTTGTTTCTACAATAAAAACAATAATCAATTTTTACACTTCCAAGGTGCTTCCACATAATGGAAACATATTAATGGTGGGAAACAGACGAAAGCAAGATTACAATGAGCATAAACTGGTTGGGAATCATAATTCCTTTCACTTAAAGAAGCAAATATGGAGCCCAGGAGTCCTAACTGGCCAAGTTCGCAAGGAGAGAGGGATGGCATACGATCTTTTCCCTGTCACTTATATGTCACACTGGCCAATCACGGGCATCTGTGAGCTCATGCACACAAAGGGCACAACGTTCTTCAAGGGTTCCCAAGAGTACAAACATACCAGCCCTCAAGTTCTTGTGCCTGATGCAGTGACTGGAAAGTCCGAGTCTATGCCAAGCAACCTTCTAAGTGACTCCTGGGAGGGTGTCATACAGCACTTCATTCATGATATGGCTTTTGCCAATTGAATATAGCTTCTTTACTGAATACGTGCAAAAAAAGAGGTCGGCTGCCATCACATGCCTGAAAGGAAGCACATGTTGGTCTTTTCCCTTCCTAATTGGTGGGTGTCATGGGATAGAAAAGTACGCCTGGATGACTACGACTAAATGCAGGGAGAAAAATCTGAGAAAAAGGTATACCAGAGGCATCATGACAACGTATGGCCAGCTTTCTGTCACAGATCACACTGAGCCAGTAGAAATGGTCATTCGGCTAGCATGAATTATGATAAACACACTGTCTGTCTTCTTGTTTGCTTTTATGGATTCAGGAGTAACAAAGAAGTAAGCTTACCCCTCCGAATGCTGCGGCGCAGTTTTCCAGACAACGCGTCAATGCGTGGTGTGTCTGCATTCTCATCACTGGCACCAGGACTCTGCTCAGGTGAAGGATCCTGAGGAGACTTGATGTTAGAGTTGGGTGGAGGCGAGGTGCATGGGTTAGTCGAGGTGGGGCTGCTGGCGGCGGAGAAGGACACGGGGTTGGACAGGTCTAGTGCAATCACCCTGGAGCTGAGTGGAGAGTTGAGGGAGAGTTTCCGGGCTCGCACAGGAGAGGACGTGCGCGAGGGAATGGAGAGAGGAGGAGGGGAGGAGAACTTCCTGCACAGGCGAGGAGATTTCTCGTTGGGGTGCTCGCTGCCCGTGCTGCTGGAGCGGTTGTTCTGGTTGGTGGCGAAGAAAAGTTCCAGGGACCTGTGTTTGGGAGAACATATGTGACAGTGTGAGGCAGAGAGCATGCTTCCGGCCAGGTTCTCCTACAGGGAGGAAACATGACATCATCTTTGACTGAGGTACAGAGGGAATAACGATGAGAGACAGATGAGGTATGTTTGCGTACAGGGAGTCAAACAAACATTCAAATAAGGATTAGATCTTCAGCTTTGTTGAGGAAAATGGCCTTCTAAACTGAACTGCTTATTCCTAATTAGGGTCGCGGGGAGGCTGGCGCCCATCTCAGCCGACTCTGGGCGAGGGCGGGGTACACCCTGGACGGCTCGCCAGGCCATCACAGGGCTCTCTTCATGTTTTAAAAGTTTAAGACACGTTCGCTGAAGAAAAAAAAACAGAAGAAGCATTACCAAAAGCAATCACTGTAAAAAAAAGAGTTTCTTAGTATACATTTCCGGATATTAGCATACATCATATTCCTGCCAAAGAGCAAACAGCCAATCAGCATTTCATAACATATAATATGCATAACAACCAGTCAACATCACAATATTACATCCAATTGCCATTGCATTGCATAGCAGCCAATCAGCATTGTGACGCATGACAGCCAATCAGCATTGCCATACATAACAGCCAATCAGTACTTTAATACATAAAAGCCAAACCTCATCACAATGCATATACCAGCCAATCAGCATTGCAAAGCATGCCAACACCAGACTGATAAACAAATGATTGATGAACGGATGACGGATGAAAAAGCCATGCAAAACAAGTCGAAGGATTTTGAAGTATGGTGCTCCAGGAGCTCCTCCATAAATATAAAAGAAACTGACTGGTTAACAATGTATTAAATTAAATTTTTTCCAAGATGACGTCATACTTACTATATATGCTCGTTATGTAGGACATGCACTGTACTTTAGTGCTTCTTTAGTACATATGTTTTTAAACTCACCTGTATTTTATACTGAACTGAATTCATTGAATTTTCATGCTCTTTTTCTCTCTCTCTCTTTCTCTGTGTGTGTATGTCTCTCTCTCTTTTGCTCTCTCTCTCTCTCTCTCTCTCTCTCTCTTTCTCTCTCTCTTAGTACTAATGGAGCACTGGAACGTGACACTCTGGCACTTGGCGCTCTGTTTCTGGAGTACGTGGATCTGACCAGGATGCTTTTGGAGGCTGAAAATGATAAAGACGTGGAGATCCTCAGAGACATCCGAGCCCACTTTAGCTCCATGGTGGCGAACCTCATACAGTGTGTTCCTGGTAAAGATCAGAATCAAAAACACGACAATTCCCTCAGTGTAGAACACAGAACACAGCGACTGAGTGAAGACAGTATGACTGCTGTTCATGAACTGAGACGCTCCATGATGAAATATAAATGTGCCAAATATATTCCAAGTTGTTCCAATTGATCTGACAAGATTAATTGTTTCCCTACTGTCTGACTCTCTGGCAATTGAGGCCCACAATTCTTTTTTTGCAAGAATCTTCCCAAAATAGCACTGATTATACTAATCTGAGGGAAATGATGAGCTATTCTCAGCTATTTCAGACATCGTCATCAAAGCACAGAGACGACCATTCATAGATTTCACAATCAACACCAAATGTTATGTTTGAATCAGACATTCAGAGAGTTCACTTACAGACGCTTACGTAAATACTAAAAAAAAGGGAAGTCGATGAGAAATGCTTTCATTTAAAGGTTAGAGCTGACTTAATCATCTGACTCATAATGACATCGTTCCCTGTCTCTAGTGCACCATCGGCGCTTCCTGTTTCCCCAACAGAGCTTGCGGCATCACCTCTTCATCCTCTTTAGCCAGTGGGCGGGACCTTTCAGCATCATGTTCACTCCACTAGACCGATACAGCGACCGGAACCACCAAATCACTCGATATCAGTATTGTGCCCTCAAGGTAACATAACACTGAGCCAACTAGTTTGGGTCACACATTTTTCCAGATGCATTGAAGAGCTCCAAAACCCATTTAAATAAGTATAAATGAGATATACCAGGGACAGAACAAGAACTTATATAAGTCATATAGTATATTTAATAAGTTATGGTATATTTATATAAGTTATATAAGTTATATTTAATGTTCATTAGAGCAGCAGTTCCTGTAGCAATTCCACTCAGACACTCATTCAATGCCATACTGTTCAGGGTGTTACATACCTCCGTCTGGAGTCAAATGAAACAGGCATCAGCCTCCCTGCGACCCTAATAGGATTAAGTGGTTCGGTAATTAGTGAGTGAGATGATGGAATGAAGAATTAAAAGCTTATACCTATGTAAAGTATCTCCAAACACACTCTGGGCGTATCCAGAGTAATGAGCAGTGTTAACAGATTTTTCATGCCGCACTTCCTTTTCTGATTACAAAAGCATCACCTATGCTACTTTAGTTGATGTGTAGTTCTGAAATCTTATAGGTGACAGCAGCTTTTTAATGTTTTTGGTGTTACAGTGTGTACCAGTGGGAAAAGCTGCAGGGTTCAGTTTCACATATCTGGGATGAATAGTTGTGCTTTTTAGTGGTGTTTGTGTGTGTGTGTGTGTGTGTGTGTGTGTGTGTGTGTGTGTGTGTGTGTGTTCAGTTTCCCGAGCTTCCTTTAATCTTTATTCAGTAACAGTGTTAGGGATGTAAACTGATCTTGTGCGATCTCTGGCTGTTGTTAAAAGCGTGTAATTTCAGAACTTCTCACTGTCCTTTAGGTTCTACAGGTTCGTTTAGCTGTGAAGTTCTTAATTTCTTTCAAAAAATTACCTTGAAAAGTTCTCTCTTAAGAAAAGCATACCCTTGTTTACAAATGTAATGTAATGTAATGTTACTTAGTGGCAGGCTGTGCATTTCAAGAATTAACCTCTTAATACTTGCATTATAACACCATATAGAAAATTTCAGCAGTATACAGAGTAGTCATGTAGCCAGGTTACTGTAAATACCATTTCTAAAGCAATGCTATAAAAAACGATCGAGGGCAGGGTACAACCTGGACAAATCGCCAGGCCATTGCAGGGCCAACACTCACACAACCATTCACACTCACTCTCACACCGAGGGGCGATTTGGAATCGCCAGTTAGCCTACTATGCATGTTTTTGGACTGTGTGAGGAAACCCACACAAGCACGGGAAGAACATGCAAACCCCACACAGAAACACCCAAGCCCAGGAATATAACCCAGGCCTTTTTACTGTGGGGCAACCACTGTGCCACCGTGCCGCTGCTACACATCACCTCCAGCGAAAACAATAATATTAACTAATAAAACGGCAAAGACATAAGCAATCAAATATAAATAAAATGCATCTTAATGATCTGAACTGATGATTATTTGTAGAAAAAAACCCATCATCCGTTCTTTACTCAATTAGAGTTCCATGACTCTGTTGTGCCTCTCAGTAAGGCCATGGAGGCTAATGCTAAAAGTCGACTCTCGGTTTTATTTTTATTTATTTTCTCGGTTTTATTGCTCTTGGTTTTATTTTTTGCACGTTTTAACTCACTGATATAGGCCAGCTGGCTAACCTGTCCAGCAATCTTTGAACAGTATATCCTGATATATACTGAATATACTTTCACTTTTTTATAATATATCAGTATATACTGAATATACTTTCACTTTTTTATAATATATCAGTATATACTGAATATACTTTCACCTCCTTTAGCAATTGTTGGTGAAATAAACAGCTATTAAATCTATACGAACATGTTTTAGCTTGCTTTGATTCGTACAGATGTGGTATATTTACTCTAACCAATATGCATTCTGAGCTCTCTGACCATCCAGTCAAAGGACATGAAAATGCTAATATTATCGTATCGTATCCTGCTAGATGGCCCATGGTCTCGGCAACTCAAAATTTGATTGGTTGAAAGATCTACCAGGCAGCAGTTTCATTGTCATTTATTTTAAATTACAGGTGCCTGCACTGTTTATTCTGAAGACCTCAAGGCAGATTTCTTTGCTCTTGGAAACACTGGGATAAAAGCTCTGACATAAATTGTATGTCAATCAAGAGGAAAGCTATGAGGAGAATAGACTATTTGGGAAGATTTGATACAAGCAGTGTCATGAAAAAGAAAATACAGATAGAAAGATATATTTCAGTATGTGTGACAGTGTTTAGACCAGCAGAGAAGGCCCTGCTGGCCCTGATAGCCCATCACCGGTTAAAATAAAAAGTTGATCTAATATCTAATGAGAGGTAACCGGAGTACCCGGAGGAAACCCACACAAGTCCAGGGAGAACATGCACACTTTAAACAGAAACGACCAAGCCCGGGACTCGAACCCAGTACCTTCTTGCTGTGCCTTTACGTCACCGTGCCGCCCATAATACTAACAATACTACTGAATCTATTACTGATACTGCTGCTCTGAATTCATAGACCCACAAGCACCCCTACATTTATTAATGTATATAAATTTAATAAATATTTCTACATGCTTTGGTTTCCAGTCTCGCAGTCATAAAATAGATTGATTTTTATGATTAAGTGCTAAACATGTCCTTGTTTTCCTCTTTCTCAGGCTATGTCATCTGTGCTTTGTTGTGGCCCTGTGTTTGACAACGTGGGCCTCTCTCCAGACGGCTACCTCTACAAGTGGCTGGATAACATCCTAGCATGCCAGGATCTGCGGGTATTCATCACAATTCTGTTCTGAAAACATTGCAGTAATAATGACTCATATAATTGAGCTGAGTTGAAATCTGTCAGTGGGAAATCTATGTTTATATTATTGTGTTGCTAAGGAGCCCCACATGCCTGGATATCAGTACATACAGGTCATGTATCATTAGGGAAAGAAGCCTATTTTTCATGGCAGAATGTTTATCTATTCAAGTTCCTGCTTAGACATCATCATCACTGACTTAAAAAGAAACCAGACTCATTTATTAGTTTTAAGTACATACTGCTTACTAAATTCAGCCTGATAAATGATTTCAAGTCAGCTGCTAACTAGGATACACACCTGTTCTTTTAGTTTGTATTAATCAGTGGGTATGCCCACTCTTCAGCACCTCATCTAAGGAAACAAATAAGAAGTATTAAACTTTTGTAATTGTATGATCTGAATTGCATCATGTGAACCAGTGACTGCTGCTGACAACGTGAAAGATAAAGTTATTTTACTGACCAAAGTATATGGAAAAACAATCCTGTGCTTATTTGTGCACTAAATATGCCTTGTAGATAATTATTGGTATAAATATTGGTTTTCATTATCGGGTTGTTTTTACTTACTTTTTGAAGTTGCAATCTGTAGAATTCTGTCAAAATAGTTTGCATTAGCCTGTGTGTTTGCGTGAGTGCAAGATCTCAAAATAAGGTAGAGATACGTCAGTTTCAAGAAGGCACAATCATGGCAAAAATAACAGTGCATGTTTTATCAAATCAGATAAAAATTTATGCACTTCTAAAGAAAAAAGATCTAAGCACATCTGCACATAATACAACATTATGCTTACATGAATCAGTCAAACAGTGCAGTGCCTTTTAATGCACAACACTTCCGTGTTTACGGTTTCTTCTATCTGAGTCACATGTTGCTCAGTACAGTGCTGCCCTCCTGTGTGAGAATGAATCAGTTCTTCTCTTTTGTCCTTCAGGAAAAAGATTGTAATAACAGTAGCTCGTTTTGATGCACAAAAACACTTCACCCACGATTTCCCGGATTTTTAGGGCGGATAGGCTGTCTGGGAACCTCAAAAGTTCGCCAATCGCTAATGTCCAGGGTCCCAATCCTTTCCTTGTCGTCACTGTCCTCACTTTCACTTTCACTTCGCTCTCTAGTCACTGATGCCACTATCTGTTCATCGGACATTATTCCGTGCACCTCTGCTGCTTCTTTTTCGACCATCCACTCGGACGGGAATGGGCCGGGCAGGAGGGGAAGTTGGAAAATCATGACCGACCCGGACTTCCATCATCGATTCCTGGACTTGTTTGAGCATTTTTCTGGCAATGCCAAATAATGTCCAGTGCAAGATTTTGTACGGGAAATCCGAAATCCGGGAAATAGGGGTACGGGAAATCGAAGGTGAAGTGTATATGCACGCTTTTATAAAGTTTGGGTTTAATTCTCCTTTTAAGAAAGGCTCAGCTTTATTTGTAGAACCATGACTACCATAAGCAAAACTTTCAGAATCTTTCTGTGTACTGAGAAAATAAAAGGACATAAACTTGCTTAGATTGTTTTTCCATATACTTAATTTTCCATAAACTCAGTAAAATAACTTTATCTTTCACGTTGTCAAGCAGCCATTTTCAAAAACATTTTACCGATTTTTATGTAGTAAAACCAAGCCAAGTTTATATTTAACTGAGAATATGTTCTACAAAAAATGTCACGTTTCTGGTAAGCTTAACTAGAAAAGATCTAAAGAGAAGTATTTATTAGAGATATTTAGAAGTGTGATGCTTCCCGTAGGTTCATCAGCTGGGTTGTGAAGTGGTGGTGCTCCTGCTGGAACAGAACCCAGACCACAATAATCTGTTCAACTGGGCCATGGATCGTTGCTACACCAGCTCATACCAACTCTCCTCGGGCTGCTTCAAAGCCATCGCCACTGTCTGTGGAAGCAGGTGGGCTTGGGATCAAAATCCCAATCGGGATATTTATTTTTGTAAATGCAGTGCATGCAAGAGTGGGTTTCATTCATTCATTCATTTTCTGGACCGCTTATTCCTAATTAGGGTCGCGGGGGGGCTGGCGCCCATCTCAGCCAACTCTGGGCAAGGGCGGGGTACACCCTAGACAGCTCGCCAGGCCATCGCAGGGCCATCAGTCAGACAACCATTCGCACTCACACTCACACCTAGATTTGGAACAGCCAATAAGCCTACTGTGCATGTTTTTGGACTGTGGGAGGAAACCGGAGTACCCGGAGGAAACCCACAAGCATGGAAGAACAAGCAAACTCCACACAGAAACGGCCGAGCTAGGATCCAAACCCAAGCCTACTTGCTGTGAGGCGGATGTACCCATAACTCTGAAAAACTTATTGCAGTCAAAGTTGTGTGTATAATAAATTTGGCGAATATGCAATGTGTATGTCGAATAAGTTCTGAGTAAGTTTTGTGTGAGTTAACAGCACATTGTACGCCGAGGTTTGGCTCATACGTTTGTAAGTTTGTAAGTTTGTAAGTTTGTAGGTAAGATATGCAATCGTTTACAATCGTCATTTGTAAGTTACTCATAAGTTGAATATAATGCCTAACCTACTTTGAACCTACATATAACGTAAGCCTGTGTCACATATTGAAGATTTGCAGAATTTATGCCGACGTATGACAGATTTCCTAAAACACTGGCATACGCTGAACTATCAATGTTATTCCAGTTTTGAACATATACATAACTTATTAGTAATTTACTGAGGTACTGAGATGTATGCTGCTTTACTTCCCCTCTTTTACAAAGTTCGAAGCTTTACACAATCAGATAATGACTGGATGCGTCTCTTGTGTCCTGGATTGTGAACTACTTGACTGGAAGACCAAAGTAAGTGCGCCTGCAGCACTGCGTGTGACATGGTACCGTCCTCGCCCCTTTTCTCTTCACTCTCTACATAACTACCTTCAGCTATTGCACAAAAACCTGCCATATTCAGAGGTTTTCTGATGACTGCTGTAGTTGAATGTATCAGTGGAGGCAATATCGGGCTGATGTGGATTCCTTCATTACATAGTGTGAGCAGAAGCTGAACGCTCTGACAGTAGTGTCAGAGAGGCGAATGTTGTCCAAAATAAAGACAATATTCAACAATACCTCCCACCTGCTTCACAACCTGCTCATCAGTCACAGGAGCACGTTCAGTGAAAGACTGATACCACCTAAATGTATCACTGAACGACACAGTATATCATTCCTACCTGTGGCCATTAAACTGACAACTCCTCCATATAGAACCAACATCCACTGCTATACATTTACATTTTGCACAGCATTTACATTCTACTGTTTATCACACCGATAATACTGTACTGTAGATATTACTCCCTGACAGAATTAATTCTGTATCTGTTTGCTTCATACCAAGTAAAGTAAAGGATAATATAAGGATAAAGTCTGAATAAAAAAATAATATAATTATATAATATGTATATATATATATAAATCCTTAGTCGATTTTCTGTAAGACAGTGCTCGATACAGTAAAGTAGAGCTAAATATGTGGTATAAAGAAAAAAAGAAGACTACAGTTTGCTCCCTACAGACCTGTTTCGTGGTTGCCCACTTATCAGGGGATTT
>JBCNYG010000013.1:5459850-5480240 GCA_039654305.1 Porochilus rendahli | reverse complement strand
TCTCTATATGTGTGTGTGTGTGTATATATATATATATGTATGTATGTATGTATGTATATATGTATGTATGTGTGTGTGTGTATATATATATATATATATGCATGTATGTATGTATGTATGTGTGTGTGTATATATATATATATGTGTGTGTGTGTGTGTATGCATATGTTAATTTTTTCTTCATCACAAGGCATCCTTTAATTTTTTAAAAATACTGTTATATATTTTTAAGAGCTTGGGCCACTGAACTCAGACTGGTTCGAGGTTTTGACTGTGAGAGCTTCTGAAGCTGGATGTAGGAACTCCACTGATGTTGAACATGACATCTTGGAACAGAAGGATGGAGGCGTTTTCAGAGCTCCAGCTAAGATGCCAGTCCTGGACAGCCAGATGTGTTCAACACCCAGAATTTTCAGCCATAGATGGCCACAATCCCCTGCATCAGGTCTTCAATGTTCTCCTGATTCAGGTAGAGGGACCGTTTCATCAATCATTTAAAAATGTATTGTGTATATTTCATCACAGTAACACCATTTTTTAAATTCAATTTTTAAAGCTATATTTCATTTCATATTTTTAATGTTTGCAAAAATATTTTGATTAATGTTCAAGATATTAGATCTGTATCCATTTTCTTTAACTGTAGAAGGGTTATAAAAACAGATTAATGAGTGAAATGGAGCATTTTTTACTAGTAATATTTTTTGTCATTGCTCTATTTGACAGATACTTAATTCACCTCCTATTAATTCAGAAACACCTTTTGTCATTCTCAGGGATAAAGAACTTGTTTCCTGTTCCAACAACTTCAGATTCAAGTCCATGTCTGTTCGATTTAACCAAAGACAGGTAACAAATAATATATACCTTAAAGTAGCAAGTACTCTTCAAAGAAATGTTTTAATGTAGTACTGTCATTGATAATAATTAATAATTATTCTCCAAGTCAGTCACGTTTGGTTTTGAGCGGTGTGGTTTTCTCTTCACTTTGAATTTTAAAGATATTGGATCCTTAAAAATCTGTCCAGGCTACTGATTTGTCCATCCCTAATTTTAATAATATTTGTTTATAGGGGAAATGTTATGTGTATATATTATGTTCATATTTGAGGTAAGAATATATATATTTTTGTTTCTGTAGCCATCAGTTTGAAATTGTATTGAATCTGTATAATTTTTTTTGTTTCTGTAGCCATCAGTTTGAAAAAGACTGGGGATCACTAAAGTCCAGTACAAACTTCGGTAAGAAACAAAGGCTGTTGAATGTTTTTTGCTTGCTTGTTTTTTGTTTTTTGCATAAGCTTTTTTTTTACATTATAACCTAACAACATTAATTAACTAACAGCTCGGCTGTGATGCAGAAACACTAGATTAATGTTAATGCACTTGTTCTCATGTGTTATTGTTTTAATAACAGCTCATACACAGGAACACTTACCATAACGTATCATCCCTGTAAATAAACCATTTATTAAATCATATCTCTGTGCAATAATGATTTTATAAAATGTGTTTGACCCCTATAAGACCAGCCACAGTATAATTCCACCAGAACATATTTTAGTGGCAGAGCCCCTGCGTGAGGAGGATCACTATACTTACGAAACCGTCAGCTTAAGCTTTATAGCAATCTCTACGCTTTTTAAAGTTTTCCAGGGAATTCTTCAGACAAGGAGTTTACACTCTCTGAGATCTGCTTAAAATGATGAGCGAGGCGCTAGTAAGGAACTTCCTGTTAACATCAGTAACATCATATGTGCGGTCAGTCATTGCTCTATGAGTGACATGTTTCTCATTAATAAAATGAATAATGTAGCCATTGACACATGGATGTAATATAAGTGTAATTACACACTCCAGACCCAGCTGTGAAACCTAAATATTACTCGTACTGTGTTAGACTTCCTCAACATGCTTTATTTTTGTATTATGGTCTACCTGAGTGTATGGTGTCAAGTGTGTACATATTTTACCAGGCAGAAAATGTTCATATCAATTCCTCCACCAAGGGTTGTGTGATATGCCTGTTAGCACAATGACTTAAAAACTAATGAATGAATTTTCACAAAATGTTAACCAAATGTGGGTCTTGGGTTAAACTCCTTGATTGAAAAGTTTACAGACTGCACTACCTTGGTAGAGGTCTGCACTCTCTGAGTGCCTTTAGAGTTGTCCTTAATACTTAAATACCTCAACATTCAATACCCTTAATTTTTATTTGTTTGTTTATTGTTACAGGTGTACTTGACACTCCAACGGGCTTACCAGTAAGATGCACTCCTCTTTTATCTTCCCATCTATTTATAATCTTCTAAAAAATACTAATAATCTTTACCGATGTCGTTTTAGCCACACGCCACATCTGCACAGCGCATCTCTGAGAGTCTTGGAGCTCAGTTAAATCCCGATCTATCTTGGAGCAGCTCCTTTAATACACCTTCCTCTTTGAGCCCGACAGTTATTTTGTGTAAGTACATTCTTCAGAGCCTTGTTATTAAAGTATCTGTGTGTTGTACTAACCAGCATTGTATTTTTGCTTCAACAGCCCAAAGAGAACGCCAGTCTTCACCAGTAAGTTTTAACAGAGACAGAGACGTCATTGTAAGTGAATCATAAAGCGTTTATCTGGGAATAATCTCTGAAAGTCACAAATTCACTGTTAATTTGGGTGAAGGGGTTTCCAGGTCACCTATCCCTGCGTCCACTTTACTGGACAATAACTCATGCATCACTGGTGTTTAGTCAATGCTGCTGTTGTTGCTGGTAGCTGTGTACCGTAAATATATACATATCATTATGCCTCCACCCACCATGGTGCCAGAGGCAGCAGCTCAAGCAGTGAGGTCCAGACGTCCCTCCAGCAAGATAAATCAAAACGATTCCCTGACTCTGTCACACTTTTTTTTTTCTGTCTCACACACACTCATCCCACCCCCTATGCCCGAACTCCATGTGCAGATCCTTTGTTATAAATGTGGCTGTTACACTAAAATACAAACAATCTGTCAGCAGCCATTATGATGTATCAAGCATTAGAGCTACTTTTTTATGAACTCTAGGTGCTCTGACTGTGCAAACAAGACACGCCTTCGTGTATTTCACTTTTTTGTTTCTTTTTACTCTCCACTTCATGCGCTGAACATATTGAGAACGGAAATGACATCATTTCATGACTCCAACTTGCAGGTTGTCACTGACGTGACATGGTGGTATGACATGAATGTATGTATGCAGGGTTATTGGGCTGCTTGTACTGAGTGTATGTGTGTGTGTACTGTGTGTGTGTATGTATTTTTTTTTTCTTATAAATGCTCTTTTTCTCCACAGATTGTTCGAAAGTTGTTTCCTTCACTCTCAAAAGGCACAGAATCAACTTCTGCTAGTGCATCTCGTGTAAAAAACAACGGTGAGTGTTTATTTGTAAACATTTATGCATTTAAATTTATATTTAACTGAACTTGATGTGGCAAGGTGTTGTGGTTGGCATGTCTGCCTCACAGCAAGAAGGTCTTGGGTTCGAGTCCTGGGCTTGGACTTCTCTGTGTGGAGTTTGCATGTCCTTGTGCTTGCGTGGGTTCCCTCCAGGTTCTCCGGTCTCCTCCGACAGTCCAAAGACATGCATATTAGGCTGATTTGCTGCTTCAAATTGTGTCTGTTTGTTTGTGTTGGCCCTATGATGGTCTGGCAAGCTGTTCAGAGTATTCCCCATGACCCGAGATAGGCTTCATCCTCCCCGCAACCCTAATAGGAGTAAGCGGTTCGTCAAATACTCAATAGGAATACCACGTCTTGTCTTTTTCACAGATGCGCTAACAGATGGGAACGTCCAGGCAGAAGTACAAAAATCCGATTCATCCTCTGAGAGTACGGAAGACGTTTGGAGGCAGACAGTCCCAGACGCGATTAAGGAGGACAATGTGCGGGACACCGTGGAGAGCGTTATTAATGGCGCGGAGGATGTTCTGTCTTTCTTCTTCACAAACAGCAGCTCGGCCTTGCGGAGGGTTAAAACCAAGGAAAGGAAAAAGAGATTGAACGGAGCGTCTAAGGACGTAAAGTCAAATACTTTGACCGCAGATTCCACTACAGATCCCACATCAGCATCAAGGGCTGATAGCAGCACTGCTGTCATAACTTTAAAGTCTCCTTTATTTTCAAGTCAGCTCGATACTAAAGATTTCACCCAGTGGACTCCGCTGAATTTATCTGGTGTCCTGGACTCCAAGACAAACCAAGAGGGCATCTCGAAACCATCAAGTAAACTCACAAGTCCTCATATAGACTCACTAGTGAGAAGCGCGGAGTATAATAACCATAACACACACCATGGGCGGTCCTTCTCAAGCACATCCGAGCAACAGAAGCCCTCTCCGGATTCCTGCCGTGAGAAGTCTCAGGGACGAAGAGCTTCACTGGAGGCGTCTCCAGCACTTACCTTCTCAAGAAAAACGAAGTTTGTGTATCGGGTGCAAAATTCTGAGCATAAAAGAGTGCATAGTATCACTGGTATGAGATGTTTAATTTTTTCTCATGTCTTTATGTCACTTTTTCAGAGACGATATGACCTAGAAATGATGTAATATATTATAATATATAATAATAATTATTTTATTATTCGGCTAAGGCTCAGTGGATTTTGTTGAATTGTATAGTCCCCTCAACTATTCTGTGACATCCACCTAGTCTTTGGCGGCGAAATTTTTTAGCAAGTAGTAAAACTTGTCATCTGTCGTGTCTTTAGATGCTGCGCCTGGAAATGAGGATGCACGCACAGACACGGGAGATCATGTGATCCAGCCAACAGGAACTACTGTTAAGCAGGATCATCCTGCAGGTCTTAACGTCGACCACGGCCTTGATACGACTCAGCTTTGCAAAGCATTCGCAGAGGATTTTACACAGGAAGTGAACTTGTTACAACCAGCGCACAAAGGTGCACAGAGCAGCCGTGATTGTGTCTTAATGCCCACTTGCCAGGTGAAAGAATTAAGTAAAGTGCAGCCTGAAACAGAACCTTCACATGACATCACAGGTTATGCTGACCAGCAGTCAATCTGTGACAGTGGCTGTGCGGCTGTTCATTCTAGTTTTAACCCAGGAATCCCACCACGTAGTGACACTGAAGAGCTTCATTCTGGTTTTAAAACAGCAAATAACAAGTTAATTGTTATACCCCCTGAAGCTGTAATGAAAGCCAAAGCAGCGTTAGACGAATCCATACAGCCTGTGACACATAAGGGCACTTCAAATGTAGCTGATCCAATGAAAGCAGGTACAAACCATTACAGACCTGTCAAAGCAAACACTGCTGGAGAGAAATGTCCTTCAGAGAGCTTTCAGCATGGATGTGAAGCTGGAACAGAAACTTGTGATGAAAGTATCTTCAGGTCTGAAGCAGCTGGAGAGAACATTCCTAACACGTCCCTGTGCCAGACAAACGATTCTGGCTTCAAAACGGCGTCGAACAAAAGTATCACAGTGTCATCCGTGAATCTCGAGAAGGCTAAAGACTTTTTCATGGAGTTCGATGAAGAGATGTTTGATCCCCGTCAGTCGAATAACGAGTTGCATGGCCGCAGCAGAAATGAGGCCGAGCCATCTAAATTAGACTTGACAAACAGTCGAAAACCTTCGCAACGATCCGCTGGTAATGATGACGGGAGCTCGTCATCACCTTTGACTGCTTCGCAAAAGGCAGACGTAACCGAGTTGTGCAGTATGTTAGAAGAGGCGGGTAGCCAGTATGAGTTCACGCAGTATAAACACACTAAGATTAGCTCCAAATATACTGATAGTGTTCACTCTGAGAAAGACTGGGACCCCGAGATACTTGCTGGTATTGATTTTGATGATAGTTTTAACAGTGATTTACCTGAAAGGCAAGTGTCAAAAACACATCAGTCTAAGGCAGGTGTTCATGATTCGGACCCCAATACTCTGAAAAATGGAGAGGTGTGTACTCAGACTATTAGGAAGTCATGCCACGTTCTATTGGAAGTGCCAGATGTGGATAATGACAGTTTGCAAGGGAGGTCTTTTTGTCCTGGCTTTAAAACTGCAAAAGGAAATGCTGTGATCATCTCCGAGAAATGTCTGAGCAAGGCAAGAAGCCTTTTCGCAGATATAGAGGACACCGACAAGAACCTCGGTCTCGACTGTAAAGCAGATACTGTTATACAAAAGGCGGAACAGTCAGGTGACCATCAGGACTGGTCATGTGGGGTTGCCATGGATTCTGAGACTGGATTAGAGCAAAGCTCACTCAGTAAAGAAGATGAAGTGTGTAGCAAAGCAAATCTGAAAACACGACAACCAGGAGCTATAGATCAGAAATCAGCTTTAATTCAGAGCGGCATGGTCAATATCGGATTCAGTACGGCCGGCGGGAAGGAAGTAAAGATCTCAGAAAAAGCTCTTCAGAATGCCAAGAAACTTCTAAATGAAGTTGCAAATGACAAAGAATCTAAGCATGCAGATTCTCTCTTGGCTACAAGACATAATTCTTCTAATGTGTTGGCAGATGTGCTACTTGATTCAAAGACGACTGATGGATCGTTACCAAAATGTAGAAAAGAACACAGTTTTGAAAGCAGCCCTGACGTAAAACAGACGATGTATCTGACTCCCAGATCTGTGGAGAGTAACGGGTTTAAAATGGCCAGCGGGAAAGGCGTGTCTGTCTCAGCGAGTGCAATTCAAAAATCAAAAACCATTTTCGAAAACCTCGATGACGGCGTGAGAAGCTGCGCTGAAACGACCTCAGAGGAAGAGAATGCGGACCCGAATCTTAAAGGAGATACAAGCCAGCATGCTTTTGTCGACGGATTCAAGATGGCAAGCGGTCAAGGGGTGAGTTTTTCTGAAGAAGCATTTGTGAAAGCCAAGACGTTTTCTAATAGTTGTGATCCTGTTCGCGTGGAAACTTCTCAAGTAAAAGGAGACGACATAAGTGTGATGGATGACTGTGGCTTCGAGGCAGTTGCGGGAAACATGGTACATTTGCCTGGAATGGACAGTCTGGACAAAGAGACTTTAAAGAAAGACTCCTCGGATTTTAATAAATATCTCCAAAGGAAATTCACCGAAACCTCCATTGAGACTCTTCAAGCACCATCTGGCTGTGGTTTCAGTACAGCAAGTGGTGCTGCGGTGTCTGTTTCAAACGAAGCACTTCAGAAAGCTAAAGCTATGTTAGATGAGTCAAATGCTGCTTCACCTGCTGAAAGGAGAGTGGAAATATCAGACCAGAAGAGATTTTCTTCCAAAAATGAGACTGTTGTTTCAGGAAAAATCTGTGGCTTTAGTACTGCAAGTGGAAGGAAGGTGGCCATTTCTGACAAGGCCCTTCAGAAAGCAAGGAGTCTTTTTACTGACTGTGAGGTGGACGGATTAGGACCTGATCCTTGTCATTTGTCAACTGTAAAGTCATCAGCACCTGGTACTGAAAATATGAGGTTGGCTTTCTACGCTGCCCCTAACCAGAATCAAAATATCGCTGTTTCGGAAAAGAAGCTGAATAAGGCTGAAGACGTGTCGGTCAGTTGTGGTGATGTTTCAGCCGACACAGAGAGCCACTTAACCTCGCAACCCAGACCACATGAAATCGATAGCAGAGACTCTTTAAATGCTAAAAATGAAAGCATGCCAGCTAATGCTGGAAAATCTGACAGAAGACACGAGAACACGATGAGTGGAGGCCCAAAGGCTGATCAATTGGCAACAGGAAATTTAGGTTTTAGCACAGCCAGCGGAAAAGGCGTTTACGTGTCAAAGTCAGCCCTCGAGGTAGCTTCTGAGATGTTCAGAGACTGTGATGCACAGCCAGTTGTTGGCAAGCAGTCTAAAATTCCTAGTGAAGGTTCAGCTACGAATATTAACAAAACACCAGTTGTGTCAAAGCCCAAAGCCACTTTTTCGCCTCTCCCATCACAGGCAACGCAAAATAATCCTTCCCTGCTGAGCCGCCATTCTTTAAATCTTGACACATGCACTGTAACCCAACAGAAATATCTTGAGCAAGAAGCGATGGCCTGCACTAAAGCACTTTTAGAGGATGATCTCAATGAGAACGGTTTGTTGTATAGCTTGGACGCGGACATTATGCAAAGTCCTCCAGGACGTCAGGAGAACTGCGTAGAGGTGGGCGCAGGAATACGAAAACGGGCTTCCGCTGACAGCGGTGGGGCAGGTGAGTTTTTCGACTCTCGATCAGGAGGAAGTTTGTGTTACGTGTGACTAATGCAACATTTAATCGTATTAAGGTCAACCACTCTTGAAGAGAAGACTCGTGTCAGGGTTTGACCACAGCTCTGAAGACAGATCAGCCTGTGCTGCGGTGAAAAGCAGCCCCAATGGTTAGTGTCGAGCATTTCTTATTATTCAGTGTTGTGATCTGATTCATTGATGTATAGTACGTAGTAGTGTGTTAGTTCTAGTGTCTCATTGTTTTTATAGTAGCAAGTCATTCACTCGTTATTAGCCTGCACACGAAGCGCCGACCTCGAATTAGCATTGTTCAGCTGGAGTTAGCAGCTAAGGCTACTGCCAACAAGGACTGTCATCAGTGACATGTACATTGTCCCACCCCCATCTATGTGTCTTGAAAGATGGTTTATATGATCTCGATAAAATGGTTATTACCAGATTAGTGATTATTAATATGAATAAGTGGGTATGTCTAAACATTTAACTGGTACCGTATAATCATTGTAAAATTACTGTGAAAAACATCCTGGGACTTACTGCTCGGTAAGATTAATCTGCGGTGGAATGTTGGTTCACTTTGTGCAACGTCACATCTCTCTGTCATTGATTATTTTCTTACAACAACATATGCAGGTCTCATCTGCTTTTTTATGTCCACTCATGTTTCCAGGGACTCTGAGAGACAGAAGGGTCTTCAAATACAACCTGAAGCCCAATGTCACTTATCCATCCAAGTACGCAGTGTAATGTAGATCTGTTTTTTTCTTCTATTTTTTTCTCCAAGAAAAAACATGCCTCAGGTAAGTAGAAGAGAATTTAACATTATCTTTTTTCCCCTTTCTTTCTTTCTTTCCTTCTTTTTTTCTTTCTTTCTGTCTTTCTTTTAGTAATGCAGTGGACCAAACATCAGCCAACCCACAGAAATGGAGACCATCAGAGCTCAAGGGTCCAGTGTTTATACCCCCATTTCGAAAAAATCTTAAGGCTGAGACGCCAAAAAACTGTGTTCCCAAACCCGTGGCCCAAATTCTGAGTGTGTTTGTTCCACCTGTTAAAAAGAAAGATCCATTAGGTAGTGTTCATGTGAAGGCTTCACCACAAACTTCTGGCTGTTCCCCAGCCTCCACAAGCTCTAAAGAAAACAGCACGGGTCACACAGCCAGGAAACCAGAGGACCAGAAAGCAGTGACCGAAGCAAAAAGAGAGGAGAAGTCGGAGAATCACAACACCATCCCCTGTGAAACCAAAGGTAGAAGAGTTGTTTAAAAAAATCTTTCCATTTGTGTTTAAATTTAGTTTAAATCATTGTGTGGAGCCTGATGATCCAGACAGGAAAGTTCCTCTTAAGGGTCACGATGTAGAATCATTATTTTCGGTCTGGTTTTGTATATCCCCTATACTTAAAAATGTAAATTTGCAAACCAAAATGAAATGTATTGAGAAGGTTGCAGAGATCTAGGAGGCAGCGACTGGAAGAAATAGATTTGTATTCCCTAGCAATAACTTTCATCCTGTCCCTCTTTGTTATTGGGAGGGAATGTAAAAAACAGATCTTTTTTTCCCTGTACCGTGATCCTCAGGGGCTTCATAGGAAGGAGAGTTGGTGTTCCTGTGAAACTAGACAATATTTTGACAGTAAAAAGTCTTACAAACATAATGTATATACTTGTGAGAATTTAGAAATTGGGAAATGTATGTTTATTTACTATGTACTGTGGAATATCTGCCCACCATCTCCAAGTGCATACAGCAAATATTTTTTCATATGTGAACGTGCAAAGGCTTTGTGGTTTTTGTGGTTAGAATTCAATAGTAGTCCATTGCAGGGTACATTCTCAGTATTTTTTTCTGGTACCCATTTATACTGCTGGGTGGACAGAGGTACACAGCTCTTTTTGTGTGTGTTTGGCCATTTTGGATAGGGGGGCATAGTAGTGCATCATGGTGTGCTGGCCTTTCTGATTAGCTAGCCTTTCCCTACTGCCCTCCCATGCACATTTGTATCTTGGCCCATCCTAGTCAGCGTGGGGTTTTCAGACAATCAATCAGAACAGAGTAGACTCAGCGAGCAGAAGGATCATAAACGGGAGGAGGAAGCCAAACAAGCCATCCAGTGCACACTCTTGAAACCAGCTTTTTTAGGGGGAGTTGAGGAAACAGTTTCCTGCAGAACTGTGGACGTTTTTTGTGGGTTAGGAATCGTACTCGACTGGTGCCCGAAATTTAAAAAGTAAAGTTCTTAAAATGGGTGAAATATCTGATCCTTAGACCCAAGGAAACCAACACAAGAAAAGGTTTAAGATTTTTCCTACCTCCGTGTATGATAATTCATCCATTAATCTTAATCATCTTTTTAATTAAAGTCATTTGGGAGCAGTCCTTGGAGTTAGCGCAAGATATGCAGGACATGAGGATCAGAAAAAAGAAGCGACAGAGAGTTCGGCCTCTGCCTGGTACATTTTATCTGGCTAAGACATCTGGGGCGAGGAGAATTTCCCTCAAAGAGGCTGTAAGAAACAAATGTCCTGAGCAACACACAGAAGAACAGGTGATTTTCCTCTGGATCTCTTTATAATAAAGGATTTTTGTTATCACTTTAAACCTGTTTTGCCTTCTTATCAATTTGTAAATTTTGTTCCCTCCTTTAGCTGTATCAACATGGCGTATCTGCTAACGTTGCTCAGATAACCAGCGAGAACGCAGAGTCTTTCCGGTTCAACTGTGATGAGTTTTTCAAACGTGAGGTTCTCAGGGTAGCCGGAGGGGTTCAGCTGGCTGATGGCGGGTGGCTGATTCCAAATAGCAGGGGAATGATGGGTAAAGAGGAGTTCTACAGGTAAGCACCAGAAAGCTGTTTTGGGAATTTCTTTTCATGTTTGGCTTCTCTCTACACACTTCCCTGAGTTACATCGCTGGAACATGGTGTCGTTTGGCAGAGCCTTGTGTGATACTCCTGGTGTTGACCCCAAACTGATAAGTGAAGCATGGGTGTATAACCATTATCGGTGGATTGTGTGGAAACGAGCCTCCATGGAAAAAGCCTTCCCGGAAGTGATGGGTGGACGATGTCTTACCCCTGAGCAAGTGCTCCTACAGCTCAAATTCAGGTATCAGTTATACTGTTGCATTTATACAGTAAACAGGTATGCAGTTTATTTGTTGTTGAATGTAATTCAGAAGTTTAGGATACATGCACCTGCAGCCCACCAAATAAACATGTCACAGCTGTAGTGTGGTTGCCCTGTCTGGTGTAATGTTTGCGTAAAATGTATAGAATAAAATTCAGCAACTAGAATTATAATGAGCTTACTGTATGTCCTAGTAGTGTTACGCTAATGAAATAGGAGTAGAGCGTTGGATCAAAGTGAACTTGAGCGTATATTTCTCCCCAGCTTCTTCGTAGTGAATTCCTACCCATCAAGAATACTTCTCTATCACACAATCACCACAAAACAAGAAGGGCGAAGGCTGCCAACCACATTTTTGGAACTGTTGCATATGCATATTCAGTAGCGGTGTAACACTTTTGGGGAGAAGTGGCACCTTTTATTATGCTTGTTTTGTATTGATCACTTCAAGTGACTTGGAGACAGACCATTACCCCCTCTTTTCTCCTTTCATGGTAGCTTGCCAATTAGCTCTCAAGGGCTCCCAGCCTTGCCATTCCACCTGTCGGGAGTGGTGCATAATGGAGTGTTTAAATGACAGCTGAATGTGTCGTGCTGACATCAGAGATTTTGTGCTGCATTCTTCAATGTACTTCACTTCAGCCACAGTTTCCACGTTACTGCATATTCATTGTTCTGCATATTTAAATATGTATCTGTCCATGTCCTCGGTCTGTGTACCCAGTACAGGTGTTGTAGTTTTCTATTTTAATTTCTTTCCTTTTGGGCCTGGGAACACTTGCATGCACATCTTTTTCTTGAAAGGAAACTGTTGGGAACTGTTTATAATTTTCCTGGGGTTTATTCACTTATTTTTAGGTATGATGTGGAGGTGGACCACAGTCGACGATCAGCCCTGAAGAAGATCATGGAGAGAGACGACACCCCAGCCAAGACCATCGTGCTCTGCATGTGTGGAATTGAAAAACC
Organism: Porochilus rendahli; assembly: GCA_039654305.1. NCBI lineage: Eukaryota > Metazoa > Chordata > Actinopteri > Siluriformes > Plotosidae > Porochilus > Porochilus rendahli. The sequence continues at coordinate 5,467,938 of JBCNYG010000013.1, read as the reverse complement.
TGACCCTGGTCCTGTCAGGTCCGGGGAGGCCACGGACACGGCAGATAAAAAGCCTGAGTCGTCCGCTGCAGTCATATGGCTTACCGACGGCTGGTATTCCATTAAAACACTGCTGGACGTTCCTCTGACCACCATGCTTCGGAATGGCCGTCTCAGAGTGGGTGGGAAACTTCTCATTCACGCCGCAGAGTTGATTGGCTCTCAGGATGCTTGTACTCCGCTAGAAGCTCCTGATTCACTCATGCTCAAGGTGAGGCAACGGAATAATAAAAATAAGACGGTTGTGATGTACATGCCATACGAGAGTTTGAGTACACAGATGGTATGGTTTTCAAAAGCCTATGTGTCACAATCCTCTCATTCTCTGATACCATCACGCAAACCAAGCATGGCCGAAGGCTGTGATTGGACATTGATTCCATTTCAGTGTGGCACAGTTGCAATTTGTAGCGATTTGTTCGTTTGTTTGTTTATTTATTCAGATTTCAAGCAACAGTACAAGGCGAGCTCGCTGGGACACCAAGCTTGGCTTCTATAAAGACCCTCGTCCTTTTACGCTATTACTTTCGTCACTGTGTGCTAATGGTGGAGTGGTGAGCTGTGTAGACATCATCGTGTTGCGGAGTTACCCAACACAGGTGTGTGTCTTTCTCTCTGATCCCGTATTGTTATGTGCTGTTCACTTACCCCATATCACATCATTCAACCGTGGCGTCTCTGATAAAATTTCAACGAGTTTTAACAGGTCTTTCTGAACCTATACAGTAACCTTAAAATCCACTCCTATCTGTTGTAATGTTGTAATGGCAAGACTTGTGTTATATAGTTTTTTAAAGTTGTTTTATTAAAGTATATTTATTATAGTGGATGGAGAAAAAGCCATGTTCGGTCTTTGTGTTTCGCAACGAGCGAGCTGAAGACCGAGAGGCAGCACGCCACAACAGCACCAAACAAAAGGCCATGGAGCTCCTGTTCTCCAAAATACAAGTGCAGATCGAGAAAGAGGAAGAAGGTATGATGTTATTACTAAAATTAGGAAACTTATTGTTGGCTTTGTGTCCTGCAGCATCAGACTGAGGTGTTTACTGTCAAGATTATCTTACTGATCATCACTGAGCTTCAAATCACTGTCTCACTGAGTGCAGGATTCTGTATTAAACTCCACCAGAGTTCTTATAAAAATCCCTAAAACCTATTACAGCTGTTCTGATGGCTCATCACAGGGTGTTTTTATTTAGCATAAATAAAAAAAATTTTCCATCCTTGAAGGATTTTAAAGAATATCATGTTTTTATTCATATGAAGACGGATAACTAAATACGGCTTACACTCAATTATCTTATGTGAATTTATCGTTTATGGCCCAAAGTGATGGAACACTACTGCCACAGGACATTCGTGTTACTTTTATTATTGCTCTCAGAGGGGTTTTGGTATTTGTGCATTTGCAGATAAGAAGAAAACCAGGAAAGGCCGAACATTTAGTTTCCAAAACATTAAGAACCTGCAGGAAGGGGAGGAGCTTCATGAAGCAATGGAGAGTGATTCAGGCTTTGTGGAGGTAAACCACTTTAAATCTGATTTAACTAGTGATTTTGTAAACACTCCTTACTTTGTGGGTAGACTGTAAGTAATCAGAGAGAAACAGCTGTACTTGGATGGACTTGAGATTTTGCAAGATGTTTAAAGAGAAATTAAACCAACACCCAATGAAGTATGCATGTTAAACCAGTACTTGTTCCTGTTTACATAAGTGCTAGTGGTACTTTTTAGTTAGTGTACTGTTACTTTTTTTGCAACAACCCTTCTGTGGTGAAGGCTTTTTGTTTGTTTGTTTGTTTGTTAAATCTGTGTTGAATTTTTTTTCCAGGCCCATCTAAGCACACAGCAGGTGAAAGCTTTGAGCAGCTACAGACGAGCAATAACCGAAAGGAAGAGAGCGGAGCTACAGGAGCGGGTGCACAAGGCTGTACAGGAGGCTGAGGGGGCCTGCGCTAACCGAGACGTTACTCCTGTCTGGAAACTCTCCATCGCTGACTCCAATGATTTGCACAGCAGCCGCGGTGAGTGATGATCCTGTGCTCTGATGCTACAGATTATAGATTGCAGAAAAAATTCTAACTGACATTCAAGTCTTAATACACTGTCTAATGCTTGGCTGTCAAACAATACCACCTCAGAGGAGGAACTCTGATCTCTGTAGCAGCTGAAGTTCTGTTAACTAAAAGCTGAGGAATCAGGAAGTGTCTGTACATGCCTGTTAATCATGTTGGGTTCAGATATTGTGGGCGCATCTCTCCTGGGATCTAACTTTGAAGGGAATGCTGTGTTTGTTTGGCACTAGCTCTTAGCTGTAGTTAACATCTGCCAATATTAGTGTCTAGTGTGTATCTTTATTCATGACAGAGGAATCAAGGCCTGCACATTTGTCATGTGTGTTTGGGGAGAAAAAGAAGCATAAATATTTTAACCAGACGTCATTTGGACCTGCACTTATTTCTGCTTGTAATTTTAGGTCAGGTTTTTTTTTTTGCCACATGTTCCTTTTAGGGCTAAAATTCCAGCACTGATTGTGTATATTTTTTAGTATACACACTGAATATCTGGCGTCCCTCTGTGGAGTTGCGCTCCTTACTGCGAGAGGGCTGCAGGTACAAAGCTTATCATCTGGCCACGTCGGAGGTCAAGAAACGCTCAGGAACTTCCAACATCCAGTTCACAGCCACCAAGAAAACACAATTTCAAGACATTGAGGTGAAGCTGAGAGATGGTACACTAATACTGGTCTTATGATTAGAAAGAAAAATGATTAGATATCAATTTGTCATTGTATTGCTGTAGTAGACTGTGACATTGTGACTGCGCAGTCCTCAATGGATATAAGGACATAAGAGTAACTATCAGATACTGTGAAACAGGTTTGCCCAGAATGGTTAAGTCTACATTTTCCTGCAAGACAATCAGTGAAATTCAGAGATCTTCAGAGCCCTGGATTCAGTTCTCCATGTGGAGAGGTTGACATTGTGGGATATGTCATCTCCATCTTGGACAGACAAGGTTTGTTTTTGCCAAAGCAACTCGTGGAACTGAGTGTTAATCATTAATCATCACACTCACTCACTCATTTGCCGAACCACTTAATCCTGAACAGTTCACCTTGAACAGCTCGCCGGACCATTGCAGGGACAAGGTACACATAAGCAATCACACACCTAGGTGAAATTTGGAACCGCCAATAAGCCTAATGTGCATGTTTTTGTACTGTGGGGCGAAACTGAAGTACCTGGAGAGGATACCCACCCAATCACAAGGACAAATATCCAGACCCGACTAAGAAACACCGTAATCGAGCTCGAGACTCGAACTCGGGTCTTCTTGCTGTGATGCAGACATGCTAGCCACTCGTGACACCTAGTGTGTATTAACTGTTAACTGTGATGGTCTGCTGAGCCGTCCAAGGTGTACCCCGCCTTCGCCTAACGTCTGCACTCTCCAACAAATTGCACTTTAATTTAAGATAATGCTGAATTTACAGCATATGTCTCACCTGTATAATCTGTAACACATGCTACTTAGAAGAAGACCAACCTATTATACCTTTAAAACAGAAACATTGTTCTAGCTGTTTAATGAAGCAGTGACTTGTTTTTCTTTCTTTTATCGCATCCCGAATTTGCAGGTACGTCTCCTGTGTTGTATTTCGTGGACGAAAAGTTTGACTTTGTCTCTGTGAGGATCTGCAGCAGCCTGACTCTTCTCGCTCTGGAGGACCTGGTAAAGCCATTAGCTCTGCTGGCTGTAAGCAACCTGCAGCTCCGACAGCACTCTGGCCCAGTCCCCAGCCTTTATGCTGGAGAACACGCACTATTCTCGACAAACCCTAAAGAAGCCCACTTACAGGAAGATATTTCTCGTCTAAAGACGTTTGTTGAGGTATTCAGGCCAGTTTACATCAGTTCTTGGTCAGGTTCATATACGGTTTAAGAACATGCGTTTACCGAACAGCTCGGGATTCGAATTGAGTGTAAGATTTTAATAATTAAATGAAAGCCAATGTTGTACGGAATAGCTTTTTGTATAAACAAGATTTAAACACAGGTTAACTGGAATCAATCATTTGAGATCACTTTGTATATATTTCTTCATAGCCTAGAATCACGAAGCTTCGTTTTAAACTCAAATGGAAAATATTTTTGCCTGCAGATTTATGTGCCATTGATTGCTTTCCATACAGGATTATGAGCATTTCTTCATAGTTGCTGAAGAGAAGCTCTCAAACCTGATTCCAACAGGATTCTTGAACTCTTGCGAGTCCCCGAGAACTCCAGGTTTATCATCCGTGCCAAAACCAAACGGCCGAAATAATGTGAGTTTATTATTATGCAGAACAATAGAAAGACACAGTATAGTGCAGTAGCCTAATACAGAAATTCCACCCTGTCATAATTCCCAGGTCACGCCTCAGCAGGCAAGCCGAGTGTTCTCCCATTTCACCCCTGTGACCAAAAGACCCCCTGTACCTACTGCAAATTCTGATGGTAAGGACGCCAGGAGTGTAAAAAGGAAGCGTGGGATGGAGTATCTGTCACGCCTCCAAAACCCGGCACCACTCGTTCCTCTGGGGATGGTCCGTTCCCCAAGAGTCAGCAAGATATTTAACCCTCCCAGGAGGTGCGAGACGCCCCGCCATCCACAGACAGTGGATGTTCCACCATCGCCGGTGAACAAGCTGTAGCTGAATGATGAAGGTCTGGCTATGATAAGCCCACAAACACTACTACAGAGGTAAAGGATGGGGTGTAGATTTATTCCAGGGTAAGATTCCCAGTCAAGCTTGTGGAACAAAGACTCAAAAAGGTAAAGATATAAAGGGAGGAAGACACGGTTCTTGTGTTCGCGCCGTTTGCAGATACAGCCCGGATATTTCTACTAAATGTGGTGTACTGCTACTGAGATGACTTGAAAATTGCACAAGAGATACGTTCTGTGATCTTCTTACTGTATGTCGTTTTTGCAGTTTCTAGGGAAAAGAGATGAATAAATGCTTATTTATTTTTTTAAACTGTGTATGTTTCAGTTCATGAGAACCTTGAGAAGCAAGCTTGCTCTAGAGTTCAATTCTAAATTTCATTTGAAGAGAGTTCAAGTGGTGACTCTGTTATTGTCGATTAGTGCTATTACCCTGAAACACAAGGGGGCAGCAAATCTATCCATTTGTCTTGGGACTCCACATGGTATGTAGTTAATAATAAATTGCCACACCAAAGCATTTTCATGTTCAGACTTTTGTAAACAGGATGCAGTCCTAAGTTTAGAGTGAAAAATTAAATGTCTATTGATTTGCTTCTGTGGTTGAACTGTAGGGTTTTCCCCGCCAAACCAAATAGTGCCAAGATGGACAAGTAATCTTCACCTGGGGGGGAAATAAAAAACTGATTCAATTCAAATTCAAATTTTTTATTTGTCACATACAAATTATACACAGTACAATATGCAGTGAAATGCTTAGTACAACTGTCCAAGATGTAAAGAAATATAAAGAAATATAAAGAAAGATATGAGGTTTAAAAAAACCACTACGACTAAACTAAACTAAACTGGAATAGTCTTAATAAATTACAGTTAACTTAAAGCTAATAATTTAATTTACTCGTGTTAAAGATGCCTATTCCTGAGCAAATAGCCCATGTGTTATGTTTTTTATTAACAGGTAATTTTGGTGGAATACAAAGGTTTCCCAGCAAAACAACCCCACCTCTCAGGCTTACTAACTCTAATTCACCTGCATTGCATCATGTTTTGGTTATGTGTGTCTTTTCACAATAACAAGAATGCATGACTGGCAGAACATCACCATAGAAACAATGATGCATGGAAAGTGAAAAAGTCTGATATCAGGAGTTAAGAAACGAAAAAAGAAATATAATTACAAGAGAGATACATTAAGGGTACCACATTTTATTCTTCTCTTTCTCAATCTCTTTCTGTTTCTCTTTCTCACACACACAGCTGAAGCATCTGAAGAATACTCACACACACACCGATTACACCTGTCATGTTTAAAATTACCAATTTTTCATTGCTCACCGGGGGGGGGGTTCTTCATAAGGGCGATTGGGCGACGCACCACCAATGGGGAAAACTGAGGGAATTTTTTTCTTTCATATTCTAACACAATATTACGGTAGTTGTGACTCTCTGACACTAATCTGTCTATGTATGAAATTGTCCAATCAGTGTAAGGCCGTGCTTCATCAGGTACCGCCCACTTTTGGGGTGATTTCAGCCGTTGGAAAAATGGCCCCAGCTTTCTCTCATAGACTTTAATGTAAAATGTGTTTTTTTCAAGTTTCAGGCACTACAATGCAATCTATGAGTTCCGGGAGGGCTCGCACTAATGTGCTTTCGTCATATGAACGTAAAGAAAAAAACAGAATTGCACCTCTAGCAGGTCAGCGGGTCACAGTCAAGTTTAGCATGGCAACTGTACAGAGAAACTCCATTATTTCTTTAAAAGAAAATCCCGCATGGACAACTACAGGAGTCACCGACATGCACCATCTGTCTAAGAAGGTGAGAAAACACGAGTCGTCAAAGACCCACATGGACAGGTGGCTAAAACTTTAACATTTGAACGGATGAACATCTTAAAGAAAGACAAGCAAAATTTCAGTACAGGTGATGCGGTCTCCATAGTGACAGTCAGTGTTTCTGTCTCTCTCTGTCACACACACACACACACACAATCTGTAAACCATGGATGTTGCTTTATTAGTTATATAGTTAAAGTGTTTTGAGGAATAGGTTAATGACTGTTAATTTTTGTTTATGTTTTGTTTATTTATCTATATATCATCAGACAATTATGAAATCTGCTCTCCTTTTGTGACTGTAAATAGGCCTCTTCTTTCATAAATAACAAAGGTTGCAAGATGTGAAGATCCACACTGAATATACTACTCTTTCAAATAAGAACTTTGTTTTTTAACTCATATATATTCCCCTCTTCTTAATTAATGGTACAGCATATATCTATTTCAATATTCAATGGTATTTGAGGGTAAACTCTGTTCTGTAAAATCTGTTGATGACTGCATTATTTGAAGAATCAAAATTATTTTATTCATGAAGACTTATGGATGTAATCTAATGTAATCCAGTATGTGAGTTATGTAGTGGCAGGGAAAATCTTTGTCTTTCATTGTAGTAGTTACAGGTGATATTGCTGAGTTGACCAGTAAAAGCTGACAATTGCCTCACTACTTATCAGTTTAGCCATTGAACGGGTCACCTTAGTAATCATCACAACAATTCCCACTAGTCAGAGGACTGTGCGTTCAAGCAACAGTTAAACAGCTGGCTGTAATAGTTCATCCCCCAGACAAGGACTGTGCTGTGCATCTAACCACAAACATGCTGTACAGTGATGTAGACAGGCACTTAGAGACTGGTGAACTAAAACAGGACTCTGACTACCTTATTCTGAATGACTTGGCATATTACAACTGAACGATCATAATTGTTGTACAGGTGCTGTTCAAGTGTGTGGTCTCTCTGTGTCCTGTCCATCTTTATTGGCTTCTGTCATTGTTTTTGTTTATATGTTTGTAAATGTTGTGTTGCAGCCCCCGTAAGCTCTGGTTATCCTCCCCAATGTCTTGCTGCAAACACAGTTACCACAGGTGGAGAACTCCTCCTTGTGCATGGCTGCAACCAGATTATCATGGAAATATCAGCATGGTCTGGCGGCAAGTCCAGTGTCCTGCATGCTGTAATCAAGTGTACATTTTAAAGATATTGCACATTCACGATCACCTGAACCCACAGTGGAAGGTCTTCTACCCCTGCTGCACAGACAAAAACTGGACATGTGACATGGAGATAGTGTGACCAGTCCAAAAGACATTCAGCAGAGCTAAATTTTATGTGGAAAGGTCTTGCCATGTTCACACCTATTTTACGAATGCTGTACTTCCTTGTGGACTCTCCTTAAAGGTACACATATACAGGTAGTGCAGAATTATTAGGCAAGTTGTATTTTTGAGGATTAGTTTTATTATTGAAAAACAACTATGTTCTTGATGAACC
>JBCNYG010000013.1:5373442-5385557 GCA_039654305.1 Porochilus rendahli | reverse complement strand
TTTCAGAAAATGAATGAAGGAATGAATGAAGGAATATATATATATATATATATATATATAGATATAATATAAAATATAAGTATGTTTGTGTATGAGTGTGTGTTGGCCTTGCGATGGACTGGTAAGATGTTCAATGTTCAGGGTGCCTTTGACCAGAGTCAGCTGCGATAAGCTTCAGCCTCCCCATGACCCTGGTAGTATAAAGAAGTTCGGAAAATGAATGAGTCCCCTTTTTTGACATGCCTACCTTTGTTAATGATAAGATACTCATGTTTAATTAAGCACCGCCTTGATTTTTCAGAGCCATTCAAGCTATACAGGTTTGCTTCATTGGTGGTGGTTAATTAAAACTGCACACTCTTCTCGAGTTCGTCTGTGATGGAGCAAAGAATCCGAGTAGCTTGAACTTGGGAAATGATTCAGACAGACACAAACTAAGCTGTTGTGCGTCTTACACTAGAACACTTTACTATCCACAATTAACCATGCCCTCCGACTGTGGTCTTGGCTATGTGCAGTATTTGGAGTGATGAGAGTTTTTCATCCTGACCATGTGAAGCAGCTGCATAATTGGTACATTTAGTCAAGACTGCCTTTTCTTAACAAATTGAATAAAAAGGACCATGAACGAGATGGAGTGTGGTTGCTCTGCAGGTTTCGGCTTCACAATGAGCCAAGAAGGGCTTTTGTATCATTCAGATTGATTGAGTACCCTACACAATTGCCTGTTAGCATGGGCTTGTTAGCGGTACATTTTATTTCCTTACCCCCTTATGTTGCTTTATATTTGAGACACTCACTATTTACACTTGTGTGTCTGGTACCTTGATGGAATCTTGATACCAGTTCCCACATGCTAGGCTTCATCTTGGTTGTGTTGGTGGAATAAAGTTTGTGCTGGGGGGAATTTCTGGGAAGGTAAGAATTGGCCCACTGTGTGCATGGCTGATTATAGATTATAGTGGCTCCAGAGGAAAAATGAGGAGACCCCAGACATCTGAAGTGGGGAAATGAACGGTGACAGTCTCCTGCCCAGAGATGAAAGTGACCAGAATTTGACAAGGCTTCATCCATTTTCTTTGGGTCTCTTGAGCTCTTATCTGATCACACTTCATAAATCATTAGGATAGTGTGAGAACACATCTTTTGTGGGCCCCCTCATCCCCCCCAACCCCCCTGTCTGTATTTTCCCAGGGCCCCGTTGCCACTTGATGTAGAAGATACTAGATACTGGTAAGCCGAAGAAAAATATTGCATTATTGGTTTAATCATTATGGGAAGGGAAGCTTTCAGTTTTCTGTGTATCCTTGGAGATGTTTCCTGTCTGCCTTGGTAGTCCTGTGGTGTAAAGACCTCCATGTTTGTGCAGTCCTTGAAAACAAATCACTAATATCATCTGTGATAGCCCAAGTAATTGGGCATAATACATAAGAATTTTATTTGCCAGAGGTGTATCCTTGTTGAGGACAATTTCAAAGCATATCATTCATATTACTGCAGGTGATGTCAGTGCAGGCGCTAAAGTAAGGTTAAGCTATGCAAGCACTTGTTCGATAGAGAGCAGCTATAGTGTAAAAATGTTAAGAGGAGACAAGAAGACTTGAGAAGGCTTGTGAGAACTTTTTTGTCCTGTTTACCCAATAATGCCTGTGAAGATAAACAGGAAAAATGTGCTGGGGTTATAATAAAATCTCATTCGAACACCGTTACGCCATTTGTTTTAAGCACCACTACTCTTGTTTTTCTCTGTATATCAGTTTTCAAAGACAAAATGTGTTAGTCTTGTGCCCTAGAGCCCCAAAAATCCATTATGTAGCTTTTTGATCGTCGGGGGAAAGAAAAATCCTTTTGTTTGGAATTGTGGCCCGTATGGTAATGATTTACTCTAATGTGAAGCTCAAAAACAAGTTTTGCAATGCTGTAATGAACTTTCAGAGCAGTGTTGAGCTGTTAAATTCAATTTCCTATATTATATTTAAAAAAAAAAAAAAAAAATTCCATAGCTACATGCTCTTTGGGAGGGCTTTCGTAAAACTGGAATTTCTTTTGAGCCCTGAGTCATTTACAAGCCCACATTTTCATAAGCTAGTAAATGATACCGCATATGGGAATATCTTTTCAGAAGCTGTAAATTAAGGATCGTTTGAGTCCATCACGTTGTGTATTTGGAATGAGGCAATTTAATTTGTGGTTCTGATGAGCTGTGAAAAAATGTGCCTGAAAAAAAAAAAGAAATTTTCCTTCTCACAACCCAGTCTGGTACAAATATTTAGGAAAGACAAAGCTGTAAAACTCAGCCATTAAACCCGCCTATAGATGGCCATAACCTTTCCCACATTTTAAAGATAACCTACTTCTAATATGATTTGAGGCAAGCAGATGCTTAATGTCATAAAACTATATGATTGATGCATCCTGGTAGTTCCTTTCTAATTCCAGGTTTATGTTTATGTCTAAACTATATTATCAGGTAGCGGAAGACCTCAGCATGCTTCGCTGTGGAAGGGCTGCCAGGTCAGGAATACAGTGGAAGTCTGTACGCCTCATTAGGCAGCAAACACACTACCATATGGCTGTTTGTTCATGGTCAGATATCTCTTCCTTTTCATTCACTATTTGCATCAGATGCATATTCTTTCTGTATGCTCTTGATACGAAGTGACTCGGACACTGTCCTTTATTAAGAAAAGAAGAGCCTTTCTGCTTTTTGTTTTGGATGCCAGGCGATTCTGCATTAGTGACAAATGTCTTCATTTTTAGGCTTTCCACAGCGGCTCGAATAAATTCTGCTTGGAAGCGGTTTATGATGAGTTCTTTTGGGACAGGAAGTGGGGAGTTCAAAAGAGGTTGTCCAGACAGAGGAACACTGGGTCTTTTCTGCTTCGTGATGAAAATGAGTTCTTTTGAATTATAAGGTTTTACCTAACAAAGTTGTAGCTTTTGATTTTGGTTGCGTTGGTTTTCTAGTTTTATGGGATTTACCTTTTTTTTTTCTTTCTTTAAACAGATATCAAGTCCATGTATGTTTCTTTCCAACTTTATATATAGATAAACAGTCCTACTTGGACCACAATATTAGTTGAAACATTATAAATCATATGATTACAAAGCATACTGGAGACACGAAAAGTTACAAATAGCCCAAAGATGAAGTACAAATGCTAGTTTGGAAATCTATAATGAATAATATGTAATAATTAAGGGCAGCTGCAGGGATTTGCAGAGGTTTTGCTCAGAAACAAAAGAACGTAACTGTCTACCAAGTGGCTCCATAGAGTCGTCAATTTTGAGAATCTTACCACAGTTAATATTAAGAGCTTTCTGGAATAGCTAAAATTACTATTTTAGGTTAGTGATTTTTTACTGAAACCATGTAATCAACGTGACCACCAGCTCTTAGCCATTATAAGTGCTGAAAAACAAAAAATGTATAGATCCATCGGTGACAGACTGCTGTCTTCTGCCCCATAAGCTCTTATTCCTTGTTGATTCAAGTTGATTTGGGTTTCTTTATGAATCTTTTTTTCTCTCTGCTAACTGCCATGCCTTCACTTTTCCCCCAGCGCAGTGGTTAAAGCACACTATTTACACAGGGCAGGCAAATTGCAGGAAATGAGATGTACTACTTAATGTGTTAGCAAATATAATGTTTCCTTAGGCACTTAACGTGAAGCCAAGTGGTGGCATTGAAGTTGAGCTAAACATGGACCCGCATGGACTTTAGGCCGTATCCAGGTCAGCGCCTGCATTCTTGAAATCACTACAGCTTGTTTATCTCCATAGTTTCATTGAATTGTTGAGGTTTGAGTGAAAACACTAGCTGGAATAGTACTTAATACTGACATATTTAGGACACTAAAGTAGTTAGACAATATGGAAAGAGAAAGAATAGACTTATGCAGTCTGAGGTTTGGACTCGGATGCTGTTTAAGAGAAGCCATCAGCCCTGTCTTGTGTGTATTTCATCTACATAAAGACTCCTTAAGGTTTTTTTTTTGGATAAGTCGGTGTTCTTAGCTTTCAGCAGGTTTTACTGAGCACATGATCAAGCTCAAGAGCGATCGACAGACGTGCAACATGAATCAGCGAAGATGGTGCTGCTGTTGAATGACAAGAAAACAGGGGTCAAAATGAGAAGCGACAAAACCTTGAAAGTAGTCCATGACTTCAAATACCTTGCCTCCTGGATGGAAAGTACAGGTAAGGGACTTTGAGATTAGGAAGACAGTAGCTTGAAGTAGCTGTCTCCAATTAAAGAAGATCTGGAACCCCACAGTCTCACATAAGATCTACAGTAAGATTCTTGCTACTGTCTCGAGTGTGTTGTTGATGTACAACACAAAGTAACTGGAGAAGCTGAATGGATGCTACACACGAATGCTACGGACGTGTCGAAATGTCTCATGGAACGAAAAACTTTCCAACGTGTAGCTAATCCAGGAATTGCCACCAGTTGCAAATAAGGTAGTGGAAAGAAGCATGAGACGTACTGGTCTTTTATTAGATGCTCTGAGCTCATGGCATCATCTCACATGCTCATCAAAGGGCAGAACGGGTACAGGGAGAGACCTGCAATCTTCTACGTCGACAACCTATGTAGAGACACGGGTTTAGAGGAGGTCATTAAAATCAGAGTGGCGATGCAGGACAGGATGCAGCAGACTCAGCAGTCAAGATTGGTTTGAGCAGGAATTCGGATTATGTAAGTAAGTAAGTAAGTAAGTGCTCGATACACTTTCTAACTGAAAGAAAAACCCTCTTTAGAATTTCTACAGTAAACATTTGAACTCAAATTGAGGAACTTCTTAGACTATTGGTCATTCACCTTGTTCCTGGAGGTCTGATTTCCTTTAGATTTCATCTTCAACCACATCTTTTTAGCTAATCAAGAACTTCAGTAGTGCGTAATTAGATGGTCAGTTTGGTATACTTAATTTTGGGTTGGAGCCAAAGTCTTCAGGGAGGTAGGTCTGCATGATGGGGTTGGTGACGACCGCTTTAGCATTTGAATATATCTAAAAATCCAACAACTGAGCAAAAGCAACCCGGAGGTGATATTAAAATCAACTAACCTGGTATGGATAATAGTGTACTGGTTTATAAAGCAGCTCCATCATACCACACATCATTCCAGGAACATAAGTTACAAGGTAGGAATACACTCTGGATGGGATACCAATCTATTATGAGGCACCATGCACCCACAACTGCAGGTAGTTTATAAATGCCAGTCCACCTAGTGGCATGCGAGAGAACCTGTGAAAGGAGAACATGGATGTACGGCATAAACGACAGTATCTAGGGCTCAAGATTGAAGCAGGTACCCCGGAGCAGCGGTGTGTAAATACTACTCACTATACTACTGTGTTATCATTAAAAGGTGATTACAAGGCAATGACAGAAACATAGCTTTAATTGAAGGGAACACAACCGAATTAGGATTATGAACTGATGTGTTGGGTTAGAACCAATTTCTTGAAGGTTACAGTAGGAACAGTGATACTCGACAATTTGATTCACCAAAGTAGATCTTCATCTTCTTCTGCTTGAGCCGGGGGCGGGTCACGCCAATGTAGCATTAAACGTTTAGACTTTATATTACAAAGTAAGGGTATGACCAATGCTGGTAAGTGACCCTGACATGTGACTACATTTAGGTGACATTCCACAGGTTAACTTATATCCTTACATCTCCATGCTGGTTAGTGACCAGCCATTAAAAGCATAACTAGAAAGTCTGGCATGGACCATATTTCCTGAAAGCTGTTGAAAGCTGATGGTAACGCTCAACAACTCCATGGTCCATGATTCGATCCTGAGCCCAGGTTACTGTTTATGCAAGGTTTTACAAGTTCTCCCTGTGTCCTCGGAAGACTCTGGTTTCCTTCCACATTCTCAAAACCTGCTTGTACGTATATTGGTTACGCTACATTGCCCCTAGGTGAGTGTGTGTAGTGTGTGCAGTGCCCTGTGATGGACGGCTGTCAGTTCAAATGTATATTCTTGCTTTGTGTTGTGTCTTCAAGGCTTGAGAGGAAATGAAAACTGGTGCTTCTTTGTTGGAAAAAAAGAATAACTGATTCATTTTTTTATTGTGAAATTTACCATTGCTTCTGCAAATGTATCAGGTTTTATCATGTGAAAGGGCTCATGTCAAAGTCACTGATGTCACAGGTCTTGTTTTATGTCAAGTCAAAAGTCATTGTCGCTTACAGGTTATGGCTCTGGGTTACTAATCAGAAGATCAGGGATTCAAGCCTCAGTAGCAGCTCACCAAGCTACTGCCGGGCCCTTGAGCAAGGCCCTTACCGGTATCTGCTCCCGGGGTGTTGCATCTTGGGGTTTACTCTGCATTAAAAACCAAAGTCGTGTGATTTTAACAATGTCTTTTAAAGCATGGAAGCTCCGAGGCAATGCACCAGTGCTGTAGGTGGTAGGAAAAGCTTGCAGAGTCTTTCAAGTAGATCCTGAATCCAGCTTACTCTCAATATCATGTTTTCGCTCATGTCTATGAGGGTTTCCTTATTCCTTAAACCTGCGCATAGGTAGGTTGACCCTAGGTGTGACGTTATTTGCCTTGAACTTGATTGGTGTCCCACTCAGGGGGTGTTTCCAGCTTGTGCCCAGTTATCCTGGTGTAGGATTTTGACTCACTGCTACACTGACAGGATGACGTGGTTGAGAGTGACTGAAGATGAATGAATGTGTAGGTTATATTAGGTGATAGATATTTTCACTAACTGCGTTTCGGTAGCCTTGTTGCAAAACAGAACAGGGAAATTTCAGAGACCAAATGTGTTTTGGCTGGGATAAGTGGAAAATTGCTTAAATTGGGTTTTTTTGCTGAACTCTTCCTATGAGAGGTAGAACTTTCAGGCATCATCAGAAAGGCAGATATTTGTTTTGTGTTTTTTTTTTTTTTCATGAAAGCACACATATTTCCTGAAAGCTGTTTGTGTTGCCTCGGCCTATTTAACTTGCTGTCTGCAGTAACTGTTATTGAATGGAAAAGATGGAGATTAAACAAACAATTCATGTTTACACTGAGACACATGACTGCAAATACTGCAAAGGGCTAGTTGTATCTCTGGCTGCGCCTTGCACCCATTGCTAGCATGAAAGTTTTAAAGCTGTGAGTGTACAATCAGTGTCATTCAGAGCAGTAAACAGTTGCGTTTCTATGCTTCAGACTGAGCTCTTTATAAGGAATATGGCTCTAATGGGGATTCCAAAACCCTAGTATGATTGGGTCAGGGTTTGGGGCAGGGACAGGTTTGCGTGGGAATGTGTTTCCCATGATTTCAGCCTGGTCTACTCACCAGACTGTCTGTTGCAGGTGAGCAGAGCTTGAGCAACTTGCTGCCAAGAGTCTGTAGGAGTGTGTAAGCTTGGTGAGAGATGAGAGGGCAAGAGGGAAAGAAAACATAAGCGTTGTCTCCAGAGGAGGCAGCTGGACTTGGCTGAGGATGAGTCCCTCATCTCTCGTTCTGTCTGCTGTCTCTGTGTTGTCTCTTTGTTCTGCTTTACTGTGCGTCTATTTTGCTTTTCGTTTCTCACACACTCAAACCACTTATCTCTTTTGCCTGGCTTCCTTTTCCTCCAACGTAGCATAGTCCCTTTGTCCCTCTGGTAACGTTGTTGTCTGGGTTTTGAGGTGCTTGGTGGAGGTGTCTATAGAGAGAGCTGCATTTATTTAATTCATTGCATTAGAATGATTTTAATTATATTTTCTTACAAATATGTAATGCATCTGTCAATGCAATGCAATACGGGAATTCTGTGGCTTCTACTGTGGAATTGCAGCTCATCTGACCTGTTCCCCTTTCAACACCTTCATGGCTGAAGTGCCCTTGACCAAGGCATGTGACCCCTCAACTTTTCTCCGAGTGCTACTATATGGTGCACATTTGAACCAAACACATTTGAATAGTAATAATACGTGGCTCTAAGCAATAAAAATCAGGTACATGTTTCGCCTATTTAGAAATCAAATAACCCCTTGTCATCCTTCTCTGAGAATGTGATCTGGAATAGTTCTAGGTTGCTTCCATGTCTTTTGGCGAAAGAGTCTTAACCACCAAAGAGAACTCTCTCAACAGCCAGAGCTTTTTTTTTTTTTTTTTTTTTTTTTTGAAAGCATCCCTGCAGCCTGCCAGCAGTCTCAGGCCTCCGATTAGACTCTGCCAGTCGCAATAACGAGCGAGGCAAAATATTCCATAGTGCTGACAGTGCTGGGGAACAGAAGTGAGGTCCATAGCCACTGGCTGCGGTCACATTATCCCATTTTATGTTTTGAATCGATTTGTTTGGAACTAAATCGGTTGGTTAATGGGGCGCGTTGAGGTGGCTGAGAGTAATTAGGTTTGACTGTGTTTCAGTTGAAAAATATGAGTGTATTATGAAGCTGAACAAATGAAGTGTGTTGACGCTTACTTGGTCAGAACACACCAAGTAAATGATGGTTGTGGTTGTTGATGTAAACTCAAAGACAGTTTCGTGCTTCAAGAAAAACACCCTGGAGGTAAAGGAGAATGAAAGGGGAATATACGAGAGAAATATTTAGGAAAGAACTTTTCTGAACTCTTACTGACTGTGAAAGCTGTTTTTAAGCACCATAGTGGTCCAGACAACTGATGTCTGCTCCTTTTTTCAAAAGAGTAGTCTGGGGCTGGTCTGGTATGCAAGAGGGGTAAGAGCGAACAGCTCTTCTTGCTGCATGTTGAGTAATGCAATGAGATTGGTTTAACTTGTCACACTACTTCCTGTTTTAAGTTTTGTGATAGCAGAGAAAAGGTTTTTATGGTCAGAGAAGGATAAGATACATAAAACCAGACATTCATTTGACCGCAGCACTGTAAATAGCTTCCCTTTGTGGTTTGAGTGCTTGCACAATAAGCAGGACGAAATACACATGCCTTGTGTTGGCATTCATGGCGTATATAAAATGGGAACCTAGTTTGCAGGAATTCCTTCATGATGGTATGTTGTGAGCCCAAAAGGCACTGTTCTGTGCTGTGCAAGTGTCAGTTCTGAAGGAACATAAGAAAATAGCCCCGCAAAGCTGGCAAATTCTTCACCCCATGTACCACATAATAAAAGGTATGATCGGTCCCAAGATAGACACCAAAAATGGCGTTGATCAGTGATGGCGTTTTCAATTTAATGCACGCAATGAAAATTCAACATGATGGCCAGGGTGGCCATATTGGATGTTGCATCATGTGGATATTCAATGGACTTGTGTACTTATACATTCCCAACACCTGCACCAAAAATGGTGATGATCAACGATGCCATTTTTGAGTTAGTGCATGGACTCGAATTTAAGATGGGAGCTGCGGTGGCCATATTGGATATCGGGCCATGACGAAAATTGATAGGCTTATGAAGTAACACACCACACATCCACACCAAAATCGTTGATGGCATTTTTATAAGCTAGCACACAGAATACAAATTCAATATGCCAGCTTTGGTAGCCATATTGGATATCGGACCAAGACCACAATCGATCGAAAGCTTGTGTAGTCCCGACATCTACACCAAAAATGGTAATGATCGGTAATGGCATTTTAAAGGTAATGCACGGAACTGAAGTGTGGACTGACAGAGAGAAGGGCATCGTATGGATGGTACTACACGTCACATTGATTTGGCTGAGGGTTATATACCAGCAAATGGATAAAATTAGTACCAATCATTTTGTCAAGCTTTGTATGGAGTTGTGTAATCGATGTGTTTTGAATACGAAACTGAGATTATGAGCCCCTTTACCAAACAACCCCAAAAAATATTCAGGCCTAGTGTGTGAAAATGCTCACTTTCTCCTGCTGAAATCTTTCTTGTATGATCGTAGCTGCACTAAAACTGTCCGTTTCTGACAGGTAGAAGAATGGAAATTCAATTCGCTTCAAACATTTTTGGCTAAATACTTTTTAACAGCCTATTTAGCTACTGACACCCCCAGAGAAAGCACATTTGGTAGATCCTTCAGTTCTATAATTTTTCAAAGTTGTAAACGGCCACCGTCTTTGGCATGCGCATCGTCTTTCTGGAATTTGTTTAAGACATTTTAAGGTATCCTGCTGCTCATAGTTCAGCATCACGATTCTTTCCGCCAGCCTCAGATGTATTTTAATGAACAAGAATGTGCTTTCTTTCATAGCACGTTTAAAGATGTAATATAAATCATAATGATTATTTGTCTGGTGAGGCTCTTCATTAGAACTTCATAAATGTGTTATATGCGAAGGTGGAAAGTCTTGTGGCAACAACTGCTGTATATTTCGCTCCAGATCAACGCGAATGCACCTGTGGGACTTGACCTGTCACCTGCAGGAATGCAGAATGAAAACAGGATTTATGATGAATGAGAACCTTCTCATGTGTCTCATGCACAACTCATATCTAGGAAAAAGAATGGAGACAAGCTCCAAAGTAGTGACACCATCCATCACATGGTTTCTTTACAGTATATAAATACGAGCGATATTAAACTGTCCGTCTCGGGGACCTCTTGGACCTTCTCATGAACGTGAATGGAAAGGCGGTGACCTATAGCTTGACCTGTTATACTTTTTACTAGCTGTTTGCCTAGCCGCTTTAACGATTCTCTCTAATAAAATGTAATTCACTTAGCCTCAAAAGACATACTTTTAAGATGGATCGCCCAGAAAACTACTAAGTGACAACACCTTCATTCTGTTCAATGAATTTTCAGCCGTATACAAAGAACTTTCTATAGAGCACTACCGCAGATGATCACGCTACATGAGTGTTAGGAGATTGACGATGATCTGCAAAAACAGGCTCCATCGAGGAGGAATGAGGTTCGGACATCTGTTTCCTGCTATGACTCCAGTCAAGATTGAGTGCTGGAAAGTGTGGACGAAAAGGTGTCTAATACAGTCATTATGTGACTGCAGTATAAGACTCGGATCTCTGCTCCAGATCTGTCATACTGTATCATCTGCAAAGATCTGGCTCGAGGGACAAAACTCACAGAAATGGTTGAAGGAGCCTCAAAATGAGTTTTTTTTTTTTTTCAACTGCCTCATTCCTCATTGTTAATCTGTTCTCTCTGCCTGAGACTGAGACTAAGAACACCTCGAAGAGGGACGTTCTTTGCAACGCAGCTCAGAAATGTATAGATCGTTTTCTTATATGAAGAACAGTTGCAAATGAGATCATAAAATGCTTCCTTGGATTTCCTTCTGTGTTTATCTTTAGGGCAAACTTACAGGTGGTGCTCTTTCATCAGCTCTTATTCTGATTGATCTGAAAGAGGATGAAGTGCATAATGTATGATGCCTGTTCTTTTTCTGTGCAACTTGCTTACTCGCTGGACCTGTTTTAACCCACCTTGTTCCTTTCAGTTGGCCTCATTTCTATACATTTTCTGACAAGGAAATGTTTCTATTCACTTAAACTATGAGTTTGACTACTAAAGGTTTATTAGACACTATGTGAATGTAGATGGGGCTGGTGGTGTAGAGGTTAGGGTGCTTGGCTCATTATAAAGACGCCATGGGGCCGAATCCTCGAGCTAAGACCCCTGGGTAAGGTCTTACCGGGGATAAGCTCCGGCCTGATGAGCCAGTAGGCTCAGGTGTAAAACGTTTGACAGACTAACCTTACATATGTAAACGAAGCCAAGCCTTATAAATCTTGTATACAGTCTGCGCTAAAAAAAAAAATCCGCCTCAACCGCTATTTATTTCCACAGCACTGCTACTTACCAAGTATATCTCCTACTGATGCCCTGTACGGGATTCATGTGGGGTTTTAGGAGGATTCGCAGAATTAAACAACATGTGCTGTGGTTCCCTCTCAGAACTTCTATGCAACTGAATAATGGAGACCGCAGACGATAACCATGAATATAAACATGGATAGTTTTTTTTTTTTTTTTTTTTTTTTGTGCTGTACTGTATTTATCACGCAAGGGAAATTATTGCTCCTGCATTTAACACATCCAAAGTGAGCACACACACCTAAACAGTGAACACGGAGCAGTGGGCTGCCGAACATTCAGGCACACGGAGAGCAGTTGTGGGTTCGGTGCCTTGCTCAATGACACTTCAGCCATGACGGCGGAGGAAGGGAAGGTGCAGCT
>JBCNYG010000013.1:5321916-5333044 GCA_039654305.1 Porochilus rendahli | reverse complement strand
ACATGCAAACTCCACACAGAAACGCCCGAGCTGGGAATCGAACCCAGGACCTTCTTGCTGTGAGGTGGACGTGATAAATTAAATACAGTTTATTAAACTAAATTTTTGTTAAAAATACACGCTTTTAGTTTTAAGCAAAACTACTGCATTGTTTTTTGATACTGTAGTCAAATCCTATTTGCTTGAGAAGACTTATTTCAGAGTTTCAGCATTAAGTTACACCGCATTCTCTTGGGGATTGACACCAACAGTTAAGCCTGTTTTTGAACAAAACTTACCGAAATCAAGGCTTTTTGCCAAGAATTTTAATGAGGTCTTTTGGGATTATCCAATTCATTTGAGATACTAATCCAGCTTGTTGAATAAACAAATGTTCCAGCAGTGTAAAAAAAGCTTACCTAACTTTTGAATCATCGAATGCTATACACTGAGGCTTAGCATGTGTTTAGCACTGGGATACGCCGGCTTGCTGAAATGGCCATGTGACTAGTATTAGAAGGATTTGCATGCGCAAATGAAACATTTTCAATGACCCTTCCCTTTAAGAGGATGAACGATGCAGAATCCTTCCAGAAAACAGACCCACTGGACTTTTCAACCACAATTTCCAACCCTCCATTCTGAGATCATTTCCAGAAATCCAGTCACGGTGTTTTCGTTCAGTAATATGATCGTGGTAATGCAATGGATTTTGAAACTTCAGGTCTTTAGTCCAAAGTAATGGTCCTATTAAAACATTAATTCTGGCTCCTGAGTAGGAAGATCACAGCCTTAAAAGTCAACATCATAGCCAACTAAAGTAGTTGAAGGGAGTGAATTAGTTCTGCTCGCTGAGTGGCAACGTTAGCCTTCCTCTTTTCGTAATTAGGCAGCAAGGCAATAACCAATCATAGGCATCTCGTGGTTGATGTAAATGGGACATTTAATTCACACCTTCAAGCACATACTGCTTACATATGATGAGATGAACATCAGTTGACGAAGATACAGCCTCGTGTATTTACAGACATACAGTTTGTTAACCTTTATCGGGTGATTGAGAAGAAATCGGCTACGTTCTTTTACACTAAAGTGTACTATCCTACCTAGCGAAAGTGGCCTTCCTTGTTTTTTGGATTGATCCTCTAAAGAAATGCTTACATTCTTAGTAGAACCTGGAAACTTTTCAAGTAGATTGATTAGCCTCCTAGCAAACCCTAGCACAACTAATGCGACTTAATTGGCTGAAAAGGATGTTAACCTAAACCGCAACAATTGATCCTGCTTCTGTGTGTCTATTTTCGGGCCTGGGACTCACGACCTTACATCTACTGCTATATTCGTACACCGTTCTGGATTCACACTGCGCTCATGTTGCACATCTTTTAAACCTACTTAATGGCGATCGTTCATTCTGTCAATTTAACTGATAAATTGAATGAAAAGAATGGAAGCACCGTGGTATAGTGTTTCGACACGTCCATCTCACAGCAAGAAGGATCTGGGCTTGAGTCCAAGGCTCAGACAGGGTGTTTCTGTATGGAGTTTCCATGTCCTCCCTGTGCTTGCATGGGTTTCCTTTGGGTACTCCAGTTTCCTCCGACAATCCAATGACATGCACATTAGGCTGTTTTAAATTGACCCTAGATGTAAATGTGAATGGTTAAGTGTGTGTCTGTGTGGGTGTGGGCCTTGTAACAGACTGGCAAGCTGTTCAGGGAGTTGGCTGAGATAGGCTCCAGGCACCACAGGCCCCTAGTAGGATTAGGCGGTTCAGCAGGTGAATGAATGAGTGAAAAGAAAACCTCACGTTTCTTGGGTGCATCCAAGTTTACCTATAAGGAAAAGTCATTACCATACACGGAAGGGGCCTGACCTTTGGTGGGTCGGTGGGTGAGCACCATGGTTAAGTCTGCCTAGGTATATCGCTATGATAAGTGTGTGCTATGGTTGACTTAGGCATGGGTTGATGTATTTAGTGCTTCTGCAAGGTTAAGGTGACTGATTTCCTTTAATACTGTTTAAATTGTAAAAAGTTTTTATTATTATTGCTCACGGGCCCAAAGGTGGCAGCGGTGGTAATAGGGTTAAAACGCTGACCTTCTGATCAGTAACCCAGAACCTTAGCCACAGTGCTACCTCCACACAACACTTGATTTCGGACCTTTACACTGTCTATGAATGGGTGTTATCGCACGTGCAGGAAAGTTCTTCTGGTCACGTGTTCTTGTTATTAATATTGTAAACAGAACCAAACCAGGGGAAAAAACAGGTAAATAAGAGACACCGAGCACATGAGATGAGGTGGTTTCACTGGGAAACCTTTGTATTCATTCAATATAAACATAATACAAAATAAAAGACATCGACTAGTCACTCATAAATGGCCACCTTGGGGTAAAAGTGCTATACATATCAAATTGAGTTGAATCGTAAATTGTCGGTTAAATGGATGAGTGCAAATGTCTGAAGTGTTCCTGTTATCTCCTGAAATAACAGAGCGATCCCATCATGTGTCTTCTAGATGTTGCTTTTTGTCAGTTATATAAAGATAGCAGAATTTCATTTGATTTGTAAATTATTACCCAAGTACTCCTCAGGCGACGCCAAAGATTTTCCAACCAACTGTGTTTACATTCAATAAAACCTTAATTCAGCCACCGTTACGCTACCAGTGCTGCCGTGTCTTGCTGTATCTTGGTCGGTTTCGGCATGTGTTCCCAATCACAGCTATACGCAGAGAGATGGTGAGGTTAGTCAGTGTTTGGGTGGTGTTTCTAACATGACATCCTGTATGTGTGTGGCTGTGAAGGGGGAGTGAGGATGGGAATGATGGATTTGAAGAACCAAGTAGTGAATATTCGTGAAGGAAAGCATGCCTCTGTGAGTTGAATTTAGGCAGAACCTTTTCCTCTCTTTCATGAAAGCTGTCTTTACCGGCCAAGTTTAGGTGATAGGAGAATAGTCCTGTGTGTGAAATAGCATTTATGTTTCACAGCTCCACTGCGAGAGCTAAAAGCGAAGAGGTTTTTTTTTTAATGTATGTTCTTCTTAGAGCTTTTTGCCTGCATCACTGGTGACACTAGTAAAGCAAATATTAATTCTCATTTTTCTGTCAAGACTGAAAAAATATCTGGACGTACGTGGCATACACTTGGAGTACATTGTTACGGAGTTGCTGCACTGGGCAACAAATCAAAGCCCAGGGTTGTTTGTACATCTGCCAGGTGTGTGTGGGTGTGTGTGTGTTCTACTTTCTTCACACATTACTCAAAAAAAGGTTTCCCCGCAAACACAAGCAAAACAAAACTTAAATTAAAAATGATACAGATATAAATCAGTAAACTTTCTCTTTAGTGCTTGCCCATGTACCTAAACCCAACCAGGTGTGCCAATACTTTAGTCTTTACTGAAGTTGTTTGTGGTGATGCTTGAGACAAGCAGTGTTATCCATGGCTGAATCTTAGGGCGCTACATAATGCTTTTTTGTTGTTTTTGTTGCGTCCAATGTGAATGTGATGACATTTAATGATTAGAAATAATAACTACGTGATAAAATGATTGCAGAAGTCATGACAGAGTCATTATTTAAAAGAGAACATTATACCTTTACTCAGCTTGCCAGTGAAGCAGAGTGCTAAATTGCACGCTAGAGTACATTCTAGCTTTCACTCTCCATGTGCATCAGTATGCCTTCGGCACTGGTTGTCCTTCCTTGGCACTTATCACGGCATACCAGGAACACCCCACAAGACCTGCTGTTTTGGAGATTTGTAAATTCAGTCATTTACATTTAGATTAATAATCTTCTCCAACTCATCTTTCAGTGTTTGTAGCAAATACCATCATGGAGACTGGTGAAATTTTTTAAATGTTTTTGTTTTCGTTTTTTTTTACTTACATGGTATAATTTTATACAACTGAGCAATTGACGGGTAAGGGCCCAACAGTGGCAGCCTGGTTTTTGTGGGACTTGATCCCCCAGCCTTCAGATCATTAACCCAGAGTCTTAACCCCTATACCACCACTGCCCAGTCCTTTAGCCAACACAATGAGGCCTTAGTCAAAATCACTCAGATCCTTACATGTATCCATTTTTCCTGCTTCCAACACGCCAACATCAACTGAGAACTGATTATTCGTTTTCTGCCTAACACACCCCACCCCTTGGCAGGTGCCAGTGTAACGAGATAAAAACTACGTATTAACCATGTGCAAGGTCTGTACAGAGAAGTGTAGAGTATAGAGTGTAGAGCAGGATTGGACACACCTGCTTTATGTCTTAGGATTTGATAGGAAATATCAAGAAAACGCTGAATTTCATCGAACACATCGTGCTAGCTGACGTTTATCTTGCACATCAGATATGCACCAGTCCATACACAATGCATTGCCCGAGCATTGACCAGTCAGAACTTTGACATTATAATATATAGCAACAACAGTGTGCGCAACTTAAACAAAATATTATGGATTAATAGTATTATGCATTAAGTATTATATACATAATGATTTAAAACTAGGCATAATGGAGCACTTTCCAAATTCTCGCGTCCAAACATTTTCTTAGTTTGAATGCAGGGGATTCTTCAGTCAGGGCCAGCTAGTTAGCCCCTCGGGGAAGGCACTTTTCAGCCTTTCCTCATGTACCATCTGGAGAATCGCTGAAGCCAAAGACAGCTGGAGCTCCTCTCCAATAAGCTCGGCCAGCTCGGAAACTAAGGTTCGAAGCCTGGCCATTCAGCTGTAATTACCACCAAAATAAGCCTCTATGTTTTGAGAGAAATACAGTGTAATTTTACCAAACTTTTATGGCTTTGTGGGTTTCACGCATGGCCGCATGCTGGATTGCATGGCGTGATGTTGGAAAAGTCCCCATCCTGGCATGGCGTCATAACAAACCTTAACAAATCGGTTGCTGTCCAAAGTGCCATCTTTATAGACTTCATATTCTTTCTCTACCCATCAATAAGCTAAAATTATAACTTTTTGCATGTTCACTTAAAAGCAGCTTCCTTTTTGGCCTCCCAAATCATTTATGGAGCATCTGGAGTCCTCTAGGGACCATATTTCCATTCACACTGGCCTTATTTCGAGCATGAATCACATACTGTGCAAGACTCCCTGAACGTGAAGTGAACTCACTGTCAGGTCACCGTGTTCATGGCCGTGTCCCAAGTTTTTATGAGAGGCATGTGCGTGCAGCTATAGGCTGTGATGTATGGCAGGGTATACATCTTCCTTTTGCATGGCGCTGATTGCACTTAAGTGCTCGTTTATCTCATTCCACTATGAACGCTTGTATGAGGTCATCACATTTTCCGAATGGGCTTTTGGAGATAAAAGTGTCTCATTGTTGAATAGTTGGAGGAAAGAAGGTCCAACTTGAGCTTAAATGTATTGGATTTTTATTGTTTGGGCCTGATAAGAGTCACACTTGAGTTCATTCTATGTATTTTTTCAAGGAAAAACACCCCCCCCCACCAAACCCACCCCCCTCCCCCCCTCCCCCCACCAACAAAAAACACCACCGGCCTCCATACTGCAAAAAAAAACCCTTCGCTCTGAATTCTGAATTGATTCGCATAAGTGACATCCATTAGAACACAAACAACCATTGTATAATATATATACCATATGTCAGCGAGGTATATATATCTGGTATAGCACTTTAATTTTTTTTAACCTTCATTCATTCATTTTCTGAACCACTTAATTATAATTAGGGTCACAGGGAGGCTGGTACCCATCTCAACCAAATCTGGGCAAGGGCACAGGTATCCCCCGGACAGCTCGCCAGGCCATCGCAGGGCAGAAACACGCTGACGGCTATGTAGCCTCCTCTTGACGAAAATCAGCAATGGTTCTTTTACATTCCTCTCACCACAGACAGTGAGAGACATGGCCGGTCTTTGATAACCCAGTTAGCTGCACTGGGGGGACAGCAGTGACAACCTGCTCCACTACTAACAATTATGCTCCAAAGGTAATCTGGATGTCGTTAAATTGTCCCTGAGGCAGAACTCTGATGGAGCTATTCAATTCCACCACATTCTTCAAGCCTGAGGTGCATAATTGTTTTGATTCTGATTTTACTAATTGTAAAATCCTAAAAATTCAACAAAAAACAGTTGCAGTTATTAAGTTATGCGATATCACCATCATGCTTTTCTCCACAATGTTAATGAACAAGGTGTCCACTGTTATGGAGCAGGTATGATCATTGTCTTGCTTCAAATAAACTATAAAAATCTCAATTTAGTTTGCTTTGCTTGTTGTTTCCATTTAAAACTAAAACTAATACAGCACACAGAATAATTGTGATAAAGCATGTGTGACCACTGTCAGCCTTAGCGAATATGTGATAAATGCCGTTGGTTTGAGCGGCTATAAAAATTAAAAAATTTTAGTTTGCTTTTATGTTTACCTGAAGTATATAAAAGGAGTCCCATCTTGGGAAATATTAAGTGGCGTGTTATTTATAGATAGTTTAGCCTGGTTTTTAGCAAGATCACTGATATAAACATCAAATGAAAAAATACTGATAAAAACAGTAACAGCAAAACCATAACATTTCACAACTGGGAATGTTTTTGTTTATGTTGTCTTTAATTATATGAAAGATCCATTTGGGATTGTTTAGTCAAGGTCAGTATGCCTCTTTATTTTGCTATATAACATTGTCTCAGTTTGGTATCTAGCAAAAAGACGAGATGAGCTAGTCACATAATATACAGCTATTGCAACATGAACTGAGTCATGCATCAACCAACAGCTAACTGCATAAATATAACTAAAAACATCAGATTTTAACAAGTCCAATATTTCATATCCACAAGGGGTTAAAGTATGTAAACCTTTGCTTTATTTTTAGTCCATTCATCTGTTCAGAGTTCAATTCTGAGATGTAGGTGGGTTTTCATACATTTACTGGACACACAGCGTATCTACTGGATTAATGTCAGGCCATTGACTCAGCCATTCCAAAACATTACTTTTATTCTTCTTTAACCATTCTTTGGTAGAACAACTTATGTCTTTAGGGTCATTCTTTTGTTGCATGACCCACTTTCTCTTGAGATTTAGTTCATGGACAAATGTCCTGACAGTTTCCTTTAGAATTTGCTGGTATAATTAGGAATTCATTGTTCCATCAATGATGACAAACTGTCCTATCCCAGATGCAGCAAAACCAAAGGCCCAAACCAAAATACTACCACCACAATGATTTTAAAGATGGAATGAGGACCTTATGTTAGAATGCCAAACATAAAACATCTTTTTTAAAAATCTATTTTGGTCTCATTTACCATGTTCTGGACACTCAAATAAGGAGAGAAGATTAGCAATCAACCGATCACCACCTGGTGGTGAGCTGGCTCCGATGGCCTGCCCTCCAGACCTGGGTGGCCCAAGCGTGTAGTCAGGGTCTCTTGTTTGGCAGAGTCAGAATGTCCTTTTATTCTCACCTCTGGCAGAGCTAGAACCACATTCCAATAGAGGCCAGGGACATAGAGTCCAAATGGGCCATGTTCCGTGTCTCTATTATTGAGCTGTCCAAAAGTTCATCAGTTCCTGTAGTGGGGGCAACCCCTGAACCAGGTGGTGGACACCTGAGGTGAGGGGCCCATCAAGCTGAAGAAGGAGGCCTATCGGGCTTTTTTGGCCTGTAGGACTCCCGAGGTAGCGAATGAGTACTGACAGGCCAAACTTGGCTGTCACCAATGCAAAATCTCAGGTGTCAGAGGAGTTTGTTGAAGGCTTTGAAAAGGTTCTGGACCACCCGATGCCTTTAAGAGGGGAAGCAGTAGTTAGAAATACAGCATATCTGCTACATGAAGTGAAAGGGTTAACAGCCTAGAAAAAAATTATTTACTATTTTTTGTTTTCATATATATGCCCAAAATTACGGAGCCCCTAAAGGGACATAGCTAAAAAAATAATAAAATAAAAAAGGTTAGGTTTCTCGTGCGCACGAGAAAAGGGACATGGGGGGAAAAAAGGATAGGTTTCTCGTGCGCACGAAAAAGTATCGCATGCGCACAAGAGAACGTGTTGCATGCGCAAATGATGTCTGGGAGCCCATACACTGCATTTCGCTTTGTGTTTGTGTGTGAAAACGACAGTACAGGAGTAAGTTCGGTTATATTTTAAGCTGGGACTTCATTATAAGCACATTGCTGTTTTACTTGCAAGTCGTCACAGTCATGTTGTCTCTGAAAGACATTTAAAACGAATTTAAAGTCTTGTAGTCTGTTTCGGCGTAAGGGATACATCACTTTGGATCGCGTAGTTCAGGAAAGAGAATAAGTCCACCACTGCAGCCTTTCTTTGAGGTTAATGATCCTAATGAGCCGAGGAGCATACGCACAGGAAGCACAACTGGCTTTGCTTAACCTGAGGGTTCTCATGCGCACGCGACAGTTTCTCAAACGCACGAGAAACCCATCTTTTTTTTTTTCCTCCTTGCCCTTTTTCTCGTGCGCACGCGATAGTTTCTCGTGCGCATGCGATAGTTTCTCGTGCGCACGAAAAACCCATGTTATTATATTTTTTATGCATGTCCCTTTAAGGGCTCCGTATAAAGTTGTTTTATAATTTTTTCTTTTAGTTTAAAAAATTGAATTCCAAATCGCCAAACATGACTTTATTAGCTTTTTCGCGTGGAACATGCCTCAAGTATTGAAACCTGGCAGCCGTTTTCTGGCTGGCTATTTTTGGGAGGAGAAGTCGAGTGAGGGATATTGGTGCATGACATTTAAATTACCCCTAAGCCAACGAAGAAATAAATCTAAAGGAACATCAATAATTATTTGATGGCTTTCCACCAATCAGAAACAAGAAAATATTTTGGAATGAGTAATAACATGGCCTGATAGCCTGGATAGGTATGCAGTGCCTTATCCAACAAGAACAAGTGGAATAACTGTTTTATTCTAACCCCACCTACTGGATTGTGGGAAATATTCAATATTTTTTTAATCATTTTTTGAAAATACTCAAGAGCTGGTATGCTTTTAGCCTAACATGGAGTGACATATGCTTGTTTCCAATACCCGGAGGAAACCCAGGCAAGCACAGGTAGAACCTGCAAACCCCACACAGAAATGCCCGACCTCAGGACTCAAACCCAGGACCGTTTTGCTTTCAGGTGGGTGTGCTAACCACAAATAGAGCCTAATGATTAGAAACAGCGTTTGTAAATTATAATGAAAGATGTAGCCATTACAAGGTCTCACACATCCGTCCACTTGTTTCCCCAACTGTATTACACCCGTATTTTTGTGCAGAGAGTGAAGCAGACAGAATTAATTGCCAAACCCAGAGTTGGGAGACGGGGGATCACTGATGAGCAAAACCGCACGCCTTTTTTCTTTCCAGAACTCTTAAGCAGATGGCTCAACTTGGCAATTTTTCCCCTCATGGATTAATGAAGGGTTTCAGCTAGGCTTGAGGAATTAGCTTAAATGAGAGAAATGAATAACACGGTGCTGTGAAGGTCGCACTGACAGGAGAATGTGTAAACTAGCAATTTCATTCATAAAGACGATCCTTTAACGTTAAGCTGGTCACGTTATGTATGCATAGCTGTTACATCTCAGACTTCAGCATCCTGTTCAGAGTAAAGTGCACTACATAGCGAGCTTAGCATTTTGTAGCGGTGTCTACGTGTACAGTGAGCTCGACGGCACCAGCCTTCCTGTGACCCTAGTAGGATTAAGAGGTTCAGCAAATGGGAGAATGAGTCAAAGCATTTACAGTGTACACAATGTATCCCATGATGCATTGTGAAAAGTAATTGCTCAACCATTGGTTAGCAACCGAGCCATAAATACCATCATGCATTGCTTTTGGGCTGGGAGAGAACGTCATGTTTTGATTTGTGAGAACATTACATAATCAGCGGCGCCAAGAGGTAGCGTCCGAAAATTTTTTAAACAGCGCTGTTGGGGGACATTGTAGTGGTTAGCGGTAAGAAGGGCTTGCTCGGGCTTTCTCTGGGTACTCCGGTTTCCTCCCACAGCCTAACGACATGCATATTAGGCTATTAGGCTTGCTCGCCTTACAGAACGAAGGCCTGGTTTCAGTTCCTGGTCTCGGATGTTTCCGTGTGGGGTTAGCATGTTTTCAACGTGCTTGCGTGGGTTTCCTCCGGGTACTCCGGTTTCCTCCCACAGCCTAACGACATGCATATTAGGCTAATTTGCTGTTTCAGATTGTCCCTTGGTGTAAATTTGAATGGTTGTGTGTGTGTTGGCCCAACATTGGACTGGCGAGCTGTTCAGGGTGTACGCTGCCTCCGACCGGAGTCGGCTGAGATAGGCTCCAGCCTCCCTGTGACCTGGGTGAGTGGACATAGCCATGTATTTGCCTTTAGTTCATATAAAACTGATGCTTAATGAGAAAAACGGTTAAACTACTTTCCCAATTAGTGCCTTGACAACATGTTTTCAGCGCCATGATTTATTGGTCCTTAAGTTCTTAACCTCTTAACTTCTTGGACCAGTGGTTAGCTCGCTCGCCTTACAGAACGAAGGCCTGGGTTCACTTCCTGGTCTCGGATTTTTCCGTGTGGAGTTTGCATGTTTTCAACGTGCTTGCGTGGGTTTCCTCCGGGTACTCCGGTTTCCTCCGACAATCCAAAAACATGCACATGAGGGTAATAGGCTCTTCCATTGCCCCCAGGTGTAAACGTTGGCCGATGCGATGGCCTGGCGAGCTGTCCAGGGTGTACCCCACCTTCGCTCAGAGTCGGCTGATGAGTGTCAGCCTCCCTGCGACCCTAATTAAGATCAAACGTCTAAAAAAAAGAATGAATTTTCATTCATTCAAGTTCATTGGCTTGAAGGCCGGTGCTTGTGTTAAAAACTAGTTGAATATCTGGTCTTATATAATGCTTCTACTTGGAAATTTTTTTTTTTACAGCTGGTAATCTTAAAAGCGCTCCGAGATATTGGATTTAAGCAGGTGTGTAACCCAACTCTGAACACACATAACTTTCTCAATGCAAATCGTCACGTAAATTAAGTGGCAGGAAAAAATAAATAAATAAAAAAATCACAGCCGGCACGGTGGTGTAGTGGTTAGCACGTCCGCCTAACAGCAAGAAGGTCCTGGGTTCGATTCCCAGCTCGGGCGTTTCTGTGTG
>JBCNYG010000013.1:5223390-5240276 GCA_039654305.1 Porochilus rendahli | reverse complement strand
CATCTCAGCCGACTCTGGGCGAGGGCGGGGTACACCCTGGACAGCTCGCCAGGCCATCGCAGGGCTGTTATAATAATAACAGTAATAATAATAATAATAATAATAATAATAACAACAACAACAACAACAACAACAACAACAGCAATAATAATAATGAATAAGTAAATAAAACAATTATGTGTAAATTTTATTGGTTGAATAATTGATTGTGTAGGGTTCTTGTGTTTTGATCCTAAAGAAAAGTCATCACAGTTTCAAAGTCTGTCAAAACCAGTCCAGATGAGTTCCTTTTGTAATAATACTATCAACATAATATGCGATACTTTATAATTTGCATTGGTTTTATTTATTCTTTAAGATGGGGACCCTTCAGGAGACTTTCACTTGGACAAGAAATCTGGTGTACTGTCCACCTCCAAGGCTTTGGACAGAGAGAAAAAAGCCCGCTACACTCTCACTGTGGAGGCTCAAGACCTGGGCACTCCTCCCCTGAGCAGCACCGCCACACTGGACATCAGCATTCTGGATCTCAATGACAACAGTCCTGTTTTTGCCAGTAGCAGCTATATGGTGGAGATTGACGAGGATGCCCCCGAAGGAACATTCATTCTTGAGGTGACTGCCATTGACAAGGACGAAGGCTCCAATGGCCAAGTAGTCTACTTCTTGAGCCAAGAGTCTAAGGGTATGTTCATTGTGGACCAGCATAATGGTCGTATTGTTACAGCTGCTCCACTCGACAGGGAGAAAGTTGCATCCTACAGCTTCCAGGTGTTCGCTGTGGATTCCTCCGCTGGCAATCCTCGCAATACCTCAGCACAAGTGACTATTCACGTCCTTGACGTCAATGACAATGCACCCTTCTTCATCACAGATCCCCTCATTATTAACGTGTCCAGCAGCAGCTTTGGCAGTCATCGTGTTCTGGCCACCATGAGAGCCGAAGACAAGGATTTTGGGGCTAATGGTTCCGTCTTCTATCGCTTTGCCAACCCTGTCAAAGGCTTCACCATAAACTCATTAACAGGAGATATTCAGGCGACTGAGAAACTTCATGGCCTCACCCAAAACCAGAGGACACTCATTGTACAGGCAATGGACCAAGGCAGCCCTCCACAGTCCTCACTGGGAGTGGTCGTGGTCTATATCCGCGAACAGGGTTACAATGGAATCCGCTTCAGCCGCAACTCCAGGGATGTCAGCTTACAAGAAAATGCAGCTAAAGGTATGATACTTACACCTATATAACAGCCGGGTTCTGACTTCTACGAGTCTGTTATGTACCTCGTTTACCATCATGTGGTGCCAGAATGGAGTCAGTATCAAACATCAGTTCGGGTCTGGTGTTAGTGATTTGGGTTATTCAATGTAGTACATTAGGGACACAATGCTAACATTTGTACACATCTCACTGTACAAATACACATCCATTCATTCATTTATTAATTTTCTGAACCGCCTAATACTAATTGCGGTCGCGGGAAGTCTATCAGCAATCTCAGCCGACTCTGGGCGATGGTGGGTAACACCCTGGACAACTCGCCAGACCATCGCAGTATACACATTCACCATAATCACAATTTAAATCCACAACAGCTCTTGAAGATGCATGACGTGCATATAAGTCCACAATTCTGCCCATCCCGCTGTGCTATTTATGCACTGTCTGTTTACGCCCATGCTTAGTAAAGCATACAAATCCATTCAGATCGGTTGGCAATTTTGTAAAAAACTGTATTCTTCAACAGTGTTACACTTGAGTAGCTTAAAACTGCCGAGCATTATATTTTTTTGACATTCGTGGGAAAGCAGAATGCACACCGACTCTCTTTGTATATTCATAATTATCCTAGCTTAAGATGTTTTATTGTATAATGCATCCTTGCCACAAACAAATAAGATGTTATTTTTTAACAGTATGCCTTCTTTCTCGTTGGCACACTGGAACGAATTAGGACGTCCCCACATCCTTTACTGTGCCGTGGCTTGTGACCATAGATTTTGGTGGGGCAGGACAGCATAATAATGACACAGCCCCAACCAACTAACCAAGCCTGTAATAGGAAGTTGAGAGTCAGAATATAGTCAAGCAGGGTGGCTTAGTGGTTGGAATGTCAGCCTTACAGCACAAAAAATACCTGGGTTTGAGTCCCAGGTTTGCCACTCTGTGCTTGCATGGGTTTCATCCCAGATCCAAAAGCACGCACAATGAGCTAATGGGCTGTTCCGAATTTCCCCTAAGTGTGAATGTGAGTGTGAATGGTTGTGTGAGTTGTCCAGTGTTGATCTGGTGAGCTGTTCAGGATGTACCCCACCTTTACCCATTGTTGGTTGATATAGGCTCCTGCCTCCTTGCGACCCTAATAGGATTAAGCACTTCGGCCAATGAGTGAATAAGTAAGACATGGAGTTATGCATCTTAATGTGCATGGCAAACCAGAGGACACTCATCGTCCAAGCAATGGACCTCCAAAGTCCTCATCAGGAGTGGTCACATCTGCGATTTAAAAAAAAATATGCTGTTTTCTAAACACAGGTGCATCCAGTTCGTTTCAGTATGACGTGCCCAGTCTTTCAAGATCTGTGCAATTCAACGCAGGGTCACAAACAAGCAGATGATATTCAGCTGTGAATGATTTACCAACAGGACAGGGCGCAGCTTGTTGATATCACTCAGATGCATATAAACATAGGTTATATACACGTTCTCGTGAAACGCCATGGGGACACAAACTAAGGACAAGCAACGGAAAGAAGATATCTCCTCCACGCAGCAAAAATTGTCACTATGTCAAGGTCAAATAATAAGCCATGCTTCTTTTGGTGGTAAATATAGCTGCAATCAGTAGTATATTGCATGACGCAAACTTTAGTAAATAATTATTTCTAATTAGGGCCACGAGGAGGCTGGCGCCCATCTTAGCCGACTCTGGACGAGGGCAGAATACACCCTGGACAGCTCGCCAGGCCATCGCAGAGAAGAGAACTTAAAAAGATAAATATGCAACAGGGCCAGTTGCAAAAATCTCTGATTCCCCACCTCTCAGGCACAATCTCGTCACGGTGCCTCCTTGGTAGATACAGACAGTATGTTTTTATCGCCAAAGGGTTTGACCTGGCGCAACTCATTAATACATCTGGCCCTAAACTTGAACCTGGGTTGCCAAACGTTTCCAGCCCATCAACGTAACCACACAATACATTCATTCGTTCATTTTCTGAACCGCTTAACCCTATTAGGGTCGCAGGGAGGCTGTCGCCCATCTCAGCCGACTCTGGAAGAGGGCGGGGTACACCCTGGACAGAACCACGCTGACGGCTATGTCTTGATGAAAATCAGCATTGGCTCTTTTACACTCCTCTCATTGTGGATAGTGAGATACATGGCTGGCCTTCGATAACCCGGTTAGCTGCACTGGGGGGACAGCAGTAACAATCTATCCATAGTGGGGCTTGAAACGCCGACCTTGGGATTAGTAATCCAGCACCCAATACACTGATTTTGTAAAGATGGTGAAACCTTTTATTGTGGATTTTGTGTGGAGAAAAAATGTCACTTAAGTGCAAGTGCATTTCTGATTGATTAATTTCAATTCAATTCAATTCGAAATGTATTCTCTACATTATAAATAGAAACACTGTCTTAGAATCTGCTTTTGTTTTGTTTTAATTAGATTCGTGAATTGTAATTATTTGCCAAAAAAACGATATCTCAGCGGTTGCGGCTCATATTTAAACCAGTTCAATTTGGACTGGAAAGAAAGGGTCAAACATGGCAACCCTGTCATTTAATGCCCTGTTCCCTGCTCCCCTTTCAAGCATGGAAAAGTGCATTTCATGTGCCTGTAGGCACTCGTAGCAAATTCCGTTTTAGACCATTGAGTATAGTAATAAATGGAGCTAAATGGGGTAGGGATCATGTTGCTCCTTGATGGGGCAACATTTGAAAAGGTAACTAAATCCGTCTTACACACAGTTAGCTTCTGTTAAAAATAGC
Organism: Porochilus rendahli; assembly: GCA_039654305.1. Lineage (NCBI taxonomy): Eukaryota > Metazoa > Chordata > Actinopteri > Siluriformes > Plotosidae > Porochilus > Porochilus rendahli. Next base: position 5,236,279 of record JBCNYG010000013.1, on the reverse strand, counting down.
AATTAATTTTTAAAAAATCATTAGTTACTTCAAGGTAGTAAGCCTGGAAGCAGCGTGTAAAGCTCTGTGGGTGGGATGTCCCAGAGTCACCTGTCGCAGAGGGAGTGCATGTGTGTAGATCATGTGACACTTGTGAAAGAAATCGTGACAAAGAAGCAGAGGGCGAGTAGGGTATGCCGTCCAGCCCTGGTAGAGCATTGGTCTGCCCATTACATGGGACATCCCACAATAAGAACAAGGAATGTATAGCTGTATATGATATGTGGCCAAAATGTTTGTGAATACTCGACCTTCACAGCCGAATGTTGGCCTTCAAACTGTGGGCCCAAGGATAGAACTGTACAGGATGTATTTGTATGGTTGTATCATTACAATTTCCCTTCAATCAAAGTAAATGACCAAAACCAGTTTAGCATAAAATTCCTCTGTGCACAAGCTGTGTTCTACGAAGACATGGTTTGCCAAGGACGCAATATTCCTCAACCCCACTGAATGCCTTTGAATAATTCTGACTGAGCCCCAGGCCTACACAGTCGATGCTAGCGCCTAACCTTAGTAATGCTTTTGTGGCTGAATTGGCAAATTTCCACTGCTTAAATCTAGTGGAAAGTTTTCACCAGACGTGTGGAGCATATTAATACTAAAAAGGGAGTAAATGTGGTGTGGATTGTTGAAAAAAGCACCAATTGTCCACAAAAGTGTGCAGTATATGATCAACCTCAGCTTCCTCTACCTCGTCCGGACTATTTCTGCCACTGCTTCCTGCCTTAGTTGTGAATTTGAGAGACATTACTGAAATCACAGGATGTGTTAAACATCCCCCTTATTACATATTGAAAAATTGTTTATTTAAAACGGAACTAGAAGTGTAATTGTAACTGTTTTGTCGTTTTCATAAGGTACCGCTGTGGTACAGATTCAGGCCCAGTATCCCGATGGCTCCCGGAGTGGCATTACCTACAGCATTTTCAGTGGCAACAAGCTACAGTCTTTCAGCATCAGCTCCACCACGGGTAGGTTTGCAACAAGAAATTCTGAATTTAAAATTGCAGAACTTGGCATATTCGAGCATTTTGAATGCAACCAATGCAAAGCACCAATATACCTAATCTGTACGTTTAGGTGAGATATGGGTGGAGAGCTCAAGAGGGCTGGATTTTGAAGAGACCCCTCGACTTCGCTTAGTGATCAAAGCTGAAACTGCGTCCTCCAGCTCCTTTATGGCAGTTAACCTCATCCTACAGGATGTCAATGACAACCTGCCTCGCTTCCACCTCCACAATTACGTAGCTTATATTAGGGAGGCCCAGGGATATGATCACCCCATCATTCAGGTACAGTCACTTGCCTCCAGTGTTTTCATACCGGTTGGGTTTTCATAGTGGTGAAAGTGTGAAGTCTTCTTAATGGATTTAATCGAATTTGTCATAGAACCATAAAGTTTTCATCATTTTCCAGTGATTCAAATACAGTCTCAGCTGTTTTTACCAGCCACACTTGTTTTCCTCATTTTTTTCCCCAACGAAAACGGATTGTTCCAAGCCCAATATTGCTTCCAGTCTCACATTACATTAGAGCAGCTGTTGTAAATCCGCCTGTGTTTTCATTCCTAATGTGTAATTTCCTCAGGTTCTGGCGGATGACCTTGACCAAGGTCAAAATGGACAGGTGACCTACTCCATCAGGTCATCGTCCATGAGTGGTCTGTTCAAGATTGACTCTCTCACAGGAAGCATCTCGACAGCCGCCATCATGGACAGCGAAATCTGGACCCAAACAAAGTATTAACTCATTTGGTGCTCGAGTGTTGGTTGTGGCAATGTTCCCCTTTATTAAATAATTAATATTGGGGGTTTTGTGTGTGTTTTGTGTGTGTTTTGTGTGTGTGTCCTCAGGCTGGGCATCACAGCTACTGACAGGGGCAGCCCTCGATTAGCAGGCTCTGCCACTCTGACTGTTATCATAGTGGATCAGAACGACAACCGGCCCACTATCCCGGTTCCTCGTGAAGTGCGAGTTCCTGAGAGTGAGTTGACTGCTGGGTGAACTCAGTACCATTGATGTTATCTGTGAAATCTAGCCACTATGGTCTGCAATGGGCAAACAGCCAGGCTAACAGAGCTGAAAGGTCAACTCAATTACAATTACCGCCTCTCCCCCAAAGATCTTGGTGATCATATCCTGTCAGAAGGATGTAGTATCATGTTTTCCTGGGATTGTGAAAATGAAAAGCAAATACATGGACATGACACCCTAAGGCAGAAAAGCTGTAATAGCCTACTCATGTACACACAGTATTATTGTAAGTGACCTCATTATAAATCAGTTTCAGGATCTACATTTCATTTTGCTTCTTCTAGACACACTGATCGGGACAGTGATCACCCAAGTGACAGGGAATGATGTGGACTCCGGTCCCGCCCTTTCTTATACACTGCACCTGGACATGGACTCCCAGGGGAAGTTTGGGATACATCGATATGGAGGAGGAGTCTCTCTAACCGGCCAGCTGGACTACGAAGAGAGGACTTGGTACACTGTGACAGTTCGAACATCTGACTCTATGCACCAGAGTGAAGCCAATTTGACAATACTGGTGGAGGATGTAAATGATAACTCTCCAGTATTCACACAGGATCTTTACCAGGTACACTCCACTGAGGAAATGACATCGTTTGATCGCATCGGTGGGACAGTGGCGGAGTGGTTAGCACGTCTGCCTCACTGCAAAAAGATCCTGGGTTCAAATCACGGGCTTGGGCATTCCTGTGTGGAGTTCACATGGTTATACTCAGCCTGCGTGGGTTTCCTCTGGGTGCTTCGGTTTCCTCCCACAGTCCCTGCACATTAGGCTAATTAGCTGTTCTAAATTGCCCCTTGGAATGTGTGTGAATGGCTGTGTGTATGCGTTAACCCTATGATGGTCTGGCAAACTCTTCAGAGGGTACCCCACCTTTGCCCAATGTCGGCTGAGATAGGCTCCAGTGAGTGAATGAGTTGTGTATCTAAGTCAGACTCTGTAGAAAAAGGCATAATTGGTAGCTGTATACCCTTCCCAGCTGACTATGGGTACACCCTGAACCACTCACAACACACCATCACAGGGCCAACACGGGCACAACCAATTACACACACATTCACACCTATGGGCAATCGGAAATATGCAATGTGCATATCTTGCACATCTTGGGCAAGATAGGCACATATTTTGGGCATCTTGGGCTGTGGGAGTAAACCGGTCACCCCGCAAGAAACCCATGCAAGCACCAGGAGAGCATGTAAACTCTACACAGAAATGCTCTTGCTGCTACAAGACTCGAACGCAGGACCTTCTTGCTGAGAAGTGGAAGTGCTAACCACTATGCCACTATGCTTCCCCTGTTACAGGTGCATTATTGTTTTTGCTCATGTAGTTTTTGACAGCCAGGATTAAATCTGTTTGTATTTTTTCTCAGGTGACACTTGCCGAGCATTCTCCAGCTGGCAGTTCAGTTATCACTGTAACTGCCACCGACCAAGATTCAGGAGAGAATGGCAAGGTCACATACAGAGTTGTATCAACAAAAGACTTATTCTACATTGACCCAAGTAATGGTAAGTGTAAAATAAATGCAGTGTGTCTTCAAAAACACACAAAAAAATGTGTAACTGTTTATGGCCTTGATATTTTTTTGATTCGGGTGCTTGATCAAAACATATATATATATATATATATATATATATATTTTTTTTTTTTTCACATAGGAACTCTCTTCATCAAACAGAGCACTGAGATTAATTCTGAGCGTCCATCCTTCCTCGTGGTAATTGAGGCTTGTGATGGTGGTAATCCATCACTGACTGGTCTTACCACAGTACAAGTCCATATGTCAGATGTCAACGATAATGGCCCTGTGTTCCACCAACCTGAGTACAGAGCAGCGGTATCAGAAGATGAGCCCCCTGGAGCCACCATCCTCACACTAGAGGCTGTGGATGGAGACCTGTCTAGGGACAACTGTGGATTTGACTTTGCCATCGCCAGTGGAAACACTGGTAATGCATTTCAAGTTGAAAGCAGCATACGTTTCCTTGAAGGCCGTGGATTTCAGATAGTTGGAACTCTGGTCCTAGCCGAGAAGCTTGATTTTGAAACTGTGAATACCTACAATCTCACTATTGTTGCTTCAGACCGTGGCATTCCCCAACGAAGCTCAAGTGTCCCTGTAGTTATCACAGTAACGGATACTAATGACAACTCACCGGCCTTCAGCAGGGCAGAGTACAACGTTGTCTTGAGTGAAGGTGTCGAGACTGGAATAGACATAATTCAGTTATCTGCTTTAGACCCTGACTCCACACCTAATGGAGGGGTGCACTACTCAATTATCTCTGGAGATGAGCGTGAGCTCTTCTCATTGGACCAGTGGACTGGAGCACTCCGTTTGCGGCGATCTTTAGACAATGAGAAAGAGTCAGCTCACATACTTATTGTGCAAGCCTCAGATGGACAGGGTCACTTTGCTCTTGCTCCTGTTACTATAGAGATCAAGGACATCAATGACAATCGACCTTTCTTTCCTCTTAAAACACTTACAGCAAGTATTCGAGAGAATCAGCCTCAGAACACCCTCGTGACCATCCTGCATGCTATTGATCATGATGCAGGGGCATTTGGCCAGTTGAAATATTACATAATGGATAAATCAGGAAATGGAAAAGAGTCATTCATGGTGAACCGGACCTCAGGTGAAATTCGAACCCGCTCCAGTTTTGATTTTGAGAAGATGAACACGTTTCATTTTGTTGTCGTGGCAATGGATGCAGGAAACTATTCTGCAACTGCTACAGTTCAGGTGTATGTGACTGGAGAAGATGAGTATGACCCTGTTTTTACCAGTTCAAATCTTGCCTTTCATGTCCCCGAAGGAGCAAAAAAAGGCCAGAGCATTGGCCAAGTGGTTGCCAAAGATGAGGATGGGGGTGTAGATGGCATTGTCCTGTACAGTCTGGCCGAGACCTCTCCATACTTTGAGGTCAACATCTCTACAGGAGTGATATCCCTTAAAATGGATGCTTATGGCCAGCATGCTGGCCGATCTAAAAGGGATACCAGGCAAGTGCCTTTGAATGTGATCGCGCATAGCCCATTAGAGAGTTCCCGTGTAGCCACCGCGCAGATTGTCATTGATATCACTCACACATCCTTTGGTTTAACTACAGATATGAACATTCTTCTCGCTAGTGTGATTGCTGCGTCCTTGGCAGCTATAGTGGTTCTGATAATAATTGCTGTGGTGCTCTACCTTCTGCGATCCCGAAGGAAGAAATACCTAGAGACTCAAGCTAGAATATTGACCCCTGGTACAGTACTCGATACTCTTGAGCCTAAAGTCCATGGAGGTGAAAAGCTTTATCACCAAGCTCTGCCTGGATATGCTGAAGACCAGAGTGCCGGTGGAGGAGGACCATACACTCGAGGAGGGTCACTGGATCCGTCTCACTCTAGTGGAAGAGGCTCGGCTGAGGCAGAAGCGGCAGAGGATGATGAGATCCGTATGATCAATGAGTATCCACGAGTTTCTAGTATTTCATCTTCCATGCAGGAGCATATAGCTGCCCGTGGACCTGATTCTGGGATTCAGCAAGATGCTGATCAGCTCTCGGACATCTCTGGTGAACCCGGAATGGACATCAACCAGTGGCTTAAAGGGAAAAAGATGGGAAGCATAAGTGGGAGTCTCTTGTCAGGTCAGACAGCAGTGTATCGAGATGACGGTGGAGGATACCTTGGGGTAGGAAGAGGGCTTAGTATCTCTCAGTCTAAAGACTATACATTTCCAGAAGATGGGAAACCCATAGTGGACGGTTCTCTCACGGCAATAGTAGCTAGTGATGAGGAACTAAGAGGCAGCTACAACTGGGACTACCTCCTTAACTGGTGCCCTCAGTTCCAGCCACTAGCTAATGTATTTACAGAAATCGCACGGTTAAAGGATGAGAATGCCCCTGTTAATCCACGCCGACCCTTTCAGCCTAAAGCGAAAACAGACCCCAAGCCTCGAATCGACCCCCCTCCTCTTATCACATCAGTAGCTCATCCAGGGGCTAAAACGGTTCTTCCAAAACCTGCAGTTGGACGAACTCTTCCCCATGTCTCCACCTTAAAAAGATCCCCAATTAGCCATGATGGCTCAGTTTCTTCAGTAGCCATGTCACCCAGTTTCTCACCCTCCCTATCCCCTCTTGCAGCCCGTTCTCCAGGCATCTCACCGTTTGGCGTCACCCATGGCCCATCTGCCTCCAGTACAAATGAACATTCTGTAGGACATAGTGAAGAAACTGAGCTTAGGATTTAACCCTTTCAAGTTTTCTACTGTTCATACAGCATCCTACTTGACTCAGGACCCTGTACATGACAGTTGTCCAAGATGGTAATAATGTCATGTGATATGTCATGTTGCCTCACTGGCTGGCCAGAGAGTTGAGGGTGCAGTGTTTACTTACCACGATGGGCACAGGCAAAATGCTCTCTCCGGAACACGTAGCTAGATAGCAAAGGACATGTGCTATCTCCTGCATTTGCACATTTTACCTGGGAGCTAAATCGATGTTAATGTTTTTAAAAGTCATTTTTTTTAAAAAAGACATTTTTGTATGATATATTTTTGTACTGATATTTGTGGGGGTTTTTTGGACTAGAAAATGGCATTAATTAATTCCATTTTCTGATTAAACTTTTATGCATTGGAATTTGTATATATGAGACTAATAATAAGTAACAAGATTTTGTTCTAGTTTACAGCTGGCATTCGCAAGTGTTCTAACAGTGTTAAAAAGATGCTCTTACTTTTTTCTTTGATATTATGAATAATTTTTTTTCATTTCTTTTTCAGTATTTATGAAGGGCCAGATTTTTTACACGTTGACCAGACATAAGACTATGAAGCATTTAGCTAATTATACTGCTCTCTTCATCCGCAATAGGCACGTATATCTAACCCAGTAAGATAAGTACTGGGCAATCTTGCCCTATCATTTAAACAGCAGTATTCAATAAAAATAGTGCATCTATATAGTGACTCACCAATATTGTATGTTCATATGTAAGCAGCTACTATCCTGCTTTCCATAAAATGGGTGGGACACCAAAGGCCAGTGTGAAATGAGTCATCCATTTCTGCATGAGGGCCAATTAAATAGCCAAATTCAAAATAAAATTTGCAGTAGAAGCAAAAAGCCATCTCATATTCCAGTCTGTACACCATTTTATTTCTTATGGCAGCTTGTAACAGCACTTGACATTTACCTGTAATAATGTGCATTACTGGAACTGGAAATCTGCTTGGCGGTCTGGCATGTTGCTTTTCAATTAAACATTTGCTGCTGAAAGCAGTTCCGTTGGGTTGGCAATAGGTTCTGAGCAATGTTGTAAAACTAAAAATTTGCTAAAGAAACTAATTGGATGTGCATCTGAACAATGTTATGGTACAGCACTGAAGAACAGTATTTAAATCAGCTGTAAATCAATTAAAAGGAAATTTTGGCATTGGCTGTGAAAGAAAAGATTAAGAAACAAAATCGCAAAAATATAATTGTAATATTATCATTTTATAACAGTGGTGATATGGTTTTAAGGTTGTTTTGACTAAGCGACTGCAGTCATAAGCCCTGTTATAAAAATGCATATTGGTCTTATTGTTCTTCATACTTTTTTATGGAACCAGTAGGACGAACTCGTCCATCTTATCCTTGGGGATCATTTTCTTCATTCTTATCACTTGAATGTTTGAAGAATTAGTGATAATATAAAGATAACTTCCATTTTGGTCACAGTTAGAGTATAGGGTTGTGTTTTATAAAAAGTCATCCAAAATATCCATGTTCAGCTTAGTTTTTTTTCTGATATGTCATTAAATGTTTCTATAAGTTGATATTCATTTTGACTGACATAAATTGCAGTAGAAGCCCAACTGGTGAGAAAGTATTTCTATGACTACATGCCAATACATTTAATTATTGGCTGTTAAAGAAGAAGAAGAAGAAGAAGAAGAAGAAGAAGAAGAAGAAGTAAATTTTTAATAAATATTTTAAAATACCATTTTTTGAGTTTTGGCGTATATTAGTGTATACATAAAATAGGCATCACTCTTACTTTTGGCTAAAAAGATTATTTCATATATTACTATATCTTCTTGTCTATTAGCTTACACATACCTTAAGATTGAGTGTTTTTCATTCATTTACCAGAATCAAAGCTTTATAAGTGTTTACTTACAGTTGCAGCTGAAAAAAAAAATGCTGCTCAGCCAGAAAGGTAACAATTTACAATAAAAAGAAGAAAGGAAGAAAACAATGCCTATTTTAAATGTACTGTACTTTGGGTTTCCATAACTGTCAGTGAATGGCCTTTGTTGCAAACACTTCTGCCTTTTGCTATGGAAAATGTGTCGTTGCAGTTAAATGATGCCTTGTTGACAGTGTTGGTAATGTGTTCAGAACACATGGCTGTGCCTTTCTTACATGCAAATAAGCTGGAGCTAGATTTCGCGAAACACTTTATTTTAATGAAGTTTGTATGTATAGGTTTATTCACAGATACCTGAATTACTACATAACATTGACGTAAAATGGGGAAGACGGTCACCCACCTCTTATTAGTGGGCAATAACGTTGCTTTGTTTCTAACTAGAATCACTTAGAGAGCGCAAACCTCCACCAAAGCAGCTAAATTCCCCAGGGGTGGAAATTAACACGAGTCAAAAATCTGTAGGGCGAGTAAAATTAGCTAGCAAGTCTTCCTGCTGGTGACCTGACAAATTCAATAGGCAAATTAAAATAGTGTTCCTGACCCGTAAATATGAAGGAGGGCTAGTAGTTGCTTAATTTTACTAGTTTTGTTGGCCAGTAGCTTAGTTTTGCTAAATTCCACCCCTGTTTCCTTATTTTTCCGACAATTATTAATATATATTATATTACTATTTTATTATAGTTATTATTTTCCTTGATTTTATTTTCACAATTCCTTTCTGAAATAGCCCTATATCTTTAACATACTGAATCATCAGGTCCAGTGTGCTACTTTTATCCTGACCAGACTTAGGTTTGTGAATTAGAATATTGTTAATTAGATGTTGTACCATAATTTTTGTGGAAGTTTTGTTGTCTTTATTGTGGACTTGAACGCAAAATTGTTAATATTGCCCCTATTCTGCACTGGTAAAAAAAATCCTTCAAAAATTTAAGTCACTAATAAAAAAGTCACAAGCTAGGAGTTTAATAGCATTCTCAGAACTAAAAAGATATTACTTCATGGTCACAAGTTTGCATAGGTCTAATAAAGTGTTTATTGTGCATTATTACAGTCATAACATAACTGTATTATTGAATAAATAATTATAAATCACTTTTACACAACAAATCTTTAGGTATTTAACAAACAGTTTTTATTAATGACTAATACATAGTAGGCCCTGCGACGGCCTGGCAAGCTGCTCAGGGGGTACCATGCCCTTGCCCGGAGTCAGCTGAGATGGCCACCAGCCTCCCCGCGACCCAAAGCGAATTTTCATTAGAAAATGAATGAATGAATGACTAATATATAGTGAATAAACCTGCCATAAATTGAGGCTAGTTAAAAATAAAACTGCAGTGTTCATTATCATAAAGTGTTGCCGCATTTCAGTGTTAGCATCCCCAGAATTACTGGAGGTCTTTACTCCATTGCTTTTAGAGGGTTTCCTTTCTATGTTTGTTTGCTTTTGTACATTTTTGATTTGCCGTCCTTCTACGAAGTAGCACTTCACTTTATTTTGATGTGTTCCATGTGTACACATAATTTTTTTATTGCATTTGATGATCAAACTGTAACATTTCCACAAAATTTCCATTTCTTAATCATTGCCCAATCCCTCCGTGCCTAATAATTACTAGCTGCTCATTGTAGTAAATTAAATTTCCCCAATCTAATAGGGTTTCATTTCTGATAAGAATTAGAGTCTCAGTATTCCAGTGTAGTGATTTATTTTTATTTTTTTTTTTGTATGAGTTTGTAGTATAGTAAATTGCTCTGACTGTCTGCCAGTGCTGCTTTTATTTTGGTGTTTTCTAGATAGCTAATCGTATACTGTTGCATAAACAAGCAACATCTGAATCCAATTAACTGTGAAATTCAGGATGTGCCATATCTATGATGTCTCTGATAAAAAAAAATAAATGTACAGATGTTTGGATTTGTGATTCATTTGAATTTTGTCACTATAATGCTGATTATGTGGTACTTTATGGATAGTGATGGTCTCTCTTTAACCTTGCTTTTCACTTTTTCGGACTTTGTAATTCATAATCCAAATGATAAATAGCCGGGGTGGTTGGGGGGGTGTGGGGTGTTAGGGGGACCTGCTTTTGTAAATGTTTATAAGGACTGGTTGAACATTTAATTACAATCCCCTGGACAAGAGTACATTTGTACTGTATTTGTTAAAGTGCCTGATTAAAATGTATTCATAATCGGAACTGCCATCCGTTTCTCGCACGTTGTTTCTCCTCTTGCAGCAGTGACGACTCGGTTTGTTTTCGAAGCTTACTAGGATTTTCATGCAAGCTCTACGATGAAGGAGTGCCTACAGTTGACATTAATATTCTCTGCTGTCTCTATTTGGTTTTACCTTGAAATTAAATCAAGGCCTTTTGTTTTAAGGCCAAATCTCACCATATCTAATCATCTAAACATATCAAGGCATCTATCTGACCTTTGAAGCTCATGAAGAATGGATCAGTAGCTAAGCCTGAGGAAAAAAAACTGGAGCATCACTGGTGAAAGGAATGTGTAAGTAAGTGCAGATGAAATCAAGATGCAGCAATTCCAGTGTGGATGAAGCTGTGATGCAGAGTTACAGTTTATTTCCAAAAACAGCAGCTTATTCACTAAAACATCTGTTCTCTAGATAGCTAGATAGGTTCTTATGAATGTATGTGTCCGTTTTTTTTCAGTACTGTAAAGATTTTCATAGGTTGGTCACACTATAAATTGTGGGCCTTTATAAAAAAGAAATATTTTATAAAGAAATGCTAGAAGGTCGGTAGATTTTTGAACTTAACAATGTATGTTGCAATTTAAATAAAATATTAATTATTATTTTTATTCTTTCAGTCATTTATTCATTTTCTAAGCCGCTTAATCCTAATTAGGGTTGTGGGGGAGCCTGTGCCTGTCTCAGCCGACGCTGGGTGAAGGTGGGGTACACCCTGGACAGCTCGCAAGGCCATCGCAGGGTCAACACTCACACAACCATTCGCACTCACACCTAGGGGTGATTTGAAACAGACAGTCAGCCTACTGATTTGGAATGTTTTTGGATTGTGGAAGGAAACCGCAGAAAGCGCAAGTGCGCAGAGAAAAGCCATTCAAGCGCAGGGTGAACATGCAAACTTCACACAGAAACGCCCGAGCTGAGAATCCAACCCAGGCCTTCTTGCTGTGAGGCGGGCATGCCAACCACTACGCCACTTTTTCTTTTTCAACTTATTTTCTTTTTAGAAGCTGTTACTTTGTGGTCATTAGTAGTGCAATGATATTGTTTGTTTTGTTTGTTTTGTTTAGTGCTAATGAGCAGCACGTTGGAGTCGTGATTAGCACGTCCATCTGACCTAACTGTTGATCGATTCTTGGAAAATAGTTCAAGGCTCTTAATTCGACTGTATTCAGAGTGATACCATATTTTTATATTATGTAACTAGACCAGATTTAAATGAGATTCAAAAGTGGTTAGCACGTCGACCTCACAGTAAGAAGGTCCAAGGGTTCGAGTCCCGTCCGTGGGCACTTCTGTGTGAGGTTTGCATGTCTTCCTCGTTCTTGTGTGGGTTTCTTCCTGGTACTCCGGTTTCCTCCCACAGACCAAAGATATGCACATTGGACTGACTGGTTGTTTTAGATCCCCTCTAGGTATGAGGGTAAGTGTGAATGGTTGAGTGTGTTGGCCCTGCAATGGACTGGTGAGCTGTTCAGGGTGTACCCTAGGAGGAATTAGCGGTACAACAAATTAGTGAGCGCGTGACAGAGATATTCAATTGGCTTAGGAAAAAAAAAAAAAAGGATTATATCTAGGTTGCACTGCTGTGAAGCAAAATTGAGCATTGGACTTGGTTTTAATGATGAAGTGTGTACTTTGAAATGCAAATCATGACCCAGTCATGGAGCTGTGAATCAAGTTCTGTTCCAAAAAAAAAAAGTAAAACAAACAAAAAAAAAACATCCAGATGCAGTTAAACCCAAGTGAAAAGTAAATCTAACGTATCCAGGCCATGTCCCTGTCTTTCAGATCTTAGTGCTAAAAGGTCAGCTAAGGGGAGACATTTAAATCAAGAGCAACCTCACATTACATCATCCACTGGCATCAGTGCTATAGCTTGATGAGGTAAAGCTGAAGCAGAAAGTGATTTGAGTCGATGCAGGTTGTAGTGTGTCAGGATGTGTAGCTTAAATACTGTAATCAAGTGTTGGACCCAAGAACACATTGATTCAAATAATTATAAAGAAGATTCCTTTCTTGTTTGCAGCTAATGATTCACTCACACTCACTGATTGGTATAAAAAAAGGGATTAACGGCTATTAACTTGAAATACTGTTAGTGTAATCTGGCAAAAAAAAAAAATTCCTACTCTAGAATCTTTAGAGATAATTTTCTCTGTGTTTTGCATTGCCTCAGACAGTATAACTATTTAAATGCACATTAGGAATAAAATGAAAAATTAAATGTCTACCAATTAGGTGTGATTTTAAAGTAGACGCTTCACATAAACATTCATTCATTCATTTTCTGAACCGCTCATTCCTAATTAGGGTCGTGGGGAGGCTGGCGCCCATCTCAGCCGTCTCTGGGCGAGGGCGGGGTACACCCTGGACAG
>JBCNYG010000013.1:4598379-4608567 GCA_039654305.1 Porochilus rendahli | reverse complement strand
TCTGCCCTGCGATGGCCTGGCGAGCTGTCCAGGGTGTACTCTGCCCTCGCCCAGAGTCGGCTGAGATGGGCGCCAGCTTTTGTTTATCCATTATGCTTCATGGACTGTCATGTATAAAGCCTGCCTGTGTTCTTCATTATAGACTGTTTACACGATGGAGTACTGCTATGTTTTTCCACATGCATCACATTACAACCCTTCTGTCTATAAAAAAATCAAATGTTAGAATTTTGTACAGGAAAAATGTGCAACTATACAATTTGTCTTTTTTTATCATTTCCATTAGGGGCCGTTAAGGTGCTGGTTTACTGATCTGAAGGTCGGGTGTTCAAGCCCCACTGTCACCAAGTTGGCACTGCAGTTCCCCCAGTGCAGCTAACTGGATTATCAAAGGTCAGCCATGTCTCTCACTGTCTGGGGTGAGAGGCATGTAAAAAAAACATTGTTGTTGTGTTTCTGCCCTGCAATGGCCAAGCTAGCTATCCAGGATGTACTCCGCCCACGCCCAGAGTCGGCTGAGATAGGCGCCAGCCTTCCCGTGACCCTAATTAAGATTAAGCGGAATAAATGAATGAATAAATAATTTCTAGTATCTAAAGCTTGGTATTCAAAGTGAAAAATGAATTATGATGACAATTCAAGCCCTCAATTAGCCTTCAGACAGATAAAGCAACATGGAAAACAAGACCACTAATTCATATGTGCTGCTGATTTAATTCGTTAGAAAACAATGTAGATAAGTGTAGCCCTCTTGTGACATTATTATGTTAAAACAAAAGGTGAGAATTGAAGCATATTATCTTACAGCCGTTGTTTGGATATTAAAGGAGAAAGAGGGAGGATGGATCGTTGCATTGTTTCTCTGATTCCCCTCGAGCTTAAAAAAATTCATCATAATTTACATTTTATTTGTCTCACAAAACTGACTTGGCATTCCTTTACCCACTTCAAAAGGGGCTTTATGTTTTCTCTCTCATTTGCTGAACAGCTTAATCCATTAGGCACATGGGGAGGCCTATCTCACCTGACACTCAGAAAAGGCAGGGTACACCCTGAACAGCCGCCAGATCATTGCAGGGCCAACACACACATCCATTCACACTCACACCTAAGATTGATTTGGAACAGCCTATTCGCCTAATTTGGGTGTCTTTTTCCTGTGGGCGGAAACCAGAGTACGCCTGAGTAAACCCATGTGCAGAAATGATCAAGCCTGGGACTCGAACCCAGGATATTTTTGCAGTAAAGTGGACATGTTAACCTCTATATTAACCACAGGTGTCTAACGCAAGGCCCATGGGCCACTTCTGGCCCGGAATCTCATTTTCTGTGGCCCACAATTGCTTTTAATACATATGATTATCATACATTCTTCGCATCAACCATTACCATGAAACATAATTCACCATCCATTTACAAGGTGGCGGGAAACCTATTTCCAGTTCTATTCATGGCTCAAAGATTGCTAGCTAGCTTGTTGCTGTCGAGCATTGTCAGAAATAAAAAGTTAAAAAATTCAAGAGGACAAATAATAAACCTAACTAATCATTTCGCCATACAGGTTTTATGGCGGCCCTTGATAACCTTGAAATTTAGTGACGTGGCCCTCGGTAAAAATTAGCTTAACACCCCTGCTCTATGCTTTGACGTATTTCTTTAAAATATTCTAAAACTTTTCTTCCTTCAGTAAACATCAAGTCTTGTATATCCGATTTTCCTGTATTTAGGCCTTCTAGCTCCTGAGAAAGACATAGACTAGAGAGTTAGTAGTATTTATTCAGGAGACTTCATTAAAACTGCTACACCCTCTGTCTTCTCTCTGTCCCTCTATCCTAAGTTTCCTCCTGAGGCTTATAAAAGAGTCTACCTGTATAGAGTTACCTTTCACTGCTGCCATAGAGTGGAATAAATCTGATATGCACCACAGTGAAGTCATTATTATAAAGGCAATTGCCTCGATAACAATAAGCTCTTCTGTTGCATAACTGCGGGCAAACAAACCTGAATACAAGGCCAGATCCTTTTTAATAGGCTTGTGAGGGGGAAACATTTAAAGTCTTATAGTGTTACAGATTTACACAGATATGGCTCTGCAATACCCAGCATATACAACCGCTGGCAAAAATGATAGAATCACCACACTTATAGGGTGTTCACCAACTTTTTTTTTTGCTTCATAGCAAAACAACAAAACAGCCATGTTGAGTGTTTAGTGAAAACCTATTAAGCCTTTCAAGTATCTTTTGAGAAAATGATACAAACCGATCAAACACTCACTTCCACCACCATCCACACTCACTTCCACACTCGCACCTAGAGGCAATTTGGAACAGCCAATTATCCTACTATCCTGTGGGAGAAAACTGGAGTACCCAGAGGAAACTTGCAAGCACAAGGAGAACATGCATACCCCACACAGAAATGCCTGAATCCAGGACTCAAGCCCACGATCTTCTTGCTGTACAGTGGACATGCAAACCTCTATGCCACTGTGCCGTCCATAGTATAAATTAGTTCCCAGATAAAAGAATGCTTACAGACCATAATGAGCTGTTGTACTTGGTCGAATGAAAGGCAACATACGAGCCAATAAGAGAACTGCAAATTAAAGCAATGTAAAAGATTATACAAAGCTTCTTCAAGAAGGAAATCCAGCATGGAGTGGGGCAAAGGATGTTTACTGTTCCCAGTTAGCTGCGTCTAGAATCTGGTGCGAGTGTAAATGACATGGAATGGGTATAAAAGGAAAACATTAGGGTATACCAAGGGAGTAAAGGGTTCAAGGCTTTGAGTTAAGATAAAGCATTTAGGATAGAAGTAAAATTTTCCATCTTTGAATTCATGAAAAATCAATTCAATTGTTTTTCAGGTACAAACATTGTTGAAGGACATGGAGGGGATTTCATACAATGTATTTATGCCATCAGGGAGAATCGCAGTAAGGTTAGCCATTTCGTATTATATATTGTTGTAATTTCTGTCTCTGACCCTTATTTTTCATTCTTTATTGTCATTGACATTTTCACCATATTTTAATTTAATTTATTCATTCATTCATTTGTTTTCTGAACCATTTCGTTTCATTTAATTTTCTGAACCACTTATTCCTAATTAGGGTTGCGGGAGGGTGGTGCCCATCTCAGCCGACTCTGGGTGAGGGCGAGGTACACCCTGGACAGCTTGCCAGGCCATCGCAGGGCCATCAATCACACAACCATTTGCACTTACACCTAGGGCTGATTTGGAACAGCCAATAAGCCTACTGTGCATGTTTTTGGACTGTGAGAGGAAACCGGAGTACCCGGAGGAAACCCACGCAAGCACGGGGAGAACATGCAAACTCCACACAGAAACGCCCGAGCTGAGAATTGAACCCAGGACCTTCTTGCTGTGAGGCGGACGTGCTAACCACTACGCCACCGTGCCGCCTTGATGATGTAATAATTAATTTATTTGTTTGTTTGCAGTTTGTTATTCCAGTTCTGACCTTTAAAATCTCTATTTTAATATTAGTCCCAACCTAAATGTTATACTCGAGCTCTCACACTGATAAACCGTGCCACACGTTTGAACTTTCTGTGCATAGAACAGACGGAAACCATCTCATTAAAAACATCTGATGCGAACGATTCATTGGCTATAACGCTGTGCTGAGGGTGGATAGAGTGCATGGAAGTGTGCATGTGTGTGTGTGTGTGTGTGTGTGTGTGTGTGTGTGTGTGTGTGTGTGTGTGTGTGCACGCAGTATAATTCTGAATGTTTGATGGGCGAGACTTTGCAGAGCTCCATTAGCTGCTGTTCTGGATTCAGCGCTGCGCTCTGTCTGTCACACCCTATTACACTCTCCGGTCCTCAAACCTCAAATATCATCTGTGGGTGTGGTTTGTGTACGCCGTGCAGACCTAGGATTTCGATGTAAGGCTCGAACATGGTTTGTGGCAGAAGCAATATGCATTAGCGAGTGTGTTTGTAGCAACCTGAAAGGCTTCTGTTGGAGGCTGCAGGTAATCTGGCCTGTCTTAACCTCGTCTGACCCGACTTATGCCATGCACACACACACTCACACTCACACTGGCGCTGACCTTCCTCTCCAGCTAAGCCCCTTCACACACTCCTGCACAATGTCCAGAGTAAACATCCACACTGGCATTTATTCAGCTGAGCTGGGGACGGACACAGATGGTGATAAACCTGTCTGCAAGCAACGTAAACAGCTTGCAGTGGAGAAACGCAGTGAGAATCCATTGCGCCCAGTGAATATAATCCATCTCTGCATATATACAGCTTAAAAATGCACGGTGACGTGTATTTCTTGGAAGTAAAATGGTTTTCATTATCAACATAATGACCTGCGGTCTCTTAACCTTCAGCCTGATATTCACTCAACTGGCAGCCGAGCAGGAAAAGCCAATAGCTTTAAATGTCACGAGGTTTCTCCTCCGTCTAGCTTCTACAGCGCAGGCTCAGACATCAGTTTGCTTAATTTGACCTGATTTTGGTTCTACAGACGAGCACAATTAAGCGCTCGTCTAGAATTGATCATACGTAGCACAGCCAGATTTATTCACTGTGTGTGGCTCGAAACCATCTCTACCGGGGACTCCAACAATGATAATGCCCGGGGGCAAGCCACACCCTCCTACATGCCTGGGGCCACTCCAGGGCCAGAGATACAGGCCAATCTCTGCCAGGGAGTATAACACCCGCAGGAAGCGCGACGGCCAGGGCCACCAGACTTCACAGGCTTCTCCGTCACCACGAGCCCTTTTCAACCGGCTCTCCCCTATGCCACTAGCCCCTTGGGGGCCGGAGATACAGACCCATTCCCCCGGGAATTCTAACAAGGGCATTTAGGGGGCATTTCAATGGTTTGTGCCAGAAGTTGACACCAATAAAAAGATATAACCACAGATTTGATAAAACAACAGCTTCACAATCTCTGACTTCTAAGAGTCTAGGCTAACATACTGATAAAATAAGATGACAATTCTCTCTGAAAGGTCACTTTTCCAAGCCAGAACTACCCCTGTGTTGGGGAAGATAGTAGCTTTTGGGAGGCCCAAACTCTTTATGAAGTCATACATGAATTTTTGAGTAAAAAAAAATAATAATCAATATAAATAAACAAATAAAAAAATCATTTCTGGTCATTCATCAAGCTCATCAAAGTTGATGTGTTGGAAGCAGGAAAAATGAGCAAGTGTAAAGAGCTGAGTTACTTTGAAAAGGCCTGCACTGTGATGGCTCAACTGCTTGTAGGTTGTTCCTGGTATGCAGTAGTAAGTACCCACTAAAGGTGGTTCATGAAAGGACAACCACTGACCTAGCAAGGCCTAAGGCTTATTGATGCACGAAGGACGTCAAACCCCTAACTAACCAAAGAATCCAAAGAGCTTAGTGGCTCTGTGTAAGTCCTAGAAAAAATTCCAGCACTACCATAAAGTTGCTAATGAGCTCTTAAGGGATATGTTTAATATTCAACTGCTGAGCTTCTGTCCTATTTTTTTTATTTTATTTTATTTTTTTCATCACACTGGACAAATGATGTCAAATTAATTAATAATCATACACTGAAGGCAGGCGAGGTGGATATCAGTTAAAAAGACCCAAGGATTGGGCCTTTCTGTGTGGAGCTTGCATTTTCTAGCCGTGCTTGCGTGGGTTTCCTCTGAGTACTCTGGTTTCCTCCTGTAGTCCCCACACATGCACGTTAGGCTAACTGGATTTTCCGAATTGCCGATCGTTGTAGACGCGAGTGCAAATTGTTGTGTCAGTCGAGTTGTGCACATAGTGTGTTCATTCTGTACCCCACATTCGTCCAGTGTCGGCTAAGATAGGCTCCAGCCTCCATATGACCCAAATAGTAGGAATGAGCAGTTTTACTTGCCCTTTTACTGTGGGGCGATATATGCTAAGAAGGCAAGCTCTGGATTGTTTATACTGTACATGATTAGGATAGAAATGTTCCTCAAGGGCCCGTTGGATGATTAAGAGTTCCTAAAGGAGTTCCTCAAGGAACATTCTCTAATAGAGACATATATAATTAGAAACTCCTTAAGGAGTGTTTTTAGGAACATTCCACGATAAGGGTTTTACATAGAACTTTTAACAATGACAATCTGAAGGACCCTTTAGAGTTTTAGAGTTTACTTTTTCCCTGAAGCATCTCCACTGCAAAACTAAAGCACAGCGTCATTTAGAAACAATGCTTAACCAGGAGCTGCCACAATGCAGCTATTCAATTTAATTCCTCTGGAGTTATACAGTAGAGCCCTTGTGAATACCCCATTAAAAAATCCTTTAGAGCAGGACAAATTGGATCTCAAGGCTTTTCAGTCACCTGTGCTAGCACCAGCTGGAACATGGGCAGTCAATATTAATATACTCAATGTCAAGGAGTGCGAGGAAGCACATCCTGAGGGACAATCGATAGTCCTCTGGCTCTCCGAAGTAGCGAAGCGGAGCTGCTATGTTCATGGATTAGCATGGAGCATTAGCCTTTGCAAGACAATAAGTGGCCAGAAACTTAATAGAAGCTGTAGGAAAACCCGTGGAGCGATTGACATCACCAGTGGAACGATTACAACAGATGCAAACACTAGATGAAAGCGGAGACAGCAAAGTAACATAAAAGCGTCATCAACATACTGAAATGCAGACATAGTTTTCGCATGTTTCTCCTTCTCCCACCTTTCTGTCCTCCCCTTTTTGTCCTTTCTCATTTTTTCCTTGCTTTTTAATGACCATCTTCACTAAAGTAAGCACAACAGGACTGGATGATAGAGGAGTTTATGGAGATCTGCTCAGATTAATGGGCTGATAATGAGCTGCCATGTGAGGGCCAGAACCAAGCCTGATAGGGCAGGCTGCCACAGGAAGTCTCACACTCTGTAAAAAGTTGCATGGTGGAACCAGTCAAAAACGCAAACAATATTTTCTCAGTTCACTGGGAACGTAAGATCCACTTAACTGAGAAAATATCGTTTGGCATGAAAGTAAGGGCACGCCAAGTTCAGCTAAGCAGTTGGAGAAGTGAAGTCCATGTGCAGCAAAGCGCTTAAACATGTTTTCCAGTGGAAGTGTAATGGGTGTACATTGGAGTATGTTTTTTAGGGGATGGTTTGGCCAAAAATCTAATTTGCACAATTTTCCACTCATCTGGAATACAACAGGTCGTCCAAGAGACATTTACTGACTTTTTGGATTTGCTCTGAAGCTGTGAGGTTAAAGTTATTAAACATAATACAGGATTAAAAACTAGTCATTATTATTAATTAATTAGTAGTTAAGAGAAATAAACCCTTTTTATATAGAATTATTTAAATATATTTCACATTAATATATTTCATAATACAATTAACAATTATGTGCTGAAGGCAATGAGGATGTTTCTGAACAGGCCCAGTGATGGAACGTTGATTGAGGGACATCCATCAGGTCTGAGGAATATAATTGTTTTAATTTATACTACATAGGCAAAAAAAAAAGCAAACTAAAACAAAAGTTTTATGCTTTATTTATAATATTATTATTTTTTAACCATGGCATATGCAGGTGAACTCCGAGATCACACACGAGCCGGTGCATCGGCAAGAGTTTTGTAATAGTGTCTCTTTATCCTCCTTTGAATCTGTGATTTAAAAAGCGTAGAGCTCCATCGACGTAGTAAATGAAAGCAAGGTTGGGGTATAGAAAAGAGACAGGGGGCATCCAAAAGATAAACCTTGAAGGAGTTGTGTTTCAAAGTTGGCATATCAAGGTTTCTCACACTCTGTTATGCTCTATGACAATTTGCTACGATTTACATGTTCTATCACGATTGACATCAAATCGTATTACATTGCAATAATAGCTGAAAATTTCTGACAGACAAAGCATACTCAGGACAAATCCACCAAGTTTCCTCAAGATAATCACAAATCCACCAAGTTCCTTTAAGATCACAAATACACCAAGTTCCCTCAAGATCACAAATCCGCCAAGTTCCCTCAAGATCACAAATCCGCCAAGTTCCCTTAAGATCACAAATCCGCCAAGTTCCCTTAAGATCACAAATCCGCCAAGTTCCCTCAAGATCACAAATCCGCCAAGTTCCCTTAAGATCACAAATCCACCAAGTTCCCTTAAGATCACACATCCGCCAAGTTCCCTCAAGATAATCACAAATCCACCAAGTTCCCTCAAGATAATCACAAATCCACCAAGTTCCCTCAAGATCATCACAAATCCACCAAGTTCCCTCAAGATCATCATGATTTCTCCAAGTTCCCTCAAAATAATCACAAATCCACTGAGTTCCCTCAAGATCATCCGGAGTCCACCAAGTGCCATCATCATGATTCAATCCCGCGACCCCCAAACTCCTCATGACTTTCATGAACATTGTGCCCCAGTGTAAACCTGTGTTGCCTCTGTGATTGTCTGGCTAGTCTGTCTGTGATTGTCTGGGGAGTACACCAACCTTCCCAGACCTCCCTGCAACCCTAGCGAGATTAAGCGTTTCGGTAAATGAGTGGGTGAGAATGAGTGAACGGAAGAGCTGTTTGGCTAGGCTTAGCAATGATTATATAGGATAGTTGCATATTTTATTCATGACAGAGGTGAACTCTGTACGCTCTGAGCTTTATAGCTTTATAGCTTATCCTTTCAGCCTAATTATTCAGAGTTTTTTACATACTACATGGACATGTACATACACCACGCTCCAGGTGGTAAAGGTAAAGGCAGGGTTTTACACTCATCTGAAGTTCCATTATGTGGAAATACAAGAAAACTAAACTTACACCAGGCTTAAATGATTTCTTTTTCCATTTTATTAATGATGACGCCGCACAAACTGTGAGCATCGACAGCGTTATCTACACGGGATAATGTGCCAATCAGATTGCACCATTCCCACTTAGTATACACGGGTCACATTTATTAGTTTAGTTAATGCTAATCAAACTTCAATCAATTTTTTCAACCATTGAATGATAATTCAATTACTAAAGCTGTGGCTCCACTCGAAATATTGACTCAGAAGTGAGAGTGCATATCATGGGAGCTTATATCCAGCAACAGAGCTCTAACAATACCTAGCACTCTTTGGACAAAAGATTCTATGTCTCCAGGAGCATGCTGAAGGTTTTTCTAGTGCTTTACCTGTAAACTAGCTGAGTGGGCTCTTAAACTGCTCCGAATCTAATAAACGGTAGTGCTGTAGCTGCCGAAATTTATTCATATTTCACCACCATGCAAGAATCATATTTCAATTTTATTTAGTTTTGAAGAGCAAAAAAAGTTATGCTGGACCCAACGGAAGTATTTCAGAGCACTAAGACAGTCTCCTAGCGTAGTGCTAGTCAACAACACAGCACAGGAGTGACAATATTTTTTATTTGTCCAGTCTATATAACCCCTACTAGTAAAAAATTACCCATAGCTATTAGTTTAGCATCATTGAAACAACATATCGCCCTGCGATGGCCTGGCGAGCTCTCCAGGGTGCACTCTGCCCTCGCCAAGAGTCGGTTGAGATGGGCGCCAGCCAGGATTTAGCGGTTCAGAAAATAAATGAACGAATGCACGTATCTGAACCCTGTCACAATTTGACATCATTTGTACATCACCAGCTTTATAAAATAAATCTGTAACTAAAACATCTCTGGGCGGGACGGTGTTGTAGTGCTTAGCACATCTGCCTCACAGCAAGAAGGTCCTGATTTCAAGTCCCGGGCTCCTTTATGGATGAAGTTTGCATGTTCTCCCTGCGCTTCAGTGGGTTTCCTCCAGGTACTCAGGTCTCCTCCCACAGTCCAAAGTCATGCACTGGCTGAAACTGGCTATTCCAAATACGTAAGTGTTTGTATGGTTTTATGTGTCTTGCCCTGTGATGATCTGGCAAGCTGTTCAGGGTGCACTCCGCCTTTGCCCAGTGTAAGCTAAGATAGGCACCAGCCGCCCCGCGACCCGAGTTGGATTAAACAAATATACATGTGGTGAGTGAGTTAAAATATTTTGCAAAACAAATCGAAGCTATAATTGGTCCAAAGAAAATCAGAGTTTATGCCACATAGTCGACCTCTGAGTCTTAAACTTGCTTTGATACCAAACTATACACTTATAAAAAAGAAACTCAGCTTTAAAATGGCTGAAAGATTGTTTTAAGCTTTCTGGTGTCTTTTGCTCTGTTTCTCTAAACATATT
>JBCNYG010000013.1:3937744-3952087 GCA_039654305.1 Porochilus rendahli | reverse complement strand
GGTTCTCGTGGACACTAGAAAATTTCATAGAATTTTTCTCCGAGGTCACGTTAGGGGATCCGTAGTGATGCATGCAGTGTTTAAAAAAAAAAAAAAAAAAAAGAAGTTCAAACTCCGAACTGGGCTGGGATAATGCTCTGACCCAGATGAGGTCCCTAATATGACTTTAAAAGAAAGCACGAGGTGACACAGTGAAAGCTATCTTTTGTTCGCCTTTGCTTTCACCGGGAATGTGACGACACCCACTCCGTTGTTCTTGGTGTGTGGCGAGAAGTCCATCAGTGTCACGATGCCGAGCAAGCTTAAACGCCATCTCCAAACAAAGCAGCCATTACTTCAAAACAAGCCAATGGACTATTTAGTTCTCCTGCTTGTAAACACAGAGAAACTGGAAGCTTTTATGCGAAAAGCCACAAAGGTAAATGAGTACATATAAATATATATTTTTAAAAAAGCTACGTAGCTGCTGAACATAATGCTAAATCAAAGAAGCCCCACACTGTGGCAGAGACGCTAATACTACCTGCCTGCAAAGCCAATGTAAACGAGATGCTCGCTGAGGAAGAGTTTGTGTGTGTTCATCTAAACAGGCCCAGGTTTCACACTGAGAGAATTTAATCTATATTGTGATTACAAACAAACTGTATTAAGCTACAGAGTGTCGTTTTCTAACATTTTTGGTTTGTGGTGTGCCGCTAGATTTGTTCAATGTAAAAAATGTGCCGTGGCTGAAAAAAGGTTGAAAAACACTGTACTAAACTGTGAATGTGTAAGCTATAAAAAGAAGCAATTAGCTACACAGCGCTTATGCTCTGCTAGCGAGGCATGTGCAACTTACCTGAACTACAGCTGTCATGGTTAAAATAGGCAAAAATAAACTATAAAAATCTTGTTGCAGTTAACTTCTCTTTAAGTTTCCATGTAATATATAGTAAAACTCAGGCATGTGAAGTTAATCTGCATCTGTCAGTATTTTAAACTTTTAAAGATTAACCATAAAAATTTTGAAGTATTGAGGGTGCTTTGTTTTTCCTTACGTGACCGTATAATAAACAGAGGAGAACAAACCGATTAGCCTCCTATAAAATTTTATGTTTTCTTCAAAAATTTTCCAAAGTGCTCAGCAAAAGATTTCTAAGGAGCCCCTAAACGGACATGGGGGGAAAAAATAAAGGTTTGTTTTCCCTTGAGCAAGAGAAAGTTTCAAGAAGCAAGACACCGTGAAGAAAGATTATGCATCCTGGATGCGTGTCCTTTGGTCAGATGAGACAAAACATGCGATGAGATTGCTTTAAAAGAAAGAAGGGAGACACAGTGGTGGGAGTATTATGCTGTGGGGATGCTGCTGTGTGTCTGAATCTGATCATTTTGTCAAAGTGGTAGGAATCATGAAAAAAGAAGCATATATGAAGATTTCAAAAATTAAACCTTAAGCAGTCAGCAGCAAAACAGTGAGTCTGAGTCGGTGGTTTGTCTTCCAACATCATAGAGACCCAAAGCATACGTGGCTTCTGAACTACAACCAGAAGACCAAAGTGAACATTTTTGACTGGCCTGCTAAAAAACCTGACTTGAATCCCATTGAAAATATCTAGGGTGAACTGAAGACCAAGGTTCATGCAGGAAGACCATAAAATCTGGAGGACGTTGAGACAGTCACCAATGAAGAATGAGCTGGAATTCCTTATCAGTATAATAAAACAGTTATGTTTCATCTCTGGGATTACTTAGCAACATCCACCTCACCTGCAACACATAATTGTTAATTACATTCTTGATATTTATCTACTGCTCACTAAACATTCTTTTTGCTAATACCTTTCTACTAAAATAGGCCACCAAATTTAAATTCCTCCTTGGGAGCTTTTTCATTTTCTGAGTTATTTCTTGTATTTCCAGCAAAAGAAGCAATCAACAGTACACTGGAGGACCCAAAAGAAGCCTGGCTGTCTATAATTTACTACACATTGGATATAAATATCAATTCACATTATAGCGGAGCTCTGTGCGAGCGGTGCACCATTGATAAGGAAAAAGCATCTAACTATCGAGTTGCTTTTGGAACATCAAGACATTTTCATTAATTTTCCTTTTGTAATTGCACTCGCCAAACCAAACAAACTATCTCCCTATAGATGATATATGTCTAAGTTCAGTTGCAATAGGTGGTTCCCTTCCTGAGATATGAATTAGTTTTATTTTTTCTTAATAAAACTTATAGCGTACGTCCATCCCGCCTTTCGTCATCCCTACATCCTTCAGGTGTCCATGTATACATGAGAACCGTGTGACTCTATGAAAATTTTATATCTCGAAAAAGGAAAAACAAAAATGTTTCGGAGAGACAGTAATATAGAGAACAAGAGGTGTATAATACTCAAATCACATAAAGTGACATCATTGTTAATGAGGTGAAATAAATAAATAAACAATTACATAGATCTTCTGCAACACGCCTCATAACCAGGAAGCCTGTGAGATAACACTGCCCCGGTGCTATTCTGGTTGCACCATGGAGGCTGTGAATGTAGATTGTGTAGGAAATGTGCTGTACGTACTAGTAAATAAGCCATTCATTTTTAAATAAGCCACTCACTGTAAACATATATCGAAAGCAAAGCACAGAGTGAGAGAAGGTGTGAGTTGTTAGCTAGTTTGTGACGGCAGAAGCAACGAGTCGAGACCATGCTGATTGAGGCCCCAACCGTTGGCATGTGCTTCCTTTCTAATGGCACATAATGTGCAGCGGTTTTATGTAGTAATATTTTTCAAGAACATGGAAGATTATGAAGGACCTCAGCCATCCCAACAATGGACTCTTCCCTCTGTTGCGGTCAGGGAAATATTTCCGTTCCTTGAAAGCAAACACTGAGCGAATGAGGAGGAGCTTCTTCCCGCAGGCTGTTCGGGCCCTGAACAAGAACACTAGTACCTGGACACTGTAGACTCTACACACAACATCCACCTCGGCTGATTGTTGCACACGACACGTTGCCACTTTACAGACACTTGTCACTTTTGCACACAGACACTTTACAGACTCTGCTAGAAAAATCGCCACTGAAATAAATTATTGCTTGTACATTTGCATTTTATGTTTTATATATTTTTTACATTTTATACATTCATTCATTCATTTTCTGAACTGCTTAATCCTAATTAGGGTTGCGGGGAGGCTGGCGCCCATCTCAGCCGACTCTGGGCAAGGGCAGAGTACACCCTGGACAGCTCGCCAGGCCATCGCAGTACAACTGAACAACCAAACAAGCATAAATCAAAACGGCAATATAGAGCGTTAATGTAACATTACATTCAGCACCTGCTAAATAATCCATCCTCCTGCGCTTTTCACACGAGGGTCACAAACACAATTCTTTTACTCCTTTGTGTGCCAATAATTCCCATATTTATATAAATTCCATGTATTCTTTTACATAAAGGCTGCTTGTTTGGTTGGTTTAACATTTATTGTGTAATTTGCCTTTAGCTCTAATAGGCATTCTTTATGCTTTACAAATATAAATATACAAAACAAGCATTAAATTCACTGCATAGAAACAGAGCCAGGCCTATTGTTCACTCTGTAAAGCTAGCATCTCACGGAGCGGCGGATGCTGATGAACATAGCGAATTTTGGGTTTCGTCAGGGTTCGTAAAAGGTTGCTAAAGAGTTTGCTAAAAAGTTCTTAGGGTTTAGAATATATTTTTCCAGAAACATTTACAGCATCAAAGGTAGACACTTTAATCCAGAGCGACATACAATTATCATTTCGTATACAACTGAGCAATTGAGGGTTAGGGGCCTTGTTCAAGGGCCCAACAGTGGTGATAGTGGGGATTGAACCGCTGACCTTGAGGATCAGTAACCGATAGCCATATCCACTAAGCCACAACTACCCTGAAGCAGTTGTATCACAGATCCCTAAAGTACGTTTTTGATCACCAAAACACATTGCTGGGGAGTTTTTATTTATTTATTTATTTATTTATTTTTAACAGGGTTAGGTCTATTAATAAGGGTAAGGGTGGTTCAATTCCAAGAGTCAAGATACATTTCAAGTCCAAGATTCGCCTGACATTCGCACAGTGTTTTGCCAGGAGTTGGCAAAAGGTCCCAAACAGCGTCTAATCCTCACAAACACTGTCACTAACCTTTGCTAGTTGTTGATGTTTGCCAACTGTCTTTCCCAAACACTCGCGCAAATTGTGCTTATTGTTGCCAAATGTTGCAAAATAACAGCAACCCTGATTTCAATAGATGTCAGAAAAGTTGGCAAATCCAATATTTGCTACGTTCATCAGCATTTGCAGCTCTGTCACGTTTAAAGAGAGAAGGTTACAAGTTTTCTGTGCAAATAAAATTCTCCTATAAGCAAACCAGCTGCTGGGAAACAAGTCACATGTTGATCCAGTGGTACTTATTACAGTAACGCACCATACTATTAATGCATAAGGCTAATCACAGGCGTGCTGTTATCTAGTGATTCTTACGTGGTGCAATAATAGCTAATAACTGACACTGTTTATGACCAGAATGGATCATTTACTAAAAAAACACAACCCTCTTCCTTCTTTTAAAGACCTGGCAACTTGTCAGTAAGAGTGCTTATACAGGCTGATCAGAGATTAGTGTTTTCTAAAAAGCTACGCTGTTCCACTCACCCTGTCGTTCATTAGTAGATCTTTCACGATGAAGTTGGCCACGAGTGATTTCAGCGGCCCGGCGAACTGCTCAGGTGCCAGCATAGCCAAGTGACCCAGCGTGGTAAGAGGCGTTATCAGCTGCTCCATGTTCTCCGTGTCGAGACTTTTATGCAGAGGCTGTAACCACAAGAGAGGCTCAGTCAGCATGATATTAACTGCTATCTCCAATATCTACAGCAGGCAGGACTTTATTACTGAGCACTCCTCTCATTACGAGGGCCACTAATAAAGTCTGCTAAGAGCTGATGCTCGGATGAGGACTCGGTGAAGGTCATTAAAACACTGGTAGTGCTTCTCAGTAAGGACACACGATATAAAGCTTAGAAAGATTTGCTCCAACACATTTTATATTATCTAATATGGTCCGAGTACAAGTCTCCAGGCTTCATCATCAAAGATGAGATGTGTGTCGAATGAGAAATGTGGTGAACATTTACACTGAACGGTCAGACAATAGACCGCACGCTTCAACAGACAGCACAATACAACAGGCTATTGATAGCACCATACAATGCATGACACATCCGACTATACAATAGAAGATACATGCAATTATTCAACAGACAGCGTTATAAGATAGAGCGTACACATCATTATTCAACGGATTATAGACCACCCTATACAACAGGCGACACAGAACCACACAACAGAATCAATGTGATGAAGGATAGGAAATCACCAGGGGTCAGGTGATACGATATTATAATACCTACAGTTATCGACAAAAGTTGTGTCGCATGTGTGACTGACACGGACAACGACTGATAACTTCTCTTCTGATTAACCGATTTTCATCAACTCTGCCTTACATCAATCTGACAAGTTCACAGATTGTTTTGTGAAAGCACCAGGAAATTGTACAATAAATTATACTTTTTACAGCTAATAAAAGACAAACATATCCATTTTAGCCTGGACAAAAGTCTTGTCGCAATCATGTAACATCAAATTCTGGATCAATAAAATTAGTAAAATAATTAATGAAAAGTGCTTAACTAACTAAAAATACAGGTATAACGTATAAAGGTACATACAGCTTTCATTCAATTTATAAAATCTCTTTTGCAAAAACTGAGGAAACCCTCAAGATCTAAAAGCAAAGGAAAATAATTTGCAAGCCGCAGTAAGAAATTTCAAACACCTTTGGTACACATAGGTACGCTCGGTCCTGCAAGGAAAACTACCAAAAAACAACCAGCTGCATATAAGTTGTAGTTCCTCCTGATGAGCCCCTCAAAAGCTCCATTAGGACTCATAGCTGGCAATGTCTGCTTCAGCATCAACTCTGCATCATATCTCTTACAATGGTCACCATCCACCATACAGGTCCTGTACAAGACACAGCTAGAACACCATGACGTGCTTCCCAAGGCCCGAACACGCGGAAACTGTTATTAGCAGGGAAAAAAAATTATATTTGAGATGAATTATTAATTCAGTATCATATCACTGTGCACCCAATGTTGGTACTGACCATCTAGAACATTGCTGGACCCAGAGTTCACCAAAGAGCCAGTCATGTACGAAAGTGAAACATCATGGTTTAAAGTCACCTCCAGCACATAGGGATTACAAGGCTATGTAAGATGGTGGGAACATTGAGACACAAATATCAACAGATTATTGCTTCCCGTTATGCTCAGATTTCTCACCATAGGGTTGATAACACACTGTTTTCTGACCATTTGATGAACGAGCTGTCCTCTAAAATAGCTTACTTGTGTAGTAAAAATGGATTGCAGGTGTCTTGGGCCTCAAGAATTTTAGTAGCACTTACAATATTTTATTCGTAATCTGAACTTCTTGAAGGTGTCTGATTCTTTTAATATGATAATTATTCATCATGACGAGCACCTGGGAGTCTGGTACCATCATGGCTGCTTGCAAATGCACCACTGACCTTGAGTGATGCTTTTGATTTTTCAATATGATGCTATATTTGCTACAGTATTATATATAAACAAGGCCATTTGATTCTTTTTCAGTAATATAGTCTTGAAGGTCAAATTAATTCTTTGAGACAAGACAAAAATGGGAATGTTTATATTTAAGAGGCTGTAAAGATTAGAAGAAATTTCATTCCAGTACTGCAGCTAGAGCATATTATTCACTACCATCAGTGGGTTACATTAAGTCATAGTTGATTAAATCGGTTAATAGGTTGGTGAGATACGGGCTTTTATACATGAATGTCCTTGATTAGATTTGTATTGAAATTCTATTTATATACATTTCTTTACAATTTTCCAGTTTAATTAACCAATTAAACACAACCTACACCATAGATCATTTTTGCCCTCCAAAACCCAACAGTGGCAATTAAAACAAAACAAAAAGCAACGATTTTGCAGCCAGTGACAGTGTACATGAATCACTACAAAAAAGGACCACAATACATAACCGAATTGATTGCATAACCGCATGCAGAAATGGGGTAACCAAATAAATACCCACTATTTAATATAAGAAATGCCACGTAGAAATTACACAAGAAACAGCACTACACGACACGCTGTACACAACATTGTTGGAAATGCCACGTAATGGACAGACCACTTAGGGGTACTCGGGCCGGAAGCCAAGACTCCGTGTCCCTCTGTCATGATGCCCTGCTGGTGTGTCATATGACCTACACAGCAGTCTGACATCACCGACTGACTTGCCTACACACCGCTTCTAGTTATACAAAGGACGGCACTATGCAACAGACAGCACTACAGAACAGATGACACAAGCAATCACAATCGAAAATATGTATACGTACGATTATACAACAGGCAGCACTATAGGATTGATTATACTATATACACTATACACAGTGCTACGCTAGAGCTAACAAATGCTACTATACAAAATGAGAACTATGGATGAGAATATACAACAGACTGTACACCCATCGTTACACACAGGACAGTAATGTCCAGAATGTCCTCTGTACATGTTTTACTCCAGGACACAATAATAAGTGACACACAATCCTTAATGACTTGTACATTAGCAAGGGTGCAAACAACAAGTACAGGTGAACACATTCAAGTGTCTGGGTATATCAAGTGAGTGCAGCTGTCCTCAGGGGGAATGTCTTTAGGAGCAGTAGGTAGTGAAATCGGGCTGACTTGGACTTTTAAAGGCTGATGACTGCTTTTAAAAACCTCACCTCGAAAATCTGTGCAAAGTGGGTGTCTCTGTTGGAGAACATGGCGTGGATACAGCGGATGGCGTACTTGGCCTGGCGAGGAGGTCCCTTTTTGGCTTTGTGTTGTAGCACCGGTAAAAGAATTCTAGAGGGCAAAAAACACCAAAGCAATCATTTAAGGAAATTACAGTGTTCGCTATTTTTTTTATATAGCATATCGTTTCTGCAAGGAGAATCCGGCTCTGCATTTAATCCATCCATAGTGAGCACGCAGGGGGCGGCCACAGTGCAGCGCCAGGAGAGCAGTTGAGGGTTCGTTGCTTTGCTCAAGGGTACTTCAGCCATGAAGGTGGAGGAAGGGGAAGGTGCGGCTGTTTCCCCCACGCCACACATTTTTCCTGCTGGTTTGGGAATTGAACCAGCGACCTTAAGGTTCTCTAATCATTAGGCCACGACTGCCCCAATTTTACACATCAAAAATTTACAAACTGTACAAGAAAGACACTCACGATTTGATGTGTGGGAAGCTCTCCTCCAGTTTTCCGCCGGTGTTTTTAAAGATCTGCAGCGCCGCCTCTGCCACCTTCTCGTCGTCCATCTTCAAACAGCCGAGCAGAGACTCGAACGTCTCAGCCGAGTGGAAGGACATGGGGTGAGTAAATGACAAAACCTGCAGACACACGCTTATTAGACTCTTTTGGAGTGAGGTGATGGAATACAAACAGAACAAGAACGGAAGTACGATGTGCTTTCTACCGAGCCAATCAGATCGCACCGTTTAAGAACCTAAAGTGTGGAGCCAGAAACGTGTACAAAAAAAAAGAGCCTTAACCTCCCCAAATCTGTGAAATACCACAAAACAACTAAACATTATTTTAGCAAATTATTAAACATTCTCATTTAATAAAACAACGACTCGGTCTTGAACGCATGCGGCACTGGATCCATGGCTTCACCTTGAGCAGCTCCAGTCCGGCTCGAATGGCCTGTTCAGTGGGAACGCCTTCATCATCGTCATCCGCTGTTCCTTCTATAGACTTGTTCACCTGTTTTATAAGTGCACTGTGAAAGAAAAAACATGGAGGGGGGGTTGAGCACAGTCAGACTCAGAAAGCACAAATTGGACGAAAGACAGAAGCAGCATTAACACGAGGTACCTGATTGACTCGGTGTCGATGTGAACAGGAGCGATCCTCTCCAGTAAGAACTTAACCATCTCGAGGAAAGGGTTGCTCGGCTGCTTGGGGCTACCCAGTTTTTTTGTGACGTCTTTCTGTGTTAAAAAAAAAAAACAAAGAACAGGACTAAAATGGTTAAAACAGCCATATCTGATTAGGCTAAATCCCAGGGGTGCCACAATGAGAACGGATTAACACTCCAATTATGATGGAACTCTGAATCGTAGAAAACACTGCAAGGGATCTTTCATTCGTTCAGTATAAGTCATTGTGCCAAAAAAACAAAACAAAACAAAAAAAACCGGCTGACTCTTTTCCAACTATATAAATGCCTTAATAGGACGTTCTTTGAGTAGCCTTTCTGCTCCGTGGAAATCTTGTCAACACTTCAAGACAGTCATGTTGTGTTTAACTAGGGGCCATAACTCCTAACCCCTGACCTTCTACCAGGAAAAGAAAAAGGTTCCTTCAACTCAAACTCATGTTGCCATCAAATCAGCATCGTAGGATCATAAAACAAACGTACCCAGCATTTCCTTAAAGGAAAATTAAACACAAACTTAATAAAGTTAAGCATTTCTATTGAAGAAAGTTTAAGAACAAGCATTTCTATTAAAACACGAATCTTGTATGTGCTGCGAATTACAAAAAACAAACAAACAAAAAAACATACAAATAACCACACAAATGTTCCAGCGCCACATCGTTCATGGGATCGCCATGGCTTTTTGTTATGCGCCATGCGGATCGCCATGCTCTTTTGACTCAACTACCATGCAGCCATGTTGTTATTTACATGTTATTTTTTTATTAAGTGCCTGCCATTATTTTCCATGCCTCCATGACCCGGGCAACTAGATCTGCCACTTCAGAACATTTAGTCAGCCGGAACAGATTTTTTTTTCTTAACTGAGCATCCATGCGCAGCACGAATCAGCTCGACTTGTCTTCTGCGATATAAACTAGCATTTGTATTATAAACAGTGACAAAGTGATAAATATTAAACATAGTCAGAGACAGAGCTATTTATCTACTTAAGATATATTTTGATCACATCTATTTAAAAATACCAAAACGTGAAAGATGGCTGAACAAGTTGGCCAATATATAAACCAGTGCTTAAATAATGCACTGAATCACTTTACCGTTTGTAAATTTTTTACCTTCGGTGTTTACAAGTTATTGCTTTTCTGCTTAATTGTATAATTGTATGCAACTATTTGTGTGAATGAATTAATATTTTAATCATTGTTTACATGAGATATGTAAATCACGCAAAACACATTGCCTATATTAATACAGTTAAGCAAGGTTTGAATAAAAACACAAAAAGGTTAAATAAATATGTTGCCTTTCATTTCACTTTTATATGGTGTTTACTTTGGATCAGTTGCTTTGAGGATTGTTAATATGCATGAGTCATCATCTAGCTAGCAGGTTTGTTGAAAATATAAATATGGAAGGCTTTCCCCTATTTTGTAACCACAAGGCACACAATTCGAAAATGACAAAATTCTGAACTCTGACTTCAGGCATTTCGAGTGAAGACAAACACACGAAACGCTTCACGCAATTATGCAGGTCATGTGTTCTAATTACTCTTTACAAACCATTAAGGAAATTATTTGTGGTTGTGTTTCTTGGGAAATGCTGCATCGGAAAATAAACACAATCAAAAAAGTAAGATCTATGAACATTTTCCTAAATATATTTTCAATTATGACAGAAAGAAAAAGTTAATCATATAATGAAGTTAAGAGAAAAGACCTTACCACGCACACCTCCGCCTGTTTGCAGGAACAGGTTGGGCTGACCAGCATCTCCAGCTGCTTTCTGATCTTTTCATCCTCCTCCAGAACCTGTGCCAGCTTCTTCACAAAGTCCTGTGCCTTCCCGGGGTCGGGCAGATTCCCTTAAAAATAAATAAATAAAATGCAAAGAGTGACCACCAATGCAGCTGGGCTGTTCATACACACTCACACACACACACACACACACACGATCTTTGAGACACTAGACCACCACAACACGTACTTGTGATGACCATGACCTTTGAGAAGACCGCTTTGTTGTAGGAGTCCGACTGAAAGGAAGGAAAAAAGTCCATTTTAATTGAACTGTCAAACCCAAAACAGGACAATATCATGTCCGAGGTCATTACTGTGACAAAGAACAGACAGCACATACTTTTGGCTGTTTAACGAGATCCAGCAGGTCTTTGACGTGGTGTCGCAGCATGTTCTGGCACTTCCACATTTCATTCAGGGCTCTGGAAATAACACGGTAAGATAACGTGTGTATACTTAACATTTTCATATACAACTTCATATAATGTACACCAAATTACACAGGACATACCTGCAGTTCACTAAGTGAGGAATAAAAACAAGGAGGCATGCTGTAGGATATAATGTGGCCCAAGTAAGTTACTAAAAGTTATATAGTGCTCCAGAGTGGCGCATCGACAAAGTGCGCAACCATCAACCCAGAGATTGCACAATTGAATCCAGGTTGATTCATAGCGATCAGCCGCCAATCATGGGCATCTGTGAGCTCATTGGTACGAGGGGGCCGATAGCGCTTTCCCTCAGATTGAGTTATACCGCCTTTAAATACACATGTGGAGCAGGTGAAAAGAGGCGGGTGGTAGCATTGCATGTCATGAAGGGGGCATGCGCATGCTTACACCCCTCCCTGGTTGGTGGTGGTTGTGTGGTAGGAAAGGAAATACTTGAATGGTCGGAATCGGATACGATAAAAATTAGAGGAGACGTTTTTTTAGCCATATATAGTTGCATTTACTGTTGTGGAAGTTCTACAAAACGATTTACTTCCCATTATAAACAGATGCATACACCTGTCCCTTTATTCGCCCTTCTTTCTGTCTCTCTTTTAAAGGTAATAAAGAAAAGGAACTACCGCCTGGTGGTTAGCTGCCTACATGCGTTACGGCCACAGTGACGTTGACCTTCAAATTCTAATCAGCTCATCCCAGGGTCAAGGTCCGCATTTGTACAAAGTTGAAGGAAAATCCCTCAACTTGTTCAAGGTACCACATTACCAAGAATGGCCCAGAAAAAAAATACAGGCAGACAGCCCAAAAACATGATGACTGCAGAGGGGCTTAAAAAAAAAATAAGCTAAGCACTGGCACTGGAGACTCCTTACATAAACTTTACAAACCATGACCAATTTTTTCAGTGGCAACTCATTCCCCATGTTGAACGAATGCATTAATATGACCGTAAAATCCTCCTTGTGGTTGGAACTACTCCAGAGGTGCTATTCTAGGAAACTAACCAGCACCCTGTGACCAATCAGACAGGAACATGAAGGAGCAGCGTTTTACAATAAAAGATGAACAGACCGTATTGAAGGAAAGGTTGGACTTACTTTACTGCATTAGAATCCAGCGTTGCATACAGGTAATACAGACACTTCATGCGTTCTGTGGTCTCCAGATTGTGAGGCACCATGTACTGGGCAAAGATTCTCTCCACCAGTAATCTGGAAATCAAACAAAATCAGACAAGTGAGTGACGAGCGACATAAGAGCAGCAGAACACAAATTTAACACTTTACCTAAATTAATAACAAAAAGAAAGAAAATCCCCAATCTGCACGACTTCAAATAAAGGTTTGCTCCTGTTGTTCTTTGTACTGTAGTGTTAATACCACTGCTAAGATGGTTATGTTTTTGTCAGCATTGGACTGTTATACTTTGAATTTTTTTTTTGGTAAGGTGGTATGGACCAAGTAACATCCCGGTATATTGTAGAATTGATTTGGTTTAAATTCTAGATCCAGGATTTTATTTTAGGTTATTTAACATAGTGAGGAAAAGATCTGTCACATCTTGTGATTGAACGATGTTTACTATAACTCCTGTTCTGTTCTTATTGACCGGGAACGATTTGTGTGGGAGATTTAAGTCAGTTAGTTTCGGTACATGAGCTGGATTTATTCATAAAATTATGGAAATCATGTATTTAAATATTTACTGGATACACGACACGCCTAGGCGTTCCCAGACCAGCCGAGAGACGTAGTACCTCCAGCGTGTTCAGAAACACCACACCAGGGAGGTGTTCGGGTGGCATTCTAATCAGACGTTTGTTTGGAGTTTGCTTGTTTTCCGTGCTTTCATTGGTTTCTTCCAGGTACTCCGGTTTCTTCCCAAAGTCCAAAAACATGCACAGTAGGCTAATTGGCTGATCCAAATCACCCCTACGTGTGAGTGTGAATGGCTGTATGAGTGCTGCCCTGCAATGGTCTCGTGAGAAAATTAATGAATGAATGTTTTTAGGCATGGGGCAGCACAGTGGCGTGGTGGTTAGCATGTCCACCTCACAGCAAGAGGGTCATGGCTTCGAGTCCCGGGCTCAGCAAGGGCTTTTCTTTGTTGAGCTTGCACATTGTCCCCTTGCTTATTTGGATTTCCTCCGGGTACTCCGATTTCCTCCAACATTCCAAAGATATGCACATTTGGTTCCATATAGCCCCAATATGTAAAATGAAACGGTTGTGTGTGCTGCCTTGCAAAGGACTGGTGAGATGTTCAGGGTGTTCCCAAACTTCGCCCAGTGTTGGATGAGGTAGGCTCTAGCCTCTCCATGACCCTAGTAGGATAAAGTGGTTTGGCATATTAAATAATTAAATCTTTTAATCCTGCTGCACAGTGACAAATGTGCTCCATAAATAAATTAACTTAAAAAAAAAACTCTGCTTCATTTAAATGCACACTTCTGGGGTGTTTGTTGTTTTTAGTCGAGTGTGAATGGCGTTTCAACATATTCACTGTGACTATGTTTCATCTCACAGGCAGCACACTCATCACTACGATCTACAAACACTGATGTGCAACACAAATACAGAGACGTGAAAGAATGCCGTGAAACGCAAATATATACAGGAAGTGACTGTCAAAACCAGAATCATCTCTCTCGCTCACTCCCCGTCTCTTTCATCTCACTGCTCTGGGTCTGTGTGCAGTTTACTGATTATATCCGTGCCTTCTCCCTGCAGCTACTCCATCCTCCATCCCTCTAGGGGCGGGGGTGGGGGGAGTGTATATTCATAGCACACTACATCATCATTATTATTCCCTCACACAGCCCTGGCACAGCGCAAGAGCCAGAAAGCGATAGAGCCGATGGCAGGATTCATAAGGAAAAAAAAATAGTGCTTCCGAATAAAAATCATCTCTACTGAAGCACGACTGAGCATTTAAAAACAAAATGAACATCTGGTGTTGATGTTGGTATTTTCTCCCCTCTGTGTCCTCTTTTAAAAGTATATTATACCTCTTAAAAGTACAAATCTCA
>JBCNYG010000013.1:3914573-3925793 GCA_039654305.1 Porochilus rendahli | reverse complement strand
CACACACACACACACACACACACACACACACACACACACACACACACACACACACACACACACTCAGGGGCAATTTGCAAGTGCCAATTTGCCACATGTTCATGTCTTTGGCCTGTGGGAAGAAACCCGGAGGAGACACGGAAACACACACTCAAGGAGAACATCCTAACTCCACACAAACACCCTTGCCAAGCCCGGGACTCGCCTGAAGTTGTTTTGAATGTCAGGTTGCTAGGCACTTCTAACTTGCTCAGGCTAAACCCTGCCTCCTGCGCGGAGACACCTGGGATTGACATCGGGTTCCCCTGCAACCCTGAAGGATAAGTAGTATA
Organism: Porochilus rendahli; assembly: GCA_039654305.1. Lineage (NCBI taxonomy): Eukaryota > Metazoa > Chordata > Actinopteri > Siluriformes > Plotosidae > Porochilus > Porochilus rendahli. The sequence continues at coordinate 3,925,461 of JBCNYG010000013.1, read as the reverse complement.
GATATAATCGTTGGCTGGAGGTGCTGCCAGAGCAGAGTTTGCACTGATCTGGTTATCAAGTACAGATTAGATCCAGGCTTTTATTAGTAAATTTCCAGTACAAAAGTATAAACCAGGCTTAAAGAACACAGCTGAACATGACCGATATTCTCGTGCCACGGAGCTCTCATCTTTCTTACCTTTAGCTTATCCGGCGAAGTGTAGGGAGCCTCTGGAGCGTAAATGCGAAAGATGTCAGCCAGGCAGCAGGCCACCAGGAGCCGGACATCTTTGTCTGGGTGCTTCAGGAAGAAGTCTGAGGCCAGGTGTAGAGCCAGGTTCAGGTATAGCTCCTTCTCCTCCTCGGAATCTTGGTCCATGTCCATGAAGGTCTTCACCACCATCTACAGAAATCAGCAATGAATCCACCTATATAATCACCACCATCATCTAGTAAAGAAGGATCAGGAATCCTAGCCTTGGTGACCTTTAACCCACTGTGTTTACCTTGAGCCTCCGCACCATCTCTTCCTTGGAGATTTTATCGGAGATCTCCTTCACCCCCGGTGGGTAGGTGATCTTGCCATCTGTGGCTCGATTCTTGGAGTGAGCCATTCTCTCTAACTAGTGGACTAGTGCGTGCTGGGGGAAAGAAAAAGAGAGAGAGAGAGAGAGAGAGAGAGAGAGAGAGATTATCCATAGATCCACAACTGCAACTAAAGTGAGCACCAGAGCAGCCTTAAGGAGGAAACGTTACATTGAATTTTTCTCCCCCCAAGACACATCTAACAGACGACATACGTAGACCTGGCAACCCAGAATAAAACAAAAGGCGGCGATTTAATTATCTATTAGCTGTTGTTTACTGTTTTTTAAAAAATGCTGATTATGGACAGTACTAGAACATTATCGCGAGTTGTCTGTTCTGGGGTCCTCGACTTTGACTCCGTAATACAAATAAGTTATAAGTTTTAATACATTACTGAGTTTTAAGACACCTTTCTGATCTGATTCAGGTTCATTCTGATTGGTCAATTGCACCATCCAGCAATAGGTTATTTCATTATAACACACTGCTGTGAGGTATGAGGAGACAAGTGTGTATCTGTGACTCCCTGTGGGTTACATCATCACAAAGCACCACCACAAGATTTCAGATATTTTAAAGCATTTAGAAAAAATGAAAACAAAAACCGAGAAACCAAGGCAGGTAAAGCAACAGAGGATAAAAGCTACAAAGCTGGACGAGAGAAAAAGACAGAATTAAAGACAACAGGAAGGAAATTAACCTGACAAAGAACACAGTATGGGCTTTGGCACTGTATGATGGCTGGTGTCATGATCACCACTCACACATCACTGAGGGTGGAAAATTGTTGACGCTTCTCACAGTCCAACATAAACCCTGCTACTTTCAAATCCAGAAAAAGAATATTTGTTATGTTTTTTGAGAACACTTCAAATCCCTGAGCCAACATCTTACGCCATCACCCGGAAGTAAAAGAAACGAAGCAGCAGGCACGACTGCTTCTTTCTTTCTTATAGAAGAGTTGTTCATAGCTTATATGTATTTACTCGTGAAATTGACTCCCTTTGTTTATAACGGTTATGAATCAAAAATCGGTTTGAATTATTCTATGATTATTATTATCACTATTATTATCACAGAGCCTTAATGTACAGCTTAAAATTACAAATGTATGTGTCAGAGATATGCCCCCTCACAAATAAAAAATAAAATAAAAGATAACAAAATAATAAATTTAAATGTTTATTTCACTAACCCCTGCTTGAGTGTGGGTCAAAAACTTAAAAAGAAAATGAATGAGATTCAAGCCTTTGCTGCTCTCTGTTCTCCAGTGGGACAATGCCTAAAACATTTATATCAAACCTTAAAATTAATTCAGTTAATTTGTTATTCCTCCTCACAGCAGGGCCAATAAGCCACAGTATCCGTTCCTGCGCTCAGTTTGACCTTGAAATCCTCTGCAATTACTGCATATTTATGAAGGATGAACTTCACGAAAACTAAACACAAAGATATCCAAACAATTTCCATGTCCAACACTTATATAAATAAATGAGTGTTAAGACTCGAGTCCGGAGCTTACTCTGGTGGTCTCCTCGCTCGTTCCCTGACCATCTGTGGCCAAGTTCACTCAGGAACGCAAAGTGATCAATGCTCAAAACGATTCTCTAAAAATCTCAGCTTGCCTCCGAACACACTGACTTTTAAAGACAGACACCTTCAAAACACTTTAATAAATTCCATTAATGACGGTTAAGCACCTTCAGCTTCTCTGGCCATGTGTGGGAATATGTCGAGAATGCATGAGGTTGGTGGATCAGAAAACTCGGCTATTGCTACTACTAGATGCTTGCTAGTGACCTTCCTACTTCATCATGAAAAGCATTTAGAAAGAATTTGCTATCAACTAAGCTATTTACAGATATAAACTATATGTACATACAAAAACTTTTTTTTTGTACTTTTCTGATACGATATACATCATTGACCAGTCTGTTAGCGTGCTATAGCTAAACAGATCGACTTGGAACCCTGGTGGACAGAGATGTTTCGATTGAGGGGTGTGACCTGAACCAATTAGATCCTTAAAAAAGTACATGCAACACAAAATAAGTCATATTATAATTTGAAGGGTACCTGTGGTGTATTAGTGTAACTAGCTATTTAAAACAATCATGTATAACTTCAGTGGGGTTTTGTCCGGCAACATCAGTCGTTGTCTGTTTTTAAAGTGTGGCGAAACCGTAGCTGAGTAAGCCATTTTGGATTTACCATCACGCTCATCATCAGAGTCACTAAAATGTAGGTTTCACCGACACCAGAAGAGATACCCACACGCCTGGGAAAACACTGCTAATCCCAGCAGTTCAACACACCACTCGTAATCTATGGGATCCAATTACCACTTGTGCTTTTTATGGACATTTACATTAAAAAAACAAGTGCCTGTATCACATAAATATGTGACATACACATAATTTACGCTGTAAGAATGACAAAGAGTAGCGGCATTTAAATCGCTGTCGTGCAAACAAGCCTTTAACTCTGAACAAATCATTAGTCTTGACGTGGCAAATTAACCTTTTGTGCTCTAATGAGAAATTACTAACTTAAGTAGAGTCCAGATTATACAGCTGGAGTGAACAGAGTCGTTTCATGTAGTTCTGATTTGAGTTTTTCCTGAATGCGCAGCCAACGAGGGGCAAAAGGTGACTCTGGCTGCATTCAGGAGGTTTGATAATCATTTACTTCTATAAAAATAATCAGGTTATTTTAGGAACAATAAACCCTCACCAGAAAAAAAATTAGGATGTGATAAGCACTCACTGCGAGGAAAGGTGAGGGTAGATAAACGAGTTTGATGATTAAAAATCATTTCTCTATTACTTAAGAAGTAGAAAGGAAAAAAGAGGGTATTTACCCTATGAATTAGTAGAATTCTTTAATCTCTAAGAAAAACTACCATTAATAAAATCCTCCAAATTTCGTTTCACTTTGGTCCAGATGCAGTTTTTTTTGTAAATCCTCCGGAAAGCACAAATTAGCAATTACATAAATTTAAGACTCATTCAGGGCTTCATGTCTGTCCATCTTTTGCCAGTTCAATTACCTTTCGTGTGAGCTATGCTGAAGGTACTGGGACATGCCGATTTTTGTTTCGCAGGAAACTGTGGGTTTGTCCAAAGTCTACTCGTGTGAGCTCGGTCCTAATAAGTTATTACCTTTCGCGTGAACTTTATATAGTTGATATTATTACTAGACATTTGAGAGCTTACGAAAATTGTACAAAAGTAAAGTAATAATATGATCGTCATTACATCGACAGGAAGTTTCCAATAAATCTAATCTGGAATCTAATTACATCATTAGAACTTTAACTTCATCTTCAAGTTAGTCGGAGCATGCGTGTGTCCGCGTACCCATAACAAGCAGAAGGTCAGTAAACATGTGTGTTCACTCCACCAGTCATTTTTCTGATGCAATCCTTCAGAAAGCTGTAAAAACAGATTCTTTGTACATACTGGGTAAAGATAATTGGGTTCCCGAAATTTCGGTTCAGCTGTGCTTATAAAACCGAAACCTAAAACCAAGTGCGCACTAAAAACCGAAATACACAGCGTTCTACTTTAATGAGTACCATTATTGGACACCCGTAGCAAAATTTGTGCATAGATGCTTGTTTTAACACAACATAAATGACCATAAATCCTGGTAACTTGAACAGCAGGACCTGAACTGCAGGGATTAGCAGTGACATGAACACTTTGGGCGGGGTTGATGTCTGCTGTGGAGTCAATGAGACTTTACATTTTAGTGAATTTGAGGACAAGATGCCAGAGATGTGCGTTGCCAACTCGGCTTTCCTGTCCTGTTTGGAACAACAAAATTTAAATGTTTTCTCAGATTTCTGCACTCGCTGTTTGTGCGGCCTGGCACCGGCCAATAATGTGTTATGATGCATGGGTCAGTGAAGTAGCCCAGCCAATCTTGTCACTGCCAGGCTGGAACAGCCAATCGGAAAGACTCCCCGAACCCATATCTTACGCCATCACCCTGAGCTAAAAAAAAAACTTCACTAAACTCCCAACCAGCTCTGAACCAGCAAAGCAGATCAGTACATCTACAGAACCAGGTGTCTAGAAATATAACTTCTTTCTTTCATATAGAAGAGTTGTTCATAGCTTATAGAGAAATGTACTTACTCATGAAATTGGCTCCCTTTGTTTGTAACGGTTATGAATCAAAAATCGATTTGAATCCTAAATCAACCCTGAATCGAATCGTCACCTCAAAAATCTAAATCGAATTGTATCATGAGTTGTTGTTCAATTCACTCTCAGCCTGTTTTTGGCTTCTTGAACCTCGGCAACACTGCGTCAAGCTAAACCTATAACTCCCTTTAGAAAGGTCATTCGATAGGTACTTCACAATCACACTTATTTTAATGACATCATATCTTATGCAGATCTATGGCTGGATGAAAAATACATCGGATGGATGTATTTCATCAATTTTACATCAATTTTCTCAGCCATTCATTGGCAGACAGAACAAAAACATTCTTTGTGGATGCTGGGTAAAAGGTTTGCTTATTTATGACTGATAAGACAAATACTTTTTATGTCTGTTCGATACCCATATATCAGACGGACAGATGAAGAAATGATAGGTAGAGATTTTCCTGTGATAGGTATAAGAAATATTCTGCACATATAGCCTGAAGGTTTTCTTGAAACCCTTTGTGTGGAGATATTCCTGGAATATTGTCAGTGCAGGAACGCCAGCCGTTTACAAAGTACCTAGGCTGAAAAACATATTCCTCTACCGCCAGAAAAACACTGCCACTTGGCATTGATCTTACAAGTATCGAAGTGAAGATGAGAAGATTCATGAACAGATCAGGCGGTGGAGAGAGCCGGCTAAGACAGCACATCAAAAGACGTTAAACTGACTCCGGCTGTAATCAGTGTTCCAACAATACACCATTTATCCTTTTCATGGTCAGTGAACTGTTCAGTGCCAGGATGGGTCACTGTAAAAGAAACCACACCCACCAGAAACTAAGTATATCAGTGGGGGATAAAGGTGATAAGTCAGAAGTAGTTTTGAATGATAGATGTTTAAGTGGGCCCTGGGATGGCCTGGCGAGCTGTCCGGGGTGAGATGGGTGCCGGCCTCTCCGCGACTCAAATTAGGATTAAATGGTTCAGAAAATGAAGGAACGAATGTTAAGTGGACACACTTTTGGATGGAACATGGAGGAACCCCTAAGAGTAACCTGAGCTCCTCTGCACAGTAATAAGATTCCACAGAAAGAGTGAATCCCTCGCTTTTCCCCTCATATTTTCTATAGACCTGGATGTTTTGCCCTACGTGGTTACATGATCATGTTTCGGTGTGTGAGCGGACAGACATGCGATGGAGTGCAGAAGAGATGCTGGCTCGTATCTTATTTCACTTTGGCGAGAACCGACAATTTGGAAGCACAACAAAACAATCATCAAAGTATACGGGAAGCTGCCAATCTTTCGGTTTGTGTCTCGGGAAGTGTCTAATATCTGGTGGTTGCTGACACGTGCGTTACGAGATTAACTACCAAGTAGCAGAAGGTAAACATCACCCCCCCCCCAAAAAAAAGCACAAAGCAAAATCTGAACAGAAAATCAGGGACATGTGTCTGAACTCCACATCAAACCACCGCAGGGTTTGGAGAAAAACCAGGAGGCAATTCAGCTTGTAATTTCCTCAGAGGAGGATGGAAAAACACACAGACATGGCCAATCAGTAAGGAAATAAAAAAAAAAAACAACAGAGTATTGCATATAAAGTGGGGGATGCCATTTCCATCTATTAATCCCATCTGGAGACTCCATAAATAACGGCATGCTCAAAAATACAGTGTTACTTTATTTACACCAATCCACAACCACGCTATTATCAGATTTTATTTTCTACAGATGATTAATCATTAATTAATCACAGCCTGCTCTCAACCAATGTGGACATGCCCTCATCTCACCACAGTCTGGATGCAAATGTTAAACTGCAGAGATAGCGTGCACGAATAGCAAAAAAGGTGATTTTCTTCACATGTATTGAATGCTAAACATGTCACTGGAACCAACCAAAAACACCACTTGGACAAACAACCAGCTAATTAAGAAGCTGATTAAACCCTTAGGAACATGTCCGGCATGTCTGAAATCCTTCACTTTTTACACACTATGAAGTTCTCATGCCGCATCATAATTCTTTTGTGGCCCAGCACACGATTTGATGGGCCATGACATTCATCAATTCACCGGACTACATAATCCTTAGGATGGCGGGGAGGCTGGAGCTAATCGCACCCGAGTCAGACGGAAGGTCTGAACAACTCGCCAATCCGGCACAGCAGCCAGCATACACACAACTGCTGATACCCACACCCGGGGGCAATTTGGAACAGCGAATCAACTGTGCATCTCTTTGGACTGTGGGAGGAAACTGGCATAGCTGGAGAAAACTCATGCAGGCAAACATGAAAACTCTACACACAACCATTCATGTTCACACTCTCACATGCTCACAACTGGAGTACCTGGAAGAAACCCGCACAAGCGCGGCGAGAAAATGCAAACTCCATACAGAAACGCCTGAGCCTGGGAACCGAACCAAGGACCTTCTTGTTGTGAGGCGGACATGCTAACCAATACACTGCTATGGCACCACACACACACACACACACACACAAGTTTTGTACGTCTTATGTGGCATTATAGTGAATGCTTGACCTTACAGATGATTACTATTCCAAATAATCTCTCTCTCATACACAAGATTCCAATGCCACCAGATACACGTTTAAGAATGCATTCTGTTGCGTTATAACACTCGAAGCACTTAAACCCTTATGATGATCCCTAATATAAACCATTATATGACCCATAATCTAAAGTGTTTTTTTCTCTCTCACAGTGATACAAACACCATTGCATGTCCCACTGTAACTCTAATAGGCCAAGCACTTTATTCAGTGGCCCGTGACTATATAAAATAGTGTCTCTCTCTCTCTCACTCTCTCACGCAAATAGGTGACACTTTTCAAAAGATTATATCAATGTTTTGTGTCATGTTATAAATGCTCTAATAGCCAAAGCGTTTGAGTCGATGACCCATAACTATATAAAATGGTCTCCCTCTCTTTCTCACACACACAGACGGATGCTCAAAGCACCGGTTCCACATTATTAATGTCTCATGTCAAATTTTAACCATAAAAGCCCAAGAGCTATGACCCATAACACCAAACGGGGTCTCTCTCTCTCACACACACACACACAGACACACAAACAGAGAGCTACTAACACATTATGAACACCTTATGTCACATAACGATACAAGCCCAAGAGCTATGACCCATCACATCAAATGGTGTCTCTCTCTCACACAGACACACACACAGATACTAACACATTATGAACGCCTTATGTCATATTATATCCCCTGAATAAGCTACACACCTGGTTAAATAACCCATAACTATACAAATCTCAAGGGTCATACACACACACACACACACACACACACACACACAATGGGTGATCATCACACCAAGAGTTTCATATTATGAAGATCTTTGTTTCATTATGATTGAACAAGCCAGGAACATGGATTAATGAACCATTAACACAGGATGCCCCAATAAAACCCCCCATATTTCAGAGGTTAAGAAATAGGGTTATAGACAAACCAGTTGTTATTTCTACATATGAACCTCCATTCAATGTGAATCATGTGTCATGATCAAAATATGATCAGCTTACTGAAGGCGACCACACTGAGATCTACAAGCTCGAGGGGTTCTGGTTGGGTTTGGGCTACCAACAAAGTAGAGCACTGCCTCTCCGCCCTCACTATGTATCATGTGTGTGAATGATATTACAATCATTTAAAAATATATACATATTATAATATATATACACCTTTGAAATGCGGACGCGGATGGTGTAACATATTGACCACGTCTGGCTGAAATCTAGGGATGTGAATATAACAACAACTCACGATTCAATATGATTCTTATTTCTGGAGTGACTCAGATTTGAAATCGACTGATTCAGAATGCTAATAAATACGAAACGCGATTCAGACGTGAACTGATTTTTTCCGGCACCCCTACTGAAATCCGTCCCATAGTTTTGTCAGGAAATGGTTCCCAAACAGATTCCAACACCTTCACCGGAGCTGCATAGCACTATAAACAGAAGCACTCAGAGAGCGCACACCTCCACCGGGGCATACCACTTCCCTTTTTAAGTTCATGTTATCAATGGGACACGTGTGGACCGGTGCCTCGGATCTACTACGAGTGTGCGAAGGGTTATTTGAGTCAGTGATGGTGACTCTGGTGATCTGTTCAGGGTGTAACCCCGCCACTCACCCAAAGTCAGCTGGGATTGGCACTGGCTTCCCCCTGCAGCCCTAACAGACACGTAAGTGATGTAGATAACGGACGATAATTCATTCATTCATTCATTCATTTAAAAAGCAGCTCAAAGTGCCTCGCCTTTGATGTGGGGTGATATGGGGTGTTGGGGTCACCCTGCATATAAAATGATCACACAGGTGCACAGAGGTGATATTTACAGCACCATCAACTATGACAGACATCATGAATGACGTCACATTACAACATGCTAATACGAACAACCCACTATCATGCACTTGGTTCGATGGCCCATAACATCCCAAATAGACCCCCCCCCCACACACACAGGGCGTAGAAATGGTCAACTATTAATTAATTAATTAATTAAACACTATCACAGCCAGTGCATGGATGATTATACGCCAAGTTAATTCTAACCCATTATTAAAATTATTATCATTCACAACATATTCCACAATGGACCTCCACATACAGCTAGCACGACCCCCACGTTAGCCAGTATGCTAACTAAAACAGATCACAGCCCCTAGGAGCGAAACACTCACTAGCCGTCATGACAAAAACAAAAACAGATAAACAGCGTCGATGCAGCGTTCACGAGCTCCGTGTTCGGCACGCGCCGAGACGCCTGCTAGCCCTGTTAGATAAACAGCTACATTTTGTTAGCCTAGCCTAGCCTAGCTACTACACACAAACACCACCCGCACAAAAAGAACGGTCGCAGTAAAAAAAAAAAAACAACCTCGAAACACCTTTAGGGAAAATCCGGACTGTTGAAATTATAAAAAGGTGCGGTTTAAATCGAGAAAGAGGGCGGATAGGGGGAGAGAACGGACGTTAATAGTGTTAGCCTTGCTACAGCTAACCTCACAGGCTGGAATCAAGCAGCTCGCGCTCTCAAACCGCCATCAGACAAGTTTAAACCGTTATTTTTAAAATCAACCTCCACAGCGCTCAGGGATGGAGATGAGCGGATAGAAACGTACCTCTCACGGTGAAATAGTCCAGGTGGCACCGTGTACCTGAGTGCTGATCAGCTCCGCAGCCCGCCGCCGTGTGTGTATGTGTGTGTTTGTGTGTGTGTGTATCTGTCTCTCCCTCATACACACGCATTGCCGCTGTGAGATTCCGCGCTGAGCTTCAAAATGGCGCCAATTCCTGCCTGCAGCTGCACCAATCCACACTGAACGCGCGCGCAGACACAGCAACAGACCAATAGTGACATCTACTGGCTGGACCAGGGTATGACATCCAGAAAAAAACCCAGCAGTACCACTAACGACTCAGGGTGTCCACCAGGTACAGGTGGATAATGCTGGGAAGTGCACTGATTATCCTGTACAATTTGGCTAAGAATGCACATTAGGCTAACTGGATATTCTCAATTGCCCCTACGTGTGAGTGGGAACGGTTGGTGTGGGTGCTGGAGCCTATAAAATTATAATAATAACAATAACAATAGCAATAATAATAATAATAATAATAATAATAATAATAATAATAATAATAATAACAATAACAATAATAACAACAATAATAATAATGATAGTAATAATAATAATAATACAAATGATGATGATAATAATAACAATAATAATTATAATAATAACCATAATAATTCATTCATTCATTCATTTTCTGAACCACTTATTTGTAATTGGGTTCCCGGGGAGGCTGGCGCCCATCCCAGCCGACTCTGGGCGAGGGCGGGGTACACCCTGGACAGCTCACTAGGCCATCACAGGGCAACCATAACAATAATGATGATTATAATAATAACAATAATAATAATAATAGTGATAATGACAATAATGATAATAATAATAGTAATGATGATAATAATAATAACAATAATAATAGAAATAACAATAATGATGATTATAAGAATAATAATGACGATAATAATAACAATTATAATAATAACATAAATAACAATAATAATGATAATA
>JBCNYG010000013.1:3878886-3891010 GCA_039654305.1 Porochilus rendahli | reverse complement strand
GCTCCCATTTTTTTCATGCGCTGAACTCAAAGATCTTAAACGTTTCTATATATACAAAAAGCCCATTTCTCTCAAATTTCATTGTTCACAAATTTGTCTAAATCTGTGTTAGAGTGAGCACTTTTCCTTTGCCGAGATAATCCATCCACCTCACGGGTGTGGCATATCAAGATGCAGATCAGACAGCATGAATACTTCACAGGTGTGCCTTAGGCTGGCCACAGAAAATAATTATTTTCTCCATTTTTTATGTATTAGGTCAATACGCATTAAACCATGATGGGTGTGGGATAATATTTTTTGGAGGAACAGAATTATCAAATTATGAGGTGAGTTCTTTACCTTCTCACAAAATTGAGCATGAAAAGGTGCCTAAACTAAGACTATACTATACTATACTATATTATAAACTAAGTTTATACTACTTTACTACTTTATTTCAAATATTATGTTCACCATGTGTACATATTTTGATAAGGTATTATTTCCCAGGCATGCACAAAAGTCAGAAAACCAGTTGGTATCTGGTGTGACCACCTTTTGCTTCAAGCAGTACAACACATCTCCTTCCACGAAGAGAACACCTCTCCAATAAGAGCATTTGCCCACTCAAGTCGGTCACGAAGACGAACTGTAATCTGGTCGAGACCTCGATGAGGACTGATGAGCAATTCTGTGGTTTTGCAAAGTGATTGTTGCAGCAGCTGTCTGGGTAGCTGGTCTCAGACGATCTTGGAGGTGAAGATGCCGGATGAGGAGGTTCTGGGCTGGTGTGGTTACACATCGTCTGCAGTTGTGAGGCCGGTTGGATGTATTGCCAAATTCTCTGAAACGCTGAGACGGCTTATGGTACAGAAATGAACATTTCATTCATGGGCAACAGCTCTAGTGGACACTTTTGTTGGCTTTTATTAGTTGTATAAAAATGTTATTTGTAAGTCGCTCTGGAGACGATCGTCTGCCAAATGCTGTAAATGTAAGCATGATATACACACTGACTCACTCTGACAGCAGCACACTTGCTCACACACCCATACACACACACTCTGAGTGCTGTGATGAGGTGACACTTAAGTCCTACACTTAAATCAAACCATGGATTCTAGAAGGTATGTACCAAAAAGAGGACAAAACAAACTAAAAAAAACATACAAAGTGTGCAAGGTTGTTTACAGGATTACAGGATTGTGATGATGCTCATGTTCGGAATGCAGCTCTGTCTCGGAATGCCTAAAGGGCTGTGAGTCATAAAGTAATGCGGAAGATTTCAGGGAATTTTACATCATCTGCTTCTGTGATAAACATCTTATAGGAGCTACAGAAGATGTGTGTAAGCAGAGTACCCAGATGAAACCCAGGCAAGCATGGGGAGAAAACAAACTCCACACCGGGTACGAGACTCAAACCCAGGATGTTCTTGCTGTCAGGCAAATGTGCTTACCACTACGCCACCTAGCTGTCCTAAAAAATATTATTGGTAGTTTGTGAAATCACTTAAACTTTCTTTTAATGTATTTTAATTTGTTTATGTAGCTGCTTGAAAGAGACGTAGTGCCAGTGATTACACACGGGTGAAATCCATCATGTTACCTGCTGGTGCAGGTTGACCTGCAGATGGTGACCTGCAGATGGTGACCTGCAGACTTGACCTGCAGATGGTGCTTGATCACACCCATGCTGCCATACACACAAAATTTGTTTCAGATGGATTTCCATGGATGTTCAAGCATGCTTAAAAAGTGAAGAGGTCCATGTAAACATAAACAACCACTCCAGATTGTATGGCTGTTTTTATTTTTGTTTTTTTTAAGTACATTTTCTCAAGAAGAAAGATGTTCTGAGGCCATCGTGTAAATCTTTTAATTTTATTTAAATATATTTTTTAGATAATTTATAATGTTAGTATATATAACAAAATTTATATAATGAAAGAAAAGAAAAAATGCACCTTTAATGATCATCTAAATAAATCATGAAGAGATAAAAATAGAGACATGAGCACCAGCATATAAACCCAGAACAGAGAAATGTGATAAGCAGAAACTAGAACTAAAATCCGACCCAGAAGCACAAGCAATATATGTGCATTTGAATACAGTAGACTACAAGAAACACAAGCAGACACTGAATTCCAGTACTAAAATACAGGCACTGAGAAATCTCATTTCTGATTTTTTTGTAGTTCCAGTTGTGTGTGTGTGAGGCAGCAATGCATTTTTTTTTTTGGAAGATGATGAAGATAATGAGTTGTGATAAAGAGATACTGTAACTTGTGGCATTTAGGAAATGAAGTCACAGAGAGGGGATGGAATCTGTGATATCACAAAGTATTTTACAATTTTTATTTATTTATTTATTTATTAGCAAATTTTGTTGATCTATGGAGTTGAATCACTACCAAAAGTTATTCACTATTCCTGCTCGAGATGCACATTTCAATTTTTAACTCACCATAGCATGCAGTGAAGATTATACACCACCGCTTTTGTCTAAAAGGGATCTTAAAAAAAAAAAGAAGTACAAAATGACTTCTCTATAATGTTTTGGTGAAAATGTATTGAGCAATGCTGTTTTAGGCAATGAAAAAAAAAATCTTACAAGTATATTGAGATAAAAGTCTGATTAATGCAAACAAAAACACTGAAAATACCAATTTTTCTGAAAATTTGAAAGATGTCACTAATTTCCATAAGAAACAAGATCAGTGCTGAACATAGATTTATAAATATTTAATAATACATATTTAACAAAATTGTTTAATATCTTAACAAATACAAATTCAAAATGAAAATCTTAACCATGCAAATTCTTATGTTTTGACATTTAATTGATTTAATATACCATCAAAATTGTAGTTTGGGTACTTTTCATATGTACTTTTTCAAATGTATTTTTACCGCCTCAGTAACCTAATGACTCTTATTTTGAAATGTAGTGTCCGTTTTGATGAAACCCCTTTACTATTTCCTCTACGTGTGTAAACGCAGTCTGAACTTAAAAGTCACGTTATGAACATAGTGCACTAGGTAGGTAGGCTACAGAATCCGTTAAATTCACCCTACTTTAGTGCGTGCTCATAGGAAGAAGCACGTGATTTGGTTGTGAGCCGATGGTGCCGGGCTGTAAACAGTGAGGAAGTGGGCGGTGCGGTTAAAATAATTTACTACAACCCGAACCCAGTGGACTAAGAACCTGCAGGCTGTGAAGGGATTCGACACATAGTTATTCTTCACTTTATGGTAATTATTTGAATGTTAATATGATTTTATTATTATTATGTGTTTGTTGCTAGGTGACTGGGTGAAGTGTTAGCAGTTAACTGTGTAGTTTTGTGACTCTGCGTCCTGTTTTCAGCTCAGAGTTAAAATCTAAAGGGGATTTTTAGGATTTTTATTTTGAGTTTTAGTACAGAATATAGTGTGTGTTTTAGGGTTAAATATGTAGTGGTACAGTATAATGCAGAGGTAGGGGTCTTAGTTCTGTGTTTATAGATGATGTCTTAAACCGGAAGGAAAGTGTTTACAAATAAATATTCTTTGTCTCTAATCATTTGTAAGTGAATTAGTCATAATGGTGATGTACAATAACAACAACAATAATAATAATCATTACAATAATAATAATTATGATGATGATAATAATAACAATAATATTAATAATAATGATAGTAACAACAAACAACAGCAACAACAAAACAACTTTTATATTAAAGTATTTGACATATTATTATTATTATTATTATTATTATTATTATTAAATGAACAATGCTAATATAATAGTAATAATTATAGTAAAATAATAACTATTATTATTGTTTATTTATTTATTAAATGATTAATAGTGGCTGTTATTTATTTTTTCAGGGGTTTTTGTGCTTTCAAGAGATAAGATGGAGCAGGAAACGTTAACGGCACTGAACTCTCTCAGTCTGGAGCAGAAGACAAATGACATTGACACTTTCAGGTTAATTTATGTGTCTTTATTTGTTTACTTATTTATTTTTAAGTGATGCTAAACAGGACGAAGGCCTCAGCCACAATCTGATACTTTTGTCCCTGTCATAAATAGTATATTCAGTTTATATTATTTAATATTCTTCTCACTGCCAATGTTGATGTTGTACATTGTTAATATATAAATATATAGTTTAATATAATTAAAATGTTGTAACAGAATAAACAAGTAGACTAAACATGAAATAATTAGATTTTGGATAGTTATATGACTGTAAAAATAAGACAAATTAACAAAAGTAGTTGAAATGGAATAGGGTGACATGGTGGCGTAGTACTTAGCACATCCACCTCACTGCAAAAAGGTCCATGTTTGCTTACATGAGTTTCCACAGGCCAAAGTCATTCACATTAGGCTAATTGGCTGTTCCAAGTCCCTGCATGTGAGTGTGCATGGTTTCGTGTGTGTGTGTGTGTGCATGTATGTGTATTAGCCCTGTGATGGTCTGGTGCACTGTTCAGGTTGTCAGCCTCCCTGTGACTTTAATCAGATTAAGCAGTTCAGCAATTGAGTGAGTGAGTGAGTGAGTGAGTGAGTGAGTGAGTGAGTGAGGGGAATGTATTACACACATTACCAGTCAAAAATGTTACCTATAATAATAATTTTATAACAATATCATTAATCTCATTCATTGATTATATTAGATTACACTGGGTCATTTAATATCAGTGTAATATAATATAACTGTTTAAAAAAACAAAAAACAAACAAAAATATATGTATGTGTGTCAGCTATAAACACTGTTGTTGTGGCGTAACATGTCATGAACATAGCTGTCACATGTCTGAGTGGCATCCTGTCTAATGAACGTCTTTTGTTGTAATCCCCCTCTCTGAACACTAAACTCTTTCATTCTGACCTAAAAAAGCAGCTGAGGATTAGAGAGCAGGGATTACATCTCTCAGTACACACAGGGGAGAACAAATGGATTAGGTTCTTGTTTAGAGATGTGAAGTGTGGTTTATGGGAACACAGTGCATGTTGCGTAACATTGTTAATGTGCATTGGTTTTATTCACAGGGTCACATGTCGTCTTTAATGCTCGGGGATGAAAGTTAATCATTTTAATGAATCGGGAATGTTTTGTTATGGTAATGTAATCATTAATGGCATGGGATGATGCATCACTCTTACTAAGAAGTGTTGAGTTTATGGGCAGCTACTTTTGTATGTGGTGATGCACATGTTGGTGAGTTTTTGTCCTTCACAAAATCAAAAGTTCTTTTAAAAACTTTGTACTTTTTTTTCAGGTTTTTATATTATATTTGTTTAGAGATCAGAAACTATTAGACCATATCAATAAATATAAATAGAGGAAATCTAAAAGGGGGCAAATAATTTTACATGGCACTGTACTTCATTAATTACTGGATGTGTTTCAATCCTGAAATGCAGGACTGAGTGTTTATTGTCAATGGAATATGGGTCACTTCACACTGAGTGGAGCAACTGTGTTACATGAGGACTAGGAATTTCCAAGATATTTTTAAAGTACCCCTTCCATGAAAAGATTAGATGAAACAAGTACTTGTTACTTGGTGGTCACCAATAATGATCATCACATGGCCAAGTTTTTTATGTAATGAGGTCAAGAATGCAGGACACGAAATTCCAAAATCACGATGGAGCCAACCGCTTAAGCCTACTTCGATCGCGGGGAGGCTTGAGCCTATTTCAGCCGACATTGGGTAAAGGCAGGGGCACACGCTAAACCGCTTGCCAGCCCTTTGCAGGGCCAGCGCACAGACTATCATCCACACTCACATCCACACCTAGGAGTAATTTGGAACTGCCAATTTGCCTAATGTGCATATTTTTAGACTGTGGGAGGAAACCGGAGTACTTGGAGGAAACCTACAGAAGCACAGGGAAACATGTAAACACTACATAGAAACACCCCGAGCCAGGGACTCAGGGAAGGGAAGGGATGCTGGAGCCGACACCAGGAGAAGGCGGGGGTGCACCCTAAACAGCTCTCCAGAGCAGCGCAGAACCAACCTTTCACACCCACACCCACACCTATGATCAATTTGGAGCAGCCAATTAGCCAAATGTGCATGTCTTTGGACTGTTGGAGGAAACTGGAGTACCCAGAGTAAAAACTTAGTAACATAAAAAACGTTAATAACATACAGTCCTTTTCTTACTGCCTGTTTATAAGCATGTTTGAAGGCTGTAATCAGGCCTAAATATAAAACGACTCCCTCTATTTGCTTCTCTTTTCTTCTGCTCTTGGCAGCCTGTAAAAATACTTGCTCCAATTTATTGTTGAATTTGTACAATTACACAGCAGCTTTTTCCTATTAACGTCATGTCCATTACATCTTGGAAAAACAGGAGAGTAATTGTGGTTCATTTTTAATATTTGCATCGATTTGAATTGCCATTTGTAGAACCATACCATGACTTACATGCCTAGTCAGAACGCTTGTAAATCTTCACATAATCATGCGGAAATGTGGATGTACTTGCACTCTGTTATAACTTAGAGCATTAACACAAAGGTTTGACATTTGACAAAGGTTATTCTACTTGCTGTGTCCTTCAACCTTCCTCTAATGCATTTCTTTACACCTAATCCACCCCCCCCCCCAAGGCTCTTCATGGTCACGTGGAACGTGGCTTCAGCGGAGCCTCCGGATGACATCACGTCCCTACTGCAACTAAATTCCCCGGTTAAAACAGACCTCTTTGTGATCGGGTTGGTGGATATCATGTTTTTCACATTCAGCCTCCAATATTTTTACATAAAACGCCTGCATAATTTTTAGGGTTCATTTGAAGTTATTAATTTTCCACTTAAAAACTTAAATGTTAGCTACTACAGTACCTTCTGGGTCACGGCACCACGTTTAATGATTCGATGATGTTTTTCGTTCATAGTTTACAGGAAGTGCGAGCAGCACCTCTGAAGTTCGTTTCAGATCTGGCTTTTGGAGATTCCTGGAGTTGCTTGTTCATGGACACGTTGACTCCTCTGGGATATATTAAAGTATGATTTCTTTTATTTTCACTCTTTAGATTAGTATATCAAATAAACCAAATCAGACTTGTCAACATGAGTTTGTTTAATGTCTTTGCATCTTTTAAGATGTTATAGATTATAATACGGAGATGAAATACAACACAACATGGCACAAGTCATACTGTAGGTATATAGAATGGGACAAGAAATATGAGAAAACATGGTGACAGTGATATAACATATGAGCTTTGCGTCTGATTTTGGGAATATTCCGGTATTAAGCTAATAATGACGGAAAGCACTAGTTGTAAAGAATAAATGACAGAAAGCACAATATATAAAGAAAAAGAGGAGGAACAGGACAGGAAAAGGTGAGTTAGAGATACAAGTTGAGCAGCTAGAAAAAGACCTCTTCGAAAAAATAAGATTGTGGATATAAGCGGTCAAAATGAGTTCCCTTTCGAGGGTGTCTGGGCTCAGTCTTAGACAATGGTTAAGGAGCTCATTCATCGGATGGAGTCAGATGAGGTGGTTCGGGCATCTGATTGGAATGCCTCCGCATTGAGAGGTGTTCCAGGCACGTCCAACTGAAAGGAGGCCCTGGGTTAGACCCAGAACTCGCTGGAGGGATTGTATATCCCGTCTGGACTGGAAATGCCTCGGGATCCCCCAGTAGGAGCTGGAAAGTGTCGCTGGGGGGAGGGATGCCTGGGTTTCCCTTCTAGACCTGTTGTCTCCGAAGATGGAAGGATGAATGGATGGCAAGAGAGTGTAAGAGAAAGTGGTACAGAGTGTTTAGAAGAGAAATATAGATAATTAGATTGATAGATAGTTGGATAGATAGATGGATAGAGGCATAATTTTCAAAAGTTGGCATGCTGGGTAAAATGTTAATAAAAACAGGATGCAATTATTTGCACATCTCATAAAATGTTGAAAGCGAGACCTTTTACTATTTAATAAAAAAAAATTGGCTCATTTTGAAGTTGATGTCTCAGAAAAAGTTGGGATAGGGCAACAAAAGTCTGGAAAAGTAAGTGGTATATAAAAGAAACAGCTGACGGAACATTTTTTTAACTAATTTGGTTACTTAGCAACAGATCAGTAACATGATTGGGTAGAGAAAGAGCACCTTGTAAATAAATAAATAGCATGTCAACAAATTGTGTAACAATCAGAATAATCTTTGTCAACAAAAAAACTATTGAATATTTTATCATCTACATGAGATTATTATCCAGAGCTGAAGCTACAACAGGCATGATTCTGCCATGGAGATCACTGCATGGGCTCAGGAACACTTCCAGAAATTACTGTCTGTTAACACAGATTTCACATTGATGCTCATGAATGGATGGATAAGGGTGCACTTAATTTCGTCTGTTGAATGTGTATCTAAAACTCATACGTTGAAGCAGTAATAAACTAAGTGGCTATCCACGGGGCGATAAATGATGTTCCTAAAATCACAGATACCGGAGATGATATCCTGTCTGGTCTGCACCCGATCTCATCAGTGTTGTGATGTGGTATGAAGAGGGCAGCAACATAATATCTGTCTCTTTGTGTCCCAAGGTGTCCTGCATGAGGATGCAGGGTTTGCTGCTGCTGTTTTTTTCTAAATTAGAGCACGTTCCCTTTATCAGAGACATCCGGACCACATACACTCGCACTGGGATCTACGGCTACTGGGTAGGTGCATGCTGCAGGATGTTTAAATAGGATCAATAGCATATCTGAATGCTATTTCTAGTGTTCAATCATTTATTTTATTCCTACTCATTTATAATCATATTTGGATACGATATGGTTTTAAGCACCTGTGTGTGTTCTGATTGGTTAATCTACTACCAGGATATCATATACCATTAGTAGTTGCTTTATTAAGCTAATCGCTAATGCTAGCCAGCTGGTTGTTCCATTCATTTTTGACTTATTTCATGAAAAAATGTGCAAACAAAATTGGAATGAAGTGATTTGATGGTTGGAGTTTTTCTTTTCAAGAGTTATTCTTCAAGAATTTTTCAAGAATTTTCACGAATACAAGTCTTTTTTTCCAACCAAACGCGACTGTAACAGCCTGCTGTAAGGAACAGACCCCGTGCTAGGCTAACCTGCTTATCCCTTAAGTAGTTAATCGTAAGAATGAGCTAGAGCACCTAGTACACTCTCACTCTCGTCAGATATGACTGTTTGCCGGCTCGGCGTAATTGAAACTTGTGTAATAATGAGACAGCGTAAGATCCCGGTGTAGCAACCGATCAGATCGCACTGTTCCTGTGTAGTGTGTACGAATGCTGATTATTTCATGAGCTGAAGTTCCACTATCTCTTTCCTGCTCAGGGTAATAAAGGAGGGGTGAGCATCCGTCTCACCTTCTATGGTCATTCATTGTGCTTCCTCAACTGTCACCTGGCAGCCCACATCCATTATGCCTCGGAAAGAGTGGAGGAATTTGAGCGCATCATTAACTCCCAGACGTTTGAGGGCAGAAACACGCTATCAGTTTTAGACCACAAGTGAGATTTCATTTGATGTTTAAGGAGTAAGACACTTGGTTTTGTGGTATCATAGGAAAATATTCATACAAGACAACAAAAAAAACTTGCCTTGTTAACATGAGGAGGAAACTCTTTCATCACTCACTTAATTGCTGAACTGCTTTATTCTTTTCGCAGGGAGACTAAGGTCTATCTCAGCCGACACTGGGCGAAGACGGGGTTCGCCTTAAACTGCTCGTTAGACAATCAAAAGGCCAACATACACACCGAGTACAACCGTACACACTCACGTCTAGGGGCAATTTGGAATAGCCAATTAGCCTAATGAGGGGGAAACTGGAGTATTCGGAGGAAACCCACGCAAACAGAGGGAGAACATAAAACTCCTCACTCCTCACAGAAACGCCTAAGCCTGGGATTTGAACCTAGGACCTTCTTACTGGGAGCTGGATGTGCTAACCAATATATAAGCTTATATATAACTTATTATATATAACTTGGTTCCATGTCCAAGTTTTTGTAAATGAATATCCACTTATTTTACTGATTTTCAAACGGCTTTTGTGATTGCTCAGGGTATTTCCTTATTATTTAAATTTCTTCCTACTTACAGAATCCCACAGGATTCAACAAATCATATAACGCTAAACCAATGAGAAGCCTCAAAACAGACATGACTCAGTGTAAATAGAACTCATCTGTTGCTAAGAAGACGCTAGTACGATGGTGCTGATTGGTCCAGAGCCGGATTCATTTAGTGTTTGGATGTTGGGGAGTTTCAGATGCGGACATTCAGAAACTGGTTCTGTAACTGTAATGTTTATTTTCTCTAAAGCTCCGTTTCCCGATTAGCGACATACAAAGTGATGTAACTCAGTCCGTTTTCATGCTATATTCATTTGTTATACCTCATTTTCAAGAAAATGCAATTCTCTTTCTCAATATCTCAGTATGTCAAACTTCCTACTTAATCCGTATTATGCTGGAGCTTGTCACAAATATTAATTAGTGGTATACATTCCTGACCCTAATTGCACCCATTGGAAGTAAATAGCAGATCTAAACTGGGTTCAGATTAAAAATTGGCACCCCCTCACTCTACACCCTGTTTTAATAAATTTGTTAATACCGCCGCTTGTTTTTTTAGGCTCGTGTATTGGTTTGGAGACTTGAATTTCCGGATCGACGACCACGGGATGCACTTCATTCGCAACTGCATCACCAGCAAGAAGTTCAACTTGCTGTGGTCTAAAGACCAGGTACATATTGTGTCACGATTCTGTTCCTGGAGAAACGGACCCCTGTGATACTCATGCTTTGCGTCGTCCTGTCTTGTAATCCTGCTGTTTTTTATGTTGTTGTTTTTCTTTTACCTCTTCAGCTGATTGTGATGAAGAAGAAGACTCCCAGCCTGCAGCAGTTTGAAGAAGGACCTCTTGATTTTCAGCCCACCTACAAATTCGACGTGAACTCGGACACATACGACTCAAGGTAAGTTTAACGTGAGCGGCCCCTGTAGCATGTTACCGGGACTTCACCTTACTCAGGTTTGTCCTCTCTTATCCTCACAGGATACAGACGGCTTGGCTCGGTCTTACGTAAGAGTTCGTTCTTAAATAATCTTTCACAGACAAACCCTGACTTCTTGTTCACTAAACCTCTTCTTAGAAGTCCACTTTCACTGTGACTGATGGACACGGTGCACCGTTTCTGTTGCTCAGAGCTGAAAGTCTCCTCATACTCAACTAGCAGTGTTAACGTATCTTACGCCAAGTGTCATGTGATCTCTCCCTTGTTGTCCCTACCATCACTTACTTCTAACACTCTCATTGTGTGTCGTGATTAAGACAATTATACTAATAGCAATTTATTTATGAAAAATACAAACTACTCACTCTCATGCGCTCATTTGCCAAAACGCTTAATCATAATAGGGTTGTGGGGAGGCTGGAGCCTATCTCCGCCATCACTGGACAAAGGTAGGGTACACCCTGAACAGTTTGCCGGAGCATCACAGAGCCAACACACACAACTATTCACACCTAGGGGGTGATTTGGAACAGCTAGTTAGCCTAATGTGCATGTCTTTGAACTTTGGGAGGAAACCAGAGTACACAGAGGAAACCCACACAAACATGCAAACTCCACACACACAGAAACACCCGAGCCTGGGACTTGAACCCAGGACTTTCTTCCTGTGAAGCAAACGTGTTAACCAATGCACCACCATGCTGCCCTATGTATAAATAAATACAGTAAGTATGTAGAACCTCTGACTACTCCAGTCTCCTCCCACTGTCGAAAGGTATGCACAATAGCTTAATTGGCTGTCCCAAATCGCCCCTATGTTTGAATGGGAGTGTGTATATGGTTACGGGTATGTGTATTGGCCCTGCGATAGCCTGACGAGATATTATAGATAGACTCCCTGCAACCATAATAGGATTAAGAGGTTTGGCAAATGAGTATTTTATTTGAAGCCTGTATATCCATTTTAAAATATGTCATGGCGTGACTGAAAAAAAAAAAAAAACTCACAATATTAGGTGCAGGTGGCACGGTGGCTTAGTGGTTAGCACGTCCGCCTCACAGCAAGAAGGTCCTGGGTTAGATTCCCAGCTCGGGCATTTCTGTGTGGAGTTT
>JBCNYG010000013.1:3851334-3862122 GCA_039654305.1 Porochilus rendahli | reverse complement strand
CTCTGCCCTCGCCCAGAGTTGGCTGAGATGGGCGCCAGCCTCCCCGCGACCCTAATTAGGATTAAGCGCTTCAGAAAGTGAATGAATGAATGAATGAATGAATGATATATTGGGCATTGACCATCATACTCTCCAAAAAAATTCACGTGTTCGATGCATTAAAGCAACATTTTTCAGACCTGTAGAGCTAATCACCAAGCCAACAATCTACCTGACCTACAATTAAGATTCATTCATTTTCTGCATGGCTCATACTGTTAGGGTTGTAGGCAAAACAGCCAATCCCAGCTGACTACAGATGAGAGACGGGGTACACCCTGAACAGGCTGCCAGTCTATTGCAGGTCTAACACAGACACAACTATCATGTAATCACTCTTTGGTGAACTGCATAATCTCCTATTAGAGCTGCAGGTGGGGGTGGGGGGTGGGGGGTGGTGGAGCCTATCTCAGCCGACACTGGGTGAAAGCAGGCGACTCCCAAACCATTGCAGTGTCCCTGGAGGCCACAGAGTTCAAAGCTAGGAACCTATATGCTGTGAGGCAAGAGTGCTCCTCCACAGCTACCTCAGTTGACATTATCGAAATAACAAAAAACCTCAGATAGGCTAACCTGAAATCGGGTTTAGAAACAAGTGATCCCAGATCCAGCCTGGATCTGTAGGTTCTTCCTCGGGGGAACCCATGATCTCAAACCTCAAGTCACAGAGTAATCTCCACAGATCACACCTAGACATAGATGCACCTGTGTTAACAGAAAGCCTAGTTTAGTTTTTCTTCTTCGTTCGCTTAGTTTGATTTTTAATGGTGATTACAGTATTTATACCCGACCTAACTACTGTGACATCACAGAGAGCGGCCGGTTGTCCAACCTGCCGTTGCACTTCTATGTCTCGTCCATCCTATAATGTAGCAATGTGTCCTCTACAAAGCACGTTTTTGGTTTCCCGTACAAGTCTCTGCCAAGAGTCCTTTGCTTTGTGCCACATGGTCAACAAAGGAGGCAAATGTGCATGTGTTGATGTTACTGAGGAGTCGTTGCTATCTTGGGAGTAATTATTATGGGATGAAGACCACTAAGCACTCATTTCAAATGATGCAACTGTAGATAAAGATGAACAACCACTCACTGCCCTTGTCAACAAAGATCTTGAAGAGCTGTAGTAGTTACCACTCTCCTTTATGAATCAGAAGCCTGGACCCAGTGCAGGAAGCATGTACAACTTCTGGAATGCTTCCAAATGTGATACCTTCGCTCCATCATGGGCATCAAGTGGCAAGACCATGTGACGACCAATAAAATCAAGTTGAGAGCCAGCCATCTCTAGCAATGAGGCAATGCAACTGACCAGACAGCTTCGCCGGGCAGGCCACATGGAGAATTAACGAAAGCCGTATTCAACGGCGAACTGTGGCAACAGGGCAAACGCGACAGGAGAGCCCCACGAAAGCGCTATAAAGACCAGCTGAAGCACCAGCTTAGTACAGCTGGCATTGCAGAAAAAGATCAAACAATCGCAAAAGATAGGGGCAGCTGGAGGGCAATGAGCAGCAGCTGATGAAAAGCGAAGGCAGAGAAAAACGACAGCCGCCCAGAGTCGTCGTGTGTACTCGTCGTGTCCACAAAGACGGGTGCTACCACCCTGGGACCTCCCATTTAAATCAAGTTTACTCATTTTACTCACTTTATTAGTAATTGGCAAATCTAGCCAAAGGACGATTCCACACTGGAATCACATGACACCTTTTGTGGTGTATTCGGTCAATGCCACAGTCTCGTCGATGTCACAAACGTGACACGGTTGTTTATATCCGCTGTAAACTTACAGGTTTCCAGATAGTTCTCAGAGTTAGTTGGATGTGAGGTTTGAGACAATGATTAGTCGTGAGGATAAATTGATTCAGAGTTGGCTTTATTTACGGAGGCTGCTAGGAGGTATGTTTTTGTGTATATGTGAGAGTGGGCGCGGGAGGGGGACGTGGTGGCTTAGTGGTTAAGGTGATGAGTTACTGATCTAAGGTCAGCGGTTCAATCACCACTGTTGGGCTTTTGGGAAAATCCCTTAATCCTCAATTGCTCAGCTATATAAAAATGATAATTGTAAGTAGCCCTTGACTCAACTAAATGTTGAGAGAGAAAGAGAAAGAGAGAGAGAGAGAGAGAGAGAGAGAGAGAGAGAGAGCGCGTACTAGCATTGTACTTTTCGTTTTATGATTCTGTGACCTTTTTTGTGTATACATGGAGCCATCTGAATTTCCAACCTCTTGTTAGGTACAACAGGCGGACATGCTAACTTCTACGGCACCATGCCACCCTCGTATCAGATAACATGTTTTGTCTATTCAAAAAATGTATGATTTGCCTAATAATACCTACAGTTAATTATTATTGATCACCATCAAGCAGTCCTAATACAGAACCAAGCTAGAGCGGTGTCATTTTAATCAGGCAAACTGAACTGTAAGAAGCGTAAGCGGAAGACAGCATCTTCACTAGTTCCAGGTCCATAATATATACATATGTCCAATGCAAAGATGACACAAACCCGGGGTGTCAAACCTTTTTGGGTGTCAAAAATTTCCCGGAGGGCCACGTCGTTACCACAAGCCTTGAGTTTGACATCTGTGACCTAAAGCAAGGGGAGGTAGCTCCCCTTTCTGTGACCGAGTGTCTTGCATCAATAAGTGTGTAGGTTAGGAAGTGATGATGTCACAGAGAGGGGCTAGTAAGTGTGTACATCATGTGACACACTGACATTTCTTCTGTGTGGTTTATCTTCGTGGCAGACCTCAAGAAGCCTGTAACAATTTACAGTGAATATAAACAATCAAACTTTTGTGGCATCACAGAGAACGTATCTATAAACAATCAAACTTTTGTGGCATCACAGAGAACGTGTCACTGACGTAACAATGCCGAAGCTGTCAATGATGCGTTCTCTGTGGTGAAACAAAAGTTCGATTGTTTATGTCCACTGTAAACAGGCTTTCAGAAAGTTATATATAGAAGTTATACGAGTTACGTTGTAAGTTATTGACAGTTGAGACAATGATTAATTGTGAGGATGAACTGACGCAGAGATGGCTTTATTTACGAAGGCTGCTAGGAGGTATGTGTGAGCTACTGGTGTGATACTTTTTGTTATAGGATGCTGTGACCTTTTTGTTCACATTGTAAGAGCCATCTGAATTTCCAACCTCTTCCTTAATCAGTCATCATCGACTAATAACTTAGATTTTTTTAAAAATTGATAAATGCCTTCAACGTATAACCTCCATATCCACAGCGACTTTTAAGCAATGCTGTAAAGTCTCTAATAAATCCATCCTGATACTACTATACTTCAGGGACAAAGAATACCATTCTAAATCTAAAAACGTTCTTTAACGTAAGGTTCTTTAATAATAGTAATAATAATAATTTAAAAAATGGCTGCTTGACCGACAAACCACTCACTGACTCACTTTTTTCTCAGAACTAGGTTAGGTGGAGCCAGATATGAGCAGGATATCAATCAGGAGTTCCCGGGGACTTTTTTGAAATTTAACCCAGCCTAACTGAACCAGCTCAATTTCAAACAGGCAGGCAATATGGCGACGAAAAAGACCGTCAGCATGCTGTCGGAAATAGGAGGATCCAGGGGGATCTAGGCGGGGTGCCTAAGTGATCTCGAGAACTCGTTGAAAGTAACACATATCCGTCAGCCAGATAATAATAACAATAATAATAAAAAAATCATACAAACTCAAACTGCTTTTTATTTTGTCTCTCTCTTTTTTTTTTAAACATGCAAATAGGTCTATAGAAATTATCTGAAGACAGAGTGAACTCAGCTGTTCAGACTTTAAGGAGGACGACCACCTAGATGCCCAAACAGAAAATGGTTTAATATGTTTTGTATAAATACCATCATTCATATACTATTAATTCATATGTATTATCTATCGTCTAATGCAGGGCCCTATATTCCAACAGCCCATTGGTCCAACAGCCCTAACCCTAACCCTAACCCTAACCCTAACCCTAGCCCTAACCCTAACCCAATTGAACTGTATAGGGTGCCCGACTGATTTAAGCAAGGTGCACATCTTATAAGAGTAGGGCTGTTAGACACCAGTGGGCAGTCAGACCACAGAGCCGTCCCTGTTGACAACAATCACCTGGGCACTGTGATGCGGCAACCTTTGCCCTTTGTCATCACTGTGCACCACACGTATTATTACAAGTCGCTTAAATTTGCATGAAACAATTTAAAAATTGTATAAAAAAGTTATTTTGCAGGTTGTACTGTGGGTGGCACGGTTGCGCAGTGGTTAGCATGTCCACCCTACAGCAAAAAGGTCCTGGGGTCGAGTCCCAGGCTCTAGTTGTTTCTGTGTGGAGTTTGCATGTTCTTTCTCTGCAAGAGTGGGTTTCCCTTAGGTACTCCGGTTTCCTCCCACAGTCCAAAAACATGCACGATTTTCAGATTTTTTGAGGCTGATTGGCTGTTTCACCCCTAGATGTGGTTGTGTGTGTTAGTCCTGCGATGGCCTGGCGAGCTGTCCAGGGTGTACTCTGCCCTTGCCCACAGTCGGCTGAGATGGGCGCCAGCCTCCCCGCGACCCTAATTAGGATTAAGCGGCTTAGAAAATGAATGAATGAATAAATTGTTCTGTTGAAACAGTTTTTTGTGGATGTATAAGTTCTTGTTAAAGTTAATAATTGCAGAACAATTTCCTTCATGTAGGATACAAGTCTGGTAACTCCAAGGAAGACGATGAGTGGTGGCAGAATCTGTACATGGAACTACAGCAGTCTTTTAATGAACAAAAGCACAGGTTTGGAAAAGGCTCAAGTAAGCAGCTCAATTCACCCCGAGAACACGACGATGACGACGACGACGATGACGATGACACACCTGGAAGCACTGCAATGATTCGCCAGCAGCTTTATGGACCTGATGGTCCTAATGGAAGCAAAAGTGAGGATTCTCAGTGCACCAGTAGTAAATGGTGCCGTGATGATGAGCGAGAGCATGCGGGAGAACCCAGCATCAGTCAGCAGCCTGTAAAAAGACTCCAACTCCACTCGCCAGATTCCGAACATCCTGAAATTTCATCGTACCGTGCCGATGGGGCGAACCGGAAGCCTGCTAATACACAACAGAAGTCCAGCTTTAGAAAAGGCTCACTTAAGCGGCTGTACAAGTCTCCTCGAGAACACGACAATGATGACGACAACCATGAAACCCTCGCGATGATTCGCCAGCAACTTTATGGACCTAATGGTCCTTATGGAAACCGGACAAACAGTCAGAGTTCTGAATGTTTAGTTACCGGTTGTAAACGGCGCCGTGATGAGGATGAGGATGAGGATGATGTCGTAGAGTGTGAGGAAGATCTCATCAGTCAGCAGCCTAGAAAGAAAATCAAGTACACCTATTCAGATTACATACCTCTTGAGAATTCATGGTGTGGTGGTGATATGGCTAATCTGATGCCTGTTAATAATCGACAGAAGTCCAGCTTTAGGAAAGGCTCACGTAAACGGCTGTACAAGTCACCTCGTATATGGGACAATGACGACAATAACTATGAAACCATTGCGATGATTCGCCAGCAAATGTACGGCCCTGGAGGCCCTTATGAAAACAAGAGTCAAACAGAAAATGAGCCAAAGTGTTCTAAAGATTTGTGATTCCAGGACAGCAGTGCTGATGAGGATAGTGAGGAATCTCAGGGTGGACTCAAGACCAAAGTCCATCTTTGAAAACATGCCTCTTAAGTCGTACTGTGATGGTGACAGTAACAATGACATCATCATTACAAACATGGATCAAGTTCAGGTTGCAAGGAGACCATTAGTTGTTACAGGATTGTTAATAAATGGGCATTTTAGATACAATTGCTGATCATACAAATGTTTTTTTTTATTAATGTGCACATAGTATTTATTATATGTGCCTTTCAGGAACATGTACAATTATAGTACAATTTGGCTATTTTTATCAGTTATGAAGAATTGGCCTTCATTATTACTTATCTTCTATTTGCTTATCATCTATCTTCCTTAGAGTTTCCAGACTTGTAAGCAACAATATTTTGAATGTTGATATTATTAATATATTGCATCTTTGCCATAAATTGTTCTACTTTTTGGTAACATTTTTTGAACAAATACAAATATTGCACATAATGTAAGAAATATTGCACATAATGTAAGAAATATTGCACATAATGTAACAAATATTGCACATAATGTAAGAAATATTGTATATAAAGCAACAAATAGTGCATGTAAAGAAACATTTAAATAAAATGGCTGCATAATATCACCTAAAATCTCAGACCTTTTTTTTTTAATATACAGGCATTGTTTAAATAAATTTCTCTCCATCATCTCTTCCTCTTTATTACTCCTCTTCATCTCCAGTGTCCTCTTCATCTTCATGTCCTCTTCAATACTCCTCTTCATCACTCCTTTTCATCCCCGATCATACTCTTCATCATTCTCCTTTCCTCTTCAACATTCCTCTTCCTCTTCATCGATGAATGTGCTCTCCAACTTTATTTTCGCTTGGACCCCAGGAATTTGCTGGAATTTGCTGGAATCTGCTTGCAGCTATATTTGACATTACATTTAAATTTAATTCCATGGGAATTTGGCAGATACCCTTATCCAGAGGGATTTAAATCCCAGGATCCACACCTGATAATTACAAACATGGGTAGTTTAACGTTAGAAAAGATCCGCATAGCTTATATTGGTAGTGTCGAACACAATTCATAAGCTTGAGCTTACTTGGAAACAGAACAAGGCAGAATTATATAAAAATGGGGTTAGCACATCCGCCTCACAACAAGAAGGTCCTGGGTTCGAGTCCAGGTGTTTCTGTGTGGAACTGGCACGTTCTCCCACTGCTTGTGTGGGTTTCCTCCTGGGAACTCCAGTTTCCTCCCACAGTCCAAAGACAAGGCACATTAGATTACTTGGCTGCTTTGGCAGATTGCTCCTAGGTGTGAATGTGAGTGTGAATGTTCGAGTGATGGTCTGGAAAGCTGTTCAGGGTGTACCCCACTTCTGCCCAGTATTGGCCAAGATAGGCTCTAGCCTCCTCGCAACCGTAGTAGGATTAAGCGGATTGGCGAATGTGTGAGTGAGTGAGCAAATCGAAATCGTCCTGTGGCATACTGAAAAAAGAGGATTTCTCAGCAGGTGCTAGAAATTTCATAAATGTGTTCACAAGTTTATTCTCATGTTCACTGACATTTTATTTTAACAAACATATATGGATACAGTCAAGAACAGATGGATGAATACCACAAGTAATCCATTATAGGGTAACACCCCTATAAGCGGCATTTCGAAACATTAAGACACGGCTCTAGAATTCATTTGAGGGTATTGAACGAAGGCACGAGGCACTGGAAGAACATTTTAAACCCTGAAATGTGTGGTGATTATGCGCGTGATCCACCCATCCATCCATATCCATACGCAGTCCATCAAGGCGACTGTTCTATGGTAGTACCAAGGATCAAGTTTCTCATGAAACTGCATTATTAACAGCACTATCCTGGCAGAACAAATGATCTAGCCCAGGGACGAGGACAAGCCAAGACAAACTGGCATGATGGCAAGAAGGTCCTGGGCTCCGCTAGGATGTTTCTGTGTGGGTTGTTACTGTTGGCCTTGGCGAGCTGTTCTGAGAGTATCCTCACTATTACTGTACTATTATCATTTTCATACAACTGACCAATGGAAGGTTAAGGGCCTTGCTCAAGGGCCCAACAGTGGTGATAGTGGGGATTGAACCGCTGACGTTCAGATCAGTAATGCATCACCGTAACCACTTAGAAGCAAGACAGGTTTGTCCCTGTTTTGGGGTGATACCACGGGTTACCTGGTTGAGTTTGCATGTTGGCTCTTGACTCATAAGAAGCAGGTCTTGTTTTTAATTCTGCTGGATGACATGCAAACCTTGGTAGGGGGGCCGGGTTAGGCTGACCATCCGTCAGTGCAGCAGGTTGTACTGGGTTACACTGCTACCAGAGGCAAAGTCACATCTGGATTCTAGTACATGAAGCTGCTTGTTGCATCTTTAAAGGAGCTTTATAGCTCTCTGGTTGGCTTCATCGATGCGAGCTTTATTCACGGTAGCCTTAACATTAATGCGGTCAATTGTCTGGTTCTGCTTGTCAATCTCTTTCCCCATGTCCAAAGCCAATTCCTTCAAATTTCCAATGATGCCACCCACCTGATCCAGGTTCTCCTCTATTTCTTCTTCATGCACATCATGTGTTAGTGTCTTTATAGAAGAACTGTGGCTACTTGGTTGCCTAGAAACCACACCTCCCTCAACTTCTGCGGCACTGGCACTTTTACTTCCAGTGCCCAAAGTATGCATATATTGCTCATCGTATTCAGTAGAGCTCACTCTATCACAGGGGCAGACACACAGGCCACAGAACATCACCAAGTCAGTCAGGTTCTTCTCCGCCTGTCTCATGTCCTGACTGATCTGGTCCATGCCCTTCTCCACACGCTGCAGTTGTTCTCCCTGCTCATCCAACATGACCATGGTTTTAGCTCCCACCTCCTGGCTCTCCTCTGCCAGCTGCAGCATCCGTCTAGTGCTCTCAAGAGTCTCATCGGTCACTTGGTTTGCCATCCTTGTCATCTTTTCCATGGTCCTGTCATCCATATTGCTGCTGTTGAAATTGGATAGTTTGTGTTTGGCACCAAGCTCATTACAGATACAATTCTCCAAACTGGCAAAAAGATGTGTATGCAGCACATTTATCCACTCTTCTCTGTAACATCATAATTGATTCCAACCCATCTCTATGACATCACCACTCCAATTCACTCACCTCATGCCTGTCTTTTATTTTTTTCTCTGTTTAATCTTCGTAAAAATATTTTTCTATTTTCCAATTTTTACCCCCTTCACTTCCTCATTAGTCTCTTTGATTGGACCCCAGGAATCACCGCTTGCAGCTATATTTATGGTTCGAAGCATCAGGTATTGTTTTTACTCCAACTATCACTATTCTTCCGCCACTTTATACCAAAAGTGGAATTTTAAAACCAGATGTCGCAGTGGCGTATTGGTTGGCATGTCCATCTAACTGCGAGAAGGTCTTGGGTTCGAGACTTCTTTGCAAGGACTATGTGTATGATACTAGTTGTGCACATCTCCCGATCAACGCGGCCATTTTGTCGCCATTGTAGTTTGACCCAATACCCGAGGTAGCATCAGATGGCATCCCCTTGAAAAGCATCTCTTGCATTGGTTAAAAATAAGAAATCCCTGAAATTCCCATCTAATGACTTAGTCAGATACCCGTATGTTGGCATCCCATCTTAACTTTCCCAGTTGAGTGGGGTTTCCACTTGCAGTCAGTGTTTCAATTTGAAGTCCTAAACCCGGAAAGTGTCGGTTTTACACAGGACATATTTGAAAGGGTAATGGACGTTCTGCTGGTGTGGCCATCTAGCAAGAATGGGGGTTGAGAGAATCCCAAAGGCCCTCTTCTTTGCCGAACAATGTGAGGGCAAGCGTTCCACTGGGGGACAACGCAAGAGGTACAAGGATGTTCTGAAGGCCACCCTCAAGAGCTATGGTATCAGTTTGAAAAATTGGAAATGCATCGCTCAGGAGAGGAACCGATGGCAGTAGGTCCTTTGAGGAAGCCCGCACTAATAAACTCACAGAGAAGAGAAGGCGCCGACACGCCACAGCTACCAGCCTCACAAACCAAATTCCACCATCTGATGGACTCACATGCAACGTCTGTGACATTGTTCTCGCATTGGTGTCATCAGTCATCAGCATCATCGTCATCACCTGGGAAAGTTAGAAGCTAGGAGGAGGACATTCATCGCAAGCAACAAGGCAGACCATAATCATCATCAAAAATGTTGTAGGCGTTGCCATTGGCCCTATTTTCTGGGTTTTCCCCTCAATACAAGTTCATGAATCACAAATCAAGTTAGTCAGTATCCTTTTGGAATACTATAGGAGTTCATTATATTGTCAGGTGTTGATAAGGAAGCCTGAAGATGAAGGATTGTTCATCATCAGGGATGTTTCGGACACGCCCCTTCTATTTTATAGTTAAGAAAGAGGACTAAAATTTACTAAAAAATATTTCTTAATACTCAAAACATCCACATGATCTAAGGCTGTTTTCAAACTTATCCATCTGAACTATCAGAAATGTATGTGTAGGTTTCCTCACAGCACTCTGGTTTCCTCCTACACTCCAAAGGCATACATTTAAGGCTAATTGACTGCTCCAAATTGCCCCTAGGTGTGAATGTGAGTGTGATGTCTGGGGAGCTGTTCATGGTGTACCCTGTCTATGCCAAGAGTTGGCTGAGATAGGCTCCCAGTGACCCCAGTGGTTCGGCAAATGAATGAATGGATGAATGAACAAATGAATGCTGTGGGATTTTTTCAAACTGTATCAATTTGCTGTGCAGAAAAAAAAATCAAGCTTTGTTCTTGTGGACATGTTTTTATGTAATTCATGTGATTCAACATGCCGTTTTCCATTGAGGCACTATTTATCTTCCATCAGGTATGTGATGTGAAAACATGAACAAGATCATTAAAACAAGAGCATTAATGTAAACCTGTGATGTGCAGCTGTCACACCTGCTATTATATAAAATTTTTTTATCAATACATCTTGACCAATCAGAATCAAGGATTACACAGCACTGCAGTAGCAGGAATAAAAAAAATCTATCTATCTATCTATCTATCTATCTATCTATCTATCTATCTATCTATCTATC
>JBCNYG010000013.1:3738193-3753866 GCA_039654305.1 Porochilus rendahli | reverse complement strand
TGTGTGACTGATGGCCCTGCGATGGCCTGGCGAGCTGTCCAGGGTGTACCCCGCCCTCGCCCAGAGTCGGCTGAGATCGGCACCAGCCTCCCCGCGACCCTAATTAGGAATAAGCGGTTCAGAAAATGAATGAATTTATTTATTATATTTTAAAGGGTTTTATTGGATATTTTACACTTCCATTAAACATTCTCTGGTTTAGATTTCAACACGCTACTAGCTACTATAACTGTTTTATAAATTCAAATAGTTAGAAGAAATCTATTTGAGGCCTTTAAAAAAAAAAAAACAATAGGTAAAGTCTGTTTGGTGTTTACCCTCCAGCCTAGTGACTCATCAGAGCCGGAGCTTTTTCAGGCTTCTGTAGCATGCAGTGACGGGGAGTTCAACTCCTCCAGGATGGGATGCTAGTCCACCGCAGGTTACCTTCACAGAGGCACACTTGTGGTTAAGACCTTGCCCAGGGCTCTTAGCACAGTGGAGGTCCAGCAGGGATTTACACCACAACCATGGTCATGTGCCCAACACTCTAACCACTACAACCATCAACCCTTTTTCTCACAACACTACAAGACCTAAATTATTTATTTCAGTATTGTAACAGGAAACATCACTAGTGCAATCTAATTCACAGCTCCATACAGCTCCTGATTTAATTGCGAAAATGAGCAATTATGTGCAATCTGGCAACCATAAAATTAAAAATTATGTAAAAAAGCAAATATAAATTCTTGATGTCAAAAAGCAACAATGTGTGACCCTGTTTGTGTGTGTGTGTGTGTGTGTGTGTGTGTGTGTGTGTGGATGTTTGCAGGCAGCGTGCAGGTGTGTGTCGGGTATTGCACAGTCCCACACTGCTCACGCTGTGTTGATTTGTGTTGCAGCCGTCAGTATCTTCTACCACATCCAGCTGACACAGATGCCCTCTGCTTGACCCTACATCACTACATACACACCACAAAACATGCCATCTGCCTGCTGCTTTTGTTCATGAGCTTGTTTGCGCATATACTCATGCTTCTGATTGTTGCCAGAAAGAAAATCTCACCAAACACAAGTGTGCTATAACGTGTTAAGGATGTAATGTAGATGTATTCATGAAGTGAGAATGTGGTCACTAAGAAAGCACAGCGTGAGGTGAAAATAAAATCATTTGATACACGGAGGACATTGTGTTGTTTCTGTTCCACTCTGTGTGCTGATGGTGGGTTGCACTGTGTTTGTGATTGTGCATGGCCCCATCTGCTGCCTGGATATGGTAGTCGCTATGTTGATAGCGTTCTAGGTCTTGTTTGTTTTAAAATAC
Organism: Porochilus rendahli; assembly: GCA_039654305.1. Lineage (NCBI taxonomy): Eukaryota > Metazoa > Chordata > Actinopteri > Siluriformes > Plotosidae > Porochilus > Porochilus rendahli. The sequence continues at coordinate 3,752,560 of JBCNYG010000013.1, read as the reverse complement.
ACTGTGGCGTATCTCTCACATTCGGCAGCAGTATGCCTGTGATGTAATTTGTTAAAATTATGACTTTATATTTAATGTCTTAATATTTTGAGTTTTGGTGAAACTTACCTTTGCATGAGAATGGTGGCTTAACTATCTCAGAATTTATACTCATTATCTCAGAATTCAGACTTAATCTAGACTAATCATCTCAGAATTCAGACTTATTAGCTCAGAATCTAGATTTTAGACTTATTGACTCAGAATTCAGACTTACTATCTTGAAATTTGGACAATGTGTCAGAATTCCAACTTACTATCTCAGAAGTCAAACTTACTGTCTCAGACCAATTATCTCAGAATCTAAACTAATTATCTCATATTTTAGACACATTGTCTCAGAATTCAGACTTACTATCGCAGAATCTAGACTAATTATCTCATATTGTAGATATATTGTCTCATAATTCAAGCTTACTATCTCAGAATCTAGACTAATTATCTCATATTTTAGACATATTGTCTCAGAATTCAGACATACTATCTAGAAATTTGGACAATGTGTCAGAATTCCGACTTACTATTTCAGAAGTCAGACTTACTGTCTCAGAGCTTAGACTAATTATCTCAGAATTTACACTTATTATATCAGAATACAGACTTACTATCTCAGAATCTAAACTAATTATCTCATATTTTAGACACATTGTCTCAGAATTCAGACTTACTATCTCGGAATCTAGACTAATTATCTCATATTGTAGATATATTGTCTCATAATTCAAGCTTAATATCTCAGAATCTAGACTAAGTATCTCATATTTTAGACATACTGTCTCAGAATTCAGACTTACTATCTTGGAATTTAGACTTCATGTCTCAGAATCCTGACTTACTCTCTCAGAGCTCAGACTTATTATAGACTTACATTCTGAAAATCTTAAAATCATACTTAAACGTAAAAATTAAAAGACTTTTGAACTGCAGTAGTGGTTGGCATATCATCCTCATAGCAAGAAGGTCCTAGGTTCGAGTCAAGAGCTCAGCTTGGGTGTTTCTGCTTTTGCCCAGGGTTGGCTGAGACGGGCTCTAGCATACTAGCCCTAGTATGATTTAGCGGTTCAGCAAATAAATGAATAAAATCTCACAATTTAAAAAAAATGCAGATTTATTATCTCAGAATCCTGACATATTATCACCAAATTTCTATTAATTCTAACTAATAAAGAGATTTGATTTTAAATTCTATTTCTCAGAACGTTGATGGATTATCTCAGAATTCTAATTAGATTAAAAATTATATTTCAGGATTCAGATTTTTTTATCAGAAGTTATATTACTTATTATTATTATTATTATTATTATTATTATTATTATTATTATTATTATTATTATTATTATTATTATTATTTAATTTTAACCTATATTATCAGGATTTATATTAATATTTCAGGATTCTGATTTTTTTTCCCTAATCTGATTTATTATCTCAGAGCTATGTCTTATTATCTCATAAATGTGACTTACTATCTAAGCATTCTTAATTAACATACCAGAATTTTGACTTAACATTAACGTTCATGGCATTCGGCAGACACCCCTACCCAAAACTAACGTGGTGACTTAAAACGGTGGTGAAGGTCCTGGGTTTGCGTTCCGGGCTCAGCGAGGGCGTTTCTCTGTGAAGATTGCATGTTCTCTACGTGCTCACGTGGGTTTGCGCCGGGTACTCCGTTTTCCTCCCATAGACCAAAGATCTACACATAGTTGTCCGTTCCAAATTGCCCCTTAAGTGTGAGTGTGAATGGTGGTGTGTGTGTCCCTGCAACACTATGGCAAGCTTTTCAGGGTGTTCTCTGCCTTCGCCCCAGTGTCGGGGAAGATCGCGGCCCTAATAGGATTAAGCGATTTGGCAAATGAGTGAGTGAGTGAGTGGTTACGGCTTCATAAAATGCTTTTTAAAGTTAAAAAGGTTACTTTTTTTAAGATTTTGAGATCTCTCTCTCTCTCTCTCTCTCTCTCTCTCTTTAATGCCCTCACTTCAAACCACCATCAGGACTGGAGTCTCTGGGAAGAATGATTCTGATTCTTTCACTTCTCTTTCTCTCTTCAGGGATAAAAAACGTTTTTGAAATATTTCCTATGCTTTGTAATGCTCCCATGAAACTAAAACCATCCATATTTGTTATTCTCTCTCTTCCCTTCTAATCTTCTTCTGTCATGTCTCTCAGAGGGCCATGCGGGTGAGGAGTCACTCCATGGAGACGATGGTGGGTTCTCAGAAACACAAAGCAGTAGGAGGAGGTGTCCCATCCAGTATGAGTGGAGGAGGGCTACAGCAGAGCAGTGCTGAGTGCACAAAGAGCACCTTTACCGTGAGAACGAGTACCCTTCAATAAGTACCCTTCTACAGGGTGTCAGGTGTCATTGTTCTGTGTCAGAACAATACTGTATACTTTTCAAAAAAATTAACAAAGCTGCAAGAATAACTAGTTGATGCGGTTGCACAGTCATTCCCAGAAAAATGCATATTTTATGTCCCACTCTTCATACACCCAATTATTTAAAAAAAAAAATGTTAAATTGGGTTTGCCCCGATCTGTTCTGATATAAAGGTACCTTCATATGTGCTGACGACTTAAGCTGTATATGTGTATAGGTGCAGAAAAGTGAAACATTTTGGCATTTCTAGCATATGAAGTTGTCCCCAATAACTATGTCAACTCTGTCACACAAGTATATTCGCTGTCCGAATCTAATTCCGGTTTTTAATTTCACATGCAGTTGGCACTAGAGGGTAGTGTAGAACATCAGAGTGTGAAATCCAGGACTTATTTTGACTTTGTACCGTAAGTGAATTTCTGGCATTAAAATCATTGCAGCTGTAAGTGTACCGTTTTTTAACGTCAACTCTGTTGTTATAAGTACTCTCAGGGCATGACAGAGTGAAAATGCGGGAAAGTTATAAGATCTCATCAATGAATACTTCCTGCTAGCATTGACATTTTTGAATGAAAATAAGTGATTTTATGCCAGTGCTTTCATTAATAGGTCATATTGTGTCAACTTTAAGAGTTGGACATAAATTATGCATTTCTATGAGAATGACCCTGCTGATTTTTGGCTACCGGTTGCAGGATTTAGCATTACTATTCTGCACAACGTTTCATTGTGCATCAGAGGGCCTTTTTACTAGTCCTCTGGGATGGTTTGTTACAACAAAACGTATATATTTTACAGAGTGGATGCAAATTTAGGTTTGGGGATCAGGCCCCACTGTCGCCGGGTTGTCACTGGGTTGACATCACTGGAAAAGAACTGCCAAAAGCCCACAGAACCACCTGATAGCCCGGATGGATGCTATTGTGCATGCATCAACCCTCCTACATGTTTAAGGTTATGTTCAGTTGTGTGGAAACCAGGCTTGGGCAAAATTCCAAATTTGGAATTCAATTCAGTTCATTTGAAGAATTGGAATTTGAATTGAATTGGCTCCACCCCACAGGATGTTCAATTGGAATGAAAGGAAGTGGAATTAAATTCAGTGCAATTCAGATAAATTCCTTATAGCCAAGTAACAGGTTTAACAAAGGTTTTGGCTTAAATACCAAAAATAACTTACAAACACTAAAATCAAACACAAATTCCCTCCATTTTGAATCATTTGTAATATTCTTTTGATTTGAAAAATGGAAAAAAATGGCACAAAATTGTGGTGAATTCAATAATAATTTATTACATTTCTTAATTTATAGGGTAACATTGTTGCATCCACTTGTCATAAGTTCCTCAAAGGTTTTATCATTGAGACGGCGTCTTTCTGGTCAGAATATCTTTCCTGCACCACTAAAGATCCTCTCAACAGGTGCAGAGGCTGCAGATACGGCCAGATATTTGCAGACAAGTGCAGCTAGGTTTTTGAAAACTGCTCCGGTTTTCTTTCCAAAACACCAAAGGATCAGCGTCCTCTGTCAGGCATGGTTTACTCACTCAGGTAGACACGGAGTTCACAGTAATTATATTTGTATGAAATATGTAAAACACTCATGTATGGAGTATACTGTAAAGCATGATTCTCGAATACACCAAAATAATCGATTGGAATACTTCCTGTTTGGAATCATGGAACTGAATTGGAATTCGGGAGACATACTCAATTCAATTGGGAATTTTTGCACAAGCCTAGTGGAAACTGGCATGAACAACTTTGATGACCTTAGAAAAAATGACCAAAGTGTACCAACCGGTGTGACGTTGTTACAGAACAAATCATTTTTACACTAGCATTTGCGCAAATTGTTCCAGATACTATTTCTTATTTTAAAGCAGCTTGATATTAACTAGTGCAGTTATCAGTGGGGTATTAAGAAGGCAGGTGCTTGGGATATCACGCTGTAAAAGGCTAGCATGAACAATAGAAAAACACGTAGTAGAGATATCTACAAATTTGTTTCATTTTTGTCCAATAGGGATTTACGAGTATGCTTAGCTATCCAACATAGAACTTTGCCCCAACCTAGCTTACCTTACTAATAAATTCTCTGGGTCTAACTTGGCTATTTCATTATTCCCAAGATCTGCACCACTTGAAAACCAAGCCCTGAATGGTGGTATGTTCATTGAGTTCTACACTACTACCTTTTCCTAGAAGTAATATATGTCGTATGTGTGTAGCCTCCAGGGCTGTCGGCCAAGTCTCCGATGAAGAGTCCAGTAAAACGGCGTTCAGGTCTGTTTCCCAGGTTACACTCGAGCACCGAGAGCCCTACTGAGAGACATCCACCTCGCAGGTTACAAGCATGCACTCTCTCACATATATGAGTGCCCACATTGAATAAGTGTTCCTGGAACACGTCCTTGTAAATAATATTTGTTTGTTTGTTTTTTTCACAGTGATCACAAAACAGCAGATGTGTTCCCACACTCACAGGAAGTAAGGTCGGAGACTTCATCTAATCCAAGCTCACCAGAGATCTGTCCAAACAAGGAAAGGTCAGTACTGCTGCACATTGGTGATTCGATCATATTATACACTGATCAGCCATAAAATCAAAACCAGTGACAGGTGAAGTGAAAAACACTGTTATCTAGTTACGCCGGCACCTGCTCAGAGGTGGGACACGTTACGCAGCAAGTGGACGGACAGCTCTCAAAGTTGACGTGTAAGAAGTAGGAAAAATGAGCAAGTCTAAGGATTTGACAAGTTACAAACATTGTGATGGCTGAACGATTAGGTCTATTTATCTATAAAATATCGGGTCTTGGGGGTGTTCCTGGTAGGCAGTGCTAGGTCCCTACCAAAGGTGGTCCAAAAACAACGACTGCCGAACTGACCAATGACGTCCATAGGGAGGGAAGGCTACGTGACAAGGTGTCAGAACAAAGTGCATTGCAGCTTGCAGTATATGGGACCACCTAACTGCACACCAAAGTGCCTATGCCACATTTTCTGGATGGGCAGGTGAGTGTTCATCGCTTACAGTGAAAAGGGATGGCACCAGGGTGCACTGTAAGTACAAGGCAAAAGAAAGAGGCAGTGTAATGCTCTGGGAAATGTACTGCTAGGAAACCTTGGGCTGTGGTATTTATATTTATACTTTGACATGCTCCACCTACCTTAAAATTGTTGCAGACACTTATGGCAAAGCCATTCCTTAATGGCAGATTAATGTGCCCTGCCATATGGCAACAAAATTGTACAGGATTGACTTGAGGAACATTTCAAAGCATTCAAGGTGTTGACTGGCCTCCAAATATCCCAGATCTTAATCCAATCAAACATGATCCACTGAACAACCATATCTGATCTACAGAGGCCCCACCTCACACCTTAAACACACCTTCAGTGATCCTGTGAAGTCCATGTCTCGATGTGCCAGACCTGTTTTGGAAGCACGAGAGGGATCTATACAATATTAGGCTGGTGGTTTTAATGGTATGGCTGATTGGTGTATGACCTTACAGATGTATGAGAGTTTTCATTTTCCTTTAAATAGTGATTAGTTCACAGCTATTTCTGCGTATTCCTCCTTATCTCTGACTGTGCTGTGTTATGCAGACCATTCGTGAAGCTGAAGGAGTGCAGCAGCCGAAGCAACATCTCCCGCTCGTCCTCTAGCACCAGCAGCTTTAGTAGCACTGCTGGAGAGGGGGAAGGCCTGGAGGAGTTTGACATGGTCAGACATTAAAAACGGTTATAAAATGACATACAGAACACAGAGCATTTTACAGCAATGTATCGCACAGCATAGCACAGTTCCAGGACAACACATTACAGTTAGAAAACCACACTTTGCACTTAGAACAGAGCACAGTGCCATCACCATTACAAAATACAATTACAAATCAACAATACAGAGTTACCAAACGGCAAAGTACAACTGCAGAAACACATTGCATTTACCCAACAACACAGTTCAATTATTAAACACAGGACAATATGCTATGAAATAGCATGGTATAAGATAGTATCCAAAATGTTACAGCATTGCATAGTTATTGAAAACGTCTTTCATTACAAATGAGGAGATAACAAAATTGCCTGGTACAGTTAAAACAACAACAACAACAAAACATGCATACTTCCACAACAAAATGCCAGAGTTGTAAAACACAGCTAAGATTTAACAGAGCACTATAATATAAAATAAGCAGCACAGAGAAAAAAGAGTTACTGAAAGAGCATTCTTAAAAATCACAGCAAAGTTACCAAACACAACACAATTTCAAACCACAGCACAATTACGAAAAATGTTAAAGCATAGCACAGTTATGAAAAAAACACAGCATATGTAATAATGAAATAACATGGTACAATTCTAATTAAAATTAACATTAACTGACAGCATGGTACAAAACAAAAACAGATTTACTGTAAAATAAAACTGCACAGCAGTTCTCATTGCTCTTAAAGCAACACAGCACAGTTACAAATCACAACACACAGACAACTCATAAATTAAGTGTAATTGATAACTGTGCCCTTTTATTTGGCATGTGCTTTGTTTTTGTTAACTATGCTAAAACAACACAGCACAGGTGAAAAAAACAAGAAATACAGCAGTTACCAAAGCTAGCATAATTAAAAAAAATACTGCACAGTACAGTTAAGTAATGCAACAAGTAACAAAACAAACATTATAGCTACAACACCAAAGTGAACAGCTATGTATATAAAAAAACACGGCAACAGTTACCAAAGAAAGCATTCCGCACAGCTAAGAAACACGATCAGAATTCATCACAACTACAAAATGAAATGGCATAATTATGTTTTTAACAGTCAGAGCACAGTCACAAAACAGTACAGCATTAAATTACAGCCCAGTTAAGACTGTGTTTACCAAAGACAGCACAGCTACAAAGCAGCACAGCACAGTCACCAAACAAAGCATTTTACACAACACAGCACAGCAATAAAACACAACACAATTAAAGAACACTTCACATCACAACTACTATATAAAATTTGTATAAAACAACAAAACACAGTTATCAAAAACAGAACAGTTACTGTGCAAAGCAACACAGCCAGTTACCAGACAAAGCATATTACACAACCCAGCTAAAGGATTATTTACCAAAAAACCTAACAAACAAATAAGCAACACCCCAAGGTAACACTGATAACTAAATATACGACGGCTATGAAACACCACAACACAGCAGGCTATGAAACAATACACAGTAAAGTATAGCAAAGTACCACAAAAGTTACATTAAAGCACAGTCATTTAAAAAGTGGCACAGCATTGTTACAGCACAGAAAATTGGTCTAACAATCTGTACAGTTATAGCTACAATAAATAACATCTACAATATACACAATTTTAGTGTTATAGAACAAAAGACTTACCAAACACAGCACAATCACTGCCGAGTTACTAAACAAAGCAACACAATTAGCACAGGTAAAAAGTAAAGCTGCACAGCTATAAAACAACTCATCACACTTAAGAAATTAACCTGCATAGTTTAAAAAAAGCATAGCACCATTGTTGAATGCAACACAATCAAATACTAAAGCACATATACAAAATAAAATACAGTGCAGTTACTCAAACATAACACGAACATGAAAGCAGTTAAAAGAGCGCAACACAACTGGCAAACACAGCAAATTGTCTTAAAACACAGCAAATTTATTAAGCAAATCACACTTCGCAGATATAGCAGGACCTCACAGCACAACTACAAAATAAAACTGCGCTGATAACAATATCACAACACAGTTACATACTACACATTCCAGTAACAAAACAACTGCCAAGTTACCAAGCACAGCACAGTTAGAAAGTGGAATAGAACAGTTACCATACAAAACATTGCACAATACAGAATATGCCACAGCTACGGACCAAAAATAGACAGCACAGTTACACAACACAGCTATAAAATAAACAGGTCTAAAACAACACACCATGGCTACTGAATATTGCACAGTTACAGTACAACACAGCTCAGTTACCAAACAAAACACAACACACTTAGAGACATATCACAGCTACAGATTGAAAATAGACTGCACAGTTACACATCACAGCAGTAAAATAAACAGGTCTAAAACAACACACTATAGTTACTGAATACCACACAGTTACAGTACAACATAGCTCAGTTATCAAATAAAACACAACAAACTTAAAAAACCATACAGTCCAGCTGCACAACACAACAGTTATAAAACAGCACAAAGTTACCAAACACAGCAGTTACCACATAAATCATTGCACATAAAACAGCACAACTACCAAACACGGCACAATTACAGAACATATCACAGCTACAGACCAAAACTAGACAGCACATTTACACAACACAGCAGTCAAATAAACAGGTCTAAAGCAACAAAGCATGGCTACTAAATATTGCACACTTGCAGTACAGTACCACCCAGCTCAGTTACCTAACATAACACAGCACACTAACATAACCAAACATTCCATTTGCACAACACAACACAGTTATAAAACAACAAAACTGCAAAGTTACCAAACACAGCCCTGTTACCACATAAAGCATTACAAATAACTCAGCAAAGCTAAGTTACAGAACACATCACAAGCACAGACCAAACCTAGACAGCACAGTTATACAACACAGCTGTAAAATAAATAGGTCTAAAGCAACATAACATACTGAATACTTCACAGTTACTGTACAACATAGATCAAAGAAAACACAAACACACTTACAAAAGCATAGTCCACCTGCACACCAAAACAGTTATGAAATAGCACAACTGCAAAGTTACCAAACACAGCACAATTTCCACATTAAGAATTACACATAACACAACAAAGCTTCAAAACACAACACAATTACACATCATAGCTACACACTGAAACTAGACAGCACAATTACACAACACAGCTGTAAAATAAACAAGTCTAAAGCAACAAAGCATGGCTACAAAATACGGTCCAGTTGCACAACACAGCACAATTACAAAACAGCACAACTGCAAAGTTACTGAACACAGCACTGCACATAACTACACAGCTACCAAACATAGCACAATTACACAATCACTTCACAGCCACACAGAACAGTTACGAACAACAATGCACAGTCATCAAAAGGGTACTTCAAAACAGTATAACAGAGCACAGTTATAAAACAGGGCTCAGCACAGCACGCATTACAAAGCAGTATCATGATTAGCATTCCATTTTGACTGTCAGAGCCCCCAGGATGCACTGGTACTCTGGTGGTTACATTAGAGGATGGTATAGTAAGTGAGAACGGCAGTTTCATGGCATTGGAGTGTGAAGTGTCCCCCCAAGCCACACTGCGTCCAACTATGGACATGCCTGTCAGGCAGTGTTCAGCACACACACACACACACACACACACACACACACTCTCACATCCTGTCTGTGCTAAGATCTATTTCTGTTTTTTTTTCTTAGGCCGGAAAAGTCAAATTTTACAGTAGTCAAACTTGAAGTTTCATTTTTAAGAAGCCGAGCCTCAAGTCTACAGTGAGTAAAACTCATCTCATAAATTTGCCTGAAGTAATGTATGAGACGCATTCTGTACATTCTCTGTTTCAGGGGCATTGAAAGAGACAGACACAACTATGAGCAGGAATGAGCAGGTAATTATTAATATTATTATTATTATTATTATTATTATTATTATTATTATTTATTAATTTATTAATTTATTTTTGGCCATACACAAAGCTGTATCCATATTAAATGAAATTGGCTTATTCTGTGAATTCTATTTATAAATTGAATGAAAAGCTCCCCGTGCTTGTGGGGTTTCCTCCGGGTACTCCGGTTTCCTCCCACAGCCCAAAAACACGCACAGTAGGCTAATTGGCTGTTCCAAATTGCCCCTAGCTGTGAGTGTGAGTGTGAATAGCTGTATATGGTTTGGCCCTGCAATGGCCTAGTGAGCTATCCAGGGTGTACCCCGCCTTCACCGTTTTCATTTAAGATGACCGATTTCATTTAATATGGATTTGAAAAATGCTGTTTTCTTGGCAACTTGTTTTAGGTTCATATTGGTAATTTTACACCGATATATATTTTGTGGTTTATTAGTTACATGGACTATCATATGTAATGTCACTTTATAGATATAATAAACCCGTTTGTATGGAAAATCTATTCATTTAAAAGACACCTGCTCTGAGAATACCCCAAAACAGCATTATATCAGCCTCGATATTAGTGGTGCTTCTATAGTTTTGATGTATATAATGTATACTATGCACAGAAATAGATGGTCTACAATTATTAATTTTACATCAGTTGAATGTATATTGTGACAATTCCACGCCACACCACCAGAGGTCCCCGTAACTAGAGTACAGGACCAGATTCCAGGCATTTGAATCTCACCTGATAGCAATTATGTCCTCAATCACTCAGGGTTTATATAATCAGGATGTTTACGCATGCGAGAATTTTTTGCCTTCTTTTCTGAATATAAAGCAGTTGATTTTGAGCTATATGTGATATATAGTTATTTATTTCAAACATTTGCTTTGAATCGTAGTGTCAGTCTGTTGCCATTATACCTGCAGTGTGACCCATACTGTAGATGTTCTTGTTAAGATGGTTGAATGGAGGTGTATCTATTAAAGTGGTAACTCAGGATTGTTCATCTTTAATTTTTTTTTTCTTTTCCAGGCAGTGTAGCTAAACTGGAGCCACGAGATTTTTGTCAAAAGAAAGGAAGGGACCATCTGCTGTACCAAACACAATCACTTTCATCACTGCTTTCCAAACACACCTTTATAAACTGCACTCTAAACACACACAGAGCAAGTGAAACCAAAATGCCAAAGCAAGTCTTAACAAAAAAATAAGGCCACGAATGAAACCTATGAAAAGGTCACTTTGTGGTCAGAGCTGCTTCTCATCACACAGGTAGCAGATAATGTGCAAAACAAATCAGTGCCACTGTTTTAGCAAAATTTGAGAAAAGGCATGTGATGTGTGTTGCGTTCTTTGTGGTAATGGTGGGTTTATTTATTAGTTTTTTTAGTCTGCACAACATTTTTTCAATTGCGATTTTACGTAATATACACCGATACAAACATTATGGCTATTGTAATAATACAAGTACAATTTTTTTTTTTTTTATAGAGTCTGGTGTATTAACATGACTTACTCTTCAAGTATGTCCTTCGTTGTGTGCTAGCCTGGGAAATCCTTTCACATGATGAAATTTAGACATTATATGAGCCCCTTAGAGCAGCAGTGGGCTAAGCCCTTTTTTTTTTTTTTTTGGTCAATTTTAAGTACAGAAATTAATAGAGAAAGGTTAAACCTTTCAGATGTTCGAATTTTTACATAATGGAAGCACTTCACTGTTGTTCTTTAGCTATTTCACTGATTTACAAGGGCAACAACGGGCCAAGTCCAAAATCCAAGATGGTGGGATCCATGCTGAAACATCCGCGTCTAAGAAAAAATACCTGCAAAACAGGCTCTTCAGTTTAAAAAAGACTCAGAAAGTAAGTATTACTTTAGTTAGAAGACTACTGCGTCTGTTTGTTAGTATTTAACTGGATGTTATTAATTTTCCCCTGTAATATTGCTATATTTCCTGGACGCTTGGACCATTGTTGCACTGATAAATACAATTTCAACCCAAGTTTGTTGCAATTCTTCAAAAATTAAAAATAGGGGGGAAAAATCCCAACGCCAAAGTCCCAGCAACACAGCAATTTAGGCCGAAAAATGGAAGACTGAAGGCATTTAAATATGAATCATATATAATAAATTAAATTACGACCAACATAAAAACATTTAAAAGATTCAGAAATATCGAACATTTAAACAGCTGGTATTGGATCACAAGCTGAAGTGATCGTGCTTACGTCCTTCATGATACAGCACGTAGCGATCCAAGAACCTAATCAAAGTGTGACGTTCCATTAGCTAGCAAGGATTTTGGTGTCAATGGGTAGGTTGACTGTTTTGAATGGTTTCATACCAAATTTGGTCTTCACAGGAAGAAATGTATGTATAGTTTCTTGAAGCAGTGGTGGCCAAGTAAGCAATTGGCGGAGCAGATAACTTGTATAAAACATGAATATTTTTCTATTGTCTTTTTTTTTGTTGTTGTTGGGTTTTTTTTGGCTGTTTTTCAAATGTGCAAAGAGTTTCCCTGTTTGTGACCAAACCACGAATATAAGTCAATTAGTCTTTTATAGTACATGTAGTAAATATCTATTTATTGCTAATTTGGTTGGATGTAAGATGCTAAGATGCTAATTTGGTTGGATGTAAGATGATTTTCTCCCAGTTGCTAGCTTCAGAAAAGAAGGCGCCCTTGCTGATTTTGACTGAACTGTCTTAATATTTGTTGCATTTTAAAATCTGCCCATAGCGCTCTATTTCAAATGATATTTCTTCAAAACCTTAACTAAATGTCCGGTCTCATTTCCTGCAATGCATCGTTGTGGATGTACAATATTACTTTCATCCTCAGTTCAATATAATAACCACAAACAAAAACACTCTTGCAAAGTTGTCAACCACTATTTTTTTAAGGAGGTTCTATACAGATTTCTAGCTAGCTGGTAACAAGCTATAGATAAAACCATCGATGCTAGCTTGTACTAGCTAGCTAATCAACATCCTTGGAGAAAAATACTGCCGGTATGTCCAGCCTGGATTTTTCAGCAGGGATAAACCAGTAAAAGACTTTTTAAGGGAAAACAGGAGCTAATATGATAGCTGTAGTTCTGAAGTACAGTTGGTTAATTGACTAATGGTAGCTATTTGTACCAAAATTAGTTAATTTTTCTACTGCATTAGCGACATTATTCAGAGGTTAATGTTGGTTAACTGCAAGACAGCTAACTAAGTCCAGCAGCACCAGTCAAAGGTCAATGTTACTCTACGGTAGCTAAAGCTAAATTAGACAATATTGAAAATGATGCCTATGCTTGGTAGCTTACAAATTTATTGTTTAAGCTAATACAATCAGCAAATTTTATATCAGTATGTCTAACACCTTATATTGCTAATTCTAAGACACGGTTGGTTAGCTGGCGATTCATAGGCTAGCTAAGAGCAGCTATGCAATTCAGAGGTTAGTGTTCGTTATCGAACAATGAGTACATTGGCTGATATTTAATGTTCATATGCCATGCTGGCTAGCTAACCATCATTAACCTCTAACAGAGAGAGAGAGAGAGAGAGAGAGAGAGAGAGTGTGTGCTTGTTTCAGAATTCCCTCTCTGAAAATAGCAAGAGAATACCCCAACTCAATATTATGCCTTATTTTTTTCTCTATGACCTTATAAAGAAAAAAAAAATCTGATCCCCCCTGCCCCCACCGCCCAGTTTTATTCCCTTGACTTGAAATGTACATATATCTTATAATTTATAGTTTCAGCACTTCGGTACTTTGTTCATATGTTAAAAAAATGTTCATAAAATTGTGACTTGTGAATGTGTGTTTTGATTTTCATTTCTATAAAGAGCAAGCAAAAAAAGCACTTTCGGGCACTTGTGAGAAATGGTTTTAGAGAAGTTGTGAGTGAACTGGTGTACAGTGCTGTGCTAGCCACTGAGTCGCTTTACCTGTAGTGAGAGCTGAAAGCACATGCCGTGTACCCATCCGCAGTGGAGTGTGTACTGGAGCGCTTGGGACAGAAAGTATGTGTGGAGTAGCGCTGCTACTGCTCAGGAGTTTTAGTTTGATACAGAGATAATTTATTGCTTTTAAACCTTGTTTTAATGTCTGTAAAATATAATTGCAGAGTAAACAGAGACATAAATAAATGCAGATAATTTAAAGATTATTCCTGTATATGTATATTTGGTTATGTACTGTGCCATTGAGAATTTATTATGAAATAAAATGTTGTATTTTGTGTCAAATGTGGTGTCTCTTTATTCATAAAGGAAGTGTTTT
>JBCNYG010000013.1:3462044-3476951 GCA_039654305.1 Porochilus rendahli | reverse complement strand
AGAGATGGCTGAGATGGGCGCCAGCCTCCCCGCGACCCTAATTAGGAATAAGCGGTTCAGAAAATGAATGAATGACTCGATCTACTGACTCGATAGGATGAATCCTTACTGATCCAATAAAACATTTACAGCTTTTGGCCGACTGTCTTATCCAGAGTTACTTATAATTATTTTTTATACAACCGAGCAACTGAGGGTCAAGGGGCTTGGTCAAGGGCCCAACAGTGGTGATAGTGGGGATTGAACCGCAGACCTTCAGATCAGTAACCCGTCACCTTACCTTACAAGACCATTATTTGCCCAAAATCCCCTTAAAATAAAAAGTTAATTACGGTGTGAAAAACCTGACACATACAGTTGTAGAGCTACTCCATACTGAAAAAAAAAAGGTGTTGCGATCAATTAAAAACGTGTAAGTTACAAATGTAGATCTGAAGCTCAAGTCTTACATCGACAAGGTAGTCGAAAAGTCGGGAGTAGAGCGCTTTTGACAAAGCGTCACGTGTAAAGCAGGCCTGCTCTGTGTTCAGAGTGACCGAGATGCTCTCAGTCTTGCCCCCCCATTTACTGTCCATGATCCGACTCGTCAGTTTGTTCTTCAAACCGTCCTGTGATATTCCCAAAAGAAAGGACGGGAAAGCCAGGACTGCAGAGAGAAGGAAAACAGACGAGAAAAGCAACGTGAGGATGGGATTGCAGTGACATCAAAGCAAGCACGATAGGAGGCGGTTCTCTTGAATAATGTTTAGTCTATAGGTTTACACGTAGAAAAGCCATGTGACTTGTACTTGGTAACAATAATGATAAATGGGGGTCTGTTCATTTCCTGTACTCTTTGATTTTTTTTTTGTGGAAATTAAAAACATCAGTAAAGCTTATTTATTATTCCCCCCCACACACCCCCACATCCCCCCACCGGCCCAATTGTGTTGTTCTGTACTTACAATCTTCACTGTCCACCACAGCATAGTTGCCTTCCTCCCTGAAAGTGATGTTGCCCAGATGAAGAATCCCTGCCACGATCTGCAGCACGGCGTCTTGTTCATCCAGAGACAGACCTATAACTGACATGGCCCCCTAAATCACAGTAAATAAAAATAACACACATAAGAACATAAGTGTGTGCGTGCGTGCGTGCGTGCGTGCGTGCGTGTGTGTTTGGGGGGTGGGGTGGGGTGTCTCTTCAAAGCCTTCAAACGTACCATAGTGTCGGAAAAGTCCTTCTTGTCATTGATGTCGTCCACGGTGTAGGTACCAGACTGGTTCATGTAGAAGTAGTAATCAGGAGAGGTAACGCCCAAATTCTCCCGCTGTTCTTTGCTAGCCCCGGCCAAAAGCTGTAGAAACCAATCATACAGTAAGTGCGCATTCCTTAAAGCGGCGGTTCTCAAAGTGGGATCCGGGAGCTTTCAGGCCGTCGAGGAGAATAGAAACTCAAATAACAGTCTACACATTCATTTATTCATTCAGTTTATAAGCCGCTGAAACCGGATCAGCGTAACCAGGAGGAGGCTGGCGCCCATCTCAGCCAACTCGGGGGCAAAGATGGGGTACACCCTGAACAGCTCGCCAGGCCATTGCACGGCAAACACACATACATTCATTCATTCACGCTCACTCTCACAGCCGGGACGGGGTGGAACTGCCAATCAGCCTACCGTGCATGTTTTTGGATTGTGCGGGAAAAAAAAAAACAAAAAAAACCTGAATACCCGGAAGAAAATCCACGGGGAGAACATGCAAACTCCACACAGACATGCCTTCACTTAGCCCGAGGAACCGAGCCCGGGACCTTCTTGCTGTGTTACAAACGTGCTAACCGTTACATCCTCGTGAGCCACACGTTCAAATAATGAGCTAAAAAAAATTCAATCTATGGATTACATTTGAAACAACTTCTAGAATCTAACAATTGTCTGTCTGTAGAAAAAGCCACGTTAACCCCTGCTGTAAACATCTCAACATTTGATATTTCGATGTTATCTTTTGTAACATTACCACCACCATCACTTCCTGGTGAGGCTACAACTTGGCCTGTCCAGTACAGAGGACTTCCTTCTCTTATTTACGCTTTTGTTGAGATTCCCAAGCGGGAAAAGATCCAGTTACAGCTTGCTGGGCCTGTACAGCCTTCACGTGCTGTACTGACTGCAGGAATCACTAAACCTTTGTGGCAGCCTCGCTTTCAACCCATTGTAACTACACTCGAGTGCACGGCACAGTCGCATTTCTCAAAATGTGGCCAGAGATGAAAGCCTTACCTGGTAATATATATGGAAGTTTCTTTCCGCCTGGTTTTGGGACACCACCCTCGATTTCTCTAACAGGAAGTTAGAGATTTTTCCTCCATCGGGCTCTCCCCCTCGGCTGAACTGGATCTCAAAGTATTTTCCCTGAGGGGAACAAGCTGCAGTTTAAAGGTGATTATTCACACTCACTGATACAATGCACTAATATTTATCATACAGCCACAAAGCCCTGCACTTTCTCAACCCCAAGATCACGTGCTCGGCAATGCACACACACAAAAATAAATAAATAAACATACAGAAAAACCAACACCACAACACTGACAAGTGGTGACTTGCTGAGAGCCAGCGTGCTGTTCACACTAGCCTAAAGCTTTCTGGACTGGAATGCACAGCGGATCTCCGGGGTAGTGCAGCAAAGGCAATGTGCCTGGAAGTAAAGGTGGAGGCGTCCTGAAGAAAATCTTCCTACTGCATTACACGGAGCTTATAGAGCTTAGAATTAACTAGATTGTTGACTCACAAAGCGACTGGAGTTGTTATTGCGCACCGTCTTGGCATTTCCAAAAGCTTCCAGCAGAGGGTTGGACTGAAGAATGATATCTTTTACATGCTGGGGAGAGAGAGAGAGGGAGAGAGAGAGAGGGAGAGAGAGATAGAGAGAGAGAGAGAGGGAGAGAGAGAGAGAGAGACAGAGAGAGGGAGAGAGAGAAAGAGAGAGAGGAAGAGAGAGTGAAAGAAAGAGAGAGAGAGAGAAAGAAAGAGAGAGAGAGAGAAAAAGAGGAAAGAGAGAGAAGGAATGAGAGAGAGAGAGGAGAGAAGACGAGAGAGAAAGAGAAGGGGAGAAAGAGAACTTTTAATCTAAATGTTAAATTTAAATGTCAAATAAAAATCCTAAAGTTGAATCTAAATATGAATGTAAACATTACAAAACTAAATCTAAATGTTAAATCTTAATCAAAATGTTAAATGTAAATGTTAAATATAAATATAAATGTTGAATCTATATCTAAAATTTAAATCTAAATCTTAATGTTAAATCTAAATAATAAATCCAAAACTAAATGTTAAATTTAAATATAAATACTAAATCTAAAAGTTAAATCTAAATCTAATAAATCTAATAGATAAATCCATCCATTCATTCATTCATTTATCTTCTTCTGCTTCTTCCGGGGTTGGGTCACGAAGGGAAGATGCCGAGGCGTTCCCGGACCAGCCGAGAGACGTAGTCCCTCCAGCATGTTCTGGGTCGACGCGGGGTCCCGGTTGGACATGCCCAAAACACCACACCAGGGAGCTCATGGAGAGAGGTGGCGAGGCGGTGTGGGAATCCTTATTGCCCCCCCATGCCTCGGTGCCCACATGTTGGAGTTCTCCCCGTTGGATTAAAGGTTAGCCTCTCCCCCCTTCAGGTGGGGGGATGGGTCCTGACTGTTGTTTGTGCTTATGCACCAAATAAAAATTCAGAATACCCACCCTTTTTGGAGTACTTAGGGGGTGTGCTAGAGGGCGCTCCCCCTGGGGACTTTCTCGTCATCCTGGGAGACTTCAACGCCCATGTGGACAATGACAGTATGACCTGGAAGGGTGTGATCTTGGGGTCTTGTGCATGAGTGAGGGAAGGATGGAGGGGGAAATTGACAGGCGGATCTGTGCAGCCTCTGCTGTAAAGTGGAGCTTGTACTGGCCTGTCATGGTGAACAGGGAGCTGAGCCGCAATTTATGTTTCTACCCTCACCTATGGTCACGAGCTTTGGGTAGTGACCGAAAGAACAAGATCGCAAATGCAAGCGGCTGAAACGAGCTTACTTCGCAGGGTGGCAGGTCTCTCCCTTAGAGATAGGGTGAGAAGTTTTGTTATTCAGGATGAGCTTTCCTCAGTGACTTCACAGCAGAGCAAATTTTAGCTAACTATGACACACTTATAACTGACTATAACTAGAACTGCTCAACTCTTAATATTAAAATAAAACCTTTATTGTAGAAATGTAGCAGTTTACCTGAACAGGTGACTCCAGCATCAATTCCATGAGTACAGTTATAATCTCCCACTCTCCCGTCTGATGTACAGTTTTTCAGTGTCGACTCTGATCCACTGCAGTTCACACCAACCATCCAGATTGGTCCTGATCCTGGTCCAAAGTGACCGTATTGTAGTGCATCTACTGCCTCCCCACAGCGCAGCTCTCTACACACCACTGCAGCATCGACCAAATCCCAACCATCACCACACACGGTTCCCCACTCTTCATCCTGAAGAAGCTCCACTCTCCCAGCACAGCGACTTCCACCATTCACCAACCTCACACTGTCTGAGAGAGAGAGATAAAGAGAGCATGTGTAAAAGAGTTAGAGAGATAGAGAGAGCATGATAGAAAGAGAGTGTGTGTAAGAGAATTGGAGAGAGAGAGAGATTGAGAGGGAGAGAGAAAGTGTATGTGTGTGTAAGAAAGAGAGAAAGAGAGAGAGAACGGCAATGAAATTTTTGGACTAAGAGCCCCCTCAATATTCACATAAGAAACAAATATAATACATAAAGAACATTTAGATAAAATATAAAAGAGAAAAATTAAATGATAAAATAAAGAAATAAAATATATACCAAAATAACTACTGAAGTGGCAATAGGGGAGAGATAATGGTGTGCGCATGTACAGTGAATGTGTAAATCGTTGTGTGCAGTTTGTCCAGTATATCAGCAGTTCAGTAGCCTGATGGCTTGTGGATAGAAACGTTTTCTGAATCTACTGGTGCGGGTCCAGATGCTCCTGTACCATCTACCCGACGGCAGAAGCATGAATAGTGTGTAGCTGAGATCAGAGAGGATCCTCTGGGCCTTCCTCCTACAGCGCCATGTGTAGAGGTCCTGGATGACTGGCAGTTCATTCCTGGTCTGATCTGACTACCTTCTGTAGAGCTTTGCGGTCCAGAGCATTACAGCCGCCATACCAGGTAGTGAAGCAGATGGGCAGAATACTCTCGATGGTGCTAGAAGTTTGTGAGTATTCTGCAGTACAAGACAAATCTCCTCAGCTCCATGTGATTAAAAGAAAGCCCGGTACGATCTCAGAAAAGCAATTAAAACAGCCAAGGTACAATACAGAGAAAAGCTGGAATTCTGTTACAGTGGTTCAAATATCAGGCACATGTGGGGTGGGCTAAAGAACATCACAGTCTACAAGGGGAATAGGTTTAACATGGGGGAGGTGACTGCTTCTCTACATGAAGAGCTGAGCACCTTCTACACCAACTTTAAGAACCATATACAAGCCAGAAATTCTGTCAGAGGAGGACAGCTGTCCTTTTTAGATCCTTCAGGCAGATGTGTATAAATACTTAAAAGGTAAACACATGGAAATTCTATTAATTTCAATCCAGTTTTATTTGTATAGCGCTTTTTACAATTGGCATTGTCACAAAGCAGCTTTACATATTAAAATTAAATTAGGGAGGAATCTAAGAATTTTCCTACAACCCCCTACACATCCCTAATGAGCAAGCCCATGGTGACAGTGGCATAGAAAAATTCCCTGAGTTGAAACAAGGAAGAAACCTCGAGACCATCCAGTTTCAAAAGGGAAGCCCAGCCTCATTTGTGTGAGACCATGAATACAAACCATATAAGAAACATTTCATTACAGTCCAACATGTAGTACGGTTGGTTCTACCACAACTCTAAGTCCTAGATAATTGCAGCAAGAGAGTTTATATCACCAGCAGTGAAAAGTCGTCTTCACAGATGCTGAGTGCAGATATAAGCCCACATGGATCTTTATCAGCAGGAGCAAGAGACTTCCCAGATAAGAACTCCAGCAAGCATCAGCACACCAGGACAGACCACTGGACTAACAAAGCAGAAGGATCAGGATCACTGGCATGCAAGATGGAACATGTGTACCTCAGCAAAACACAAAGAGAGAAGAGTGGTGGTTGAAGATTGGTTGTTAGGTATTCTTATAACAATGTAATGGTAAAAGAAGAGTTTATTAGTGCTGGGTGCAAGCAGGGACTCTGGCATGACTAACTATGGCAGCATAATAATAATAATAATCTATAAAGAGAGAAACCAAAGGAAGGCAGACATGAGGGCTCCCTGTAACGTTGGGCAATCAGCCATTCCACTGTCTACCGACCTGGGTGAGCATGTAGAGTGAGGGAGCGACAGCATCCCAACGCCACAGTTTACCAGAACTCTCTACGCCTGAGAACCCCCAGATCTGCTCCTTTACCAAATAAAAGGCTATTAACAAAATGCTTGACTAAACAAGTAGGTTTTCAGCCTCGTCTTGAAAACAGAGAGTGTGTCTGAGTCCCGATCATTAACTGGAAGTATATTTCATAATTGTGGGGCTTTGTAAGAGAAAACTCTGCCCCCTGCAGTAGTCCTCCGTATTTGAAGTATCACTAAGGCACAGTCTAAAAGTGGAGGTCCAAAAATGTTTGCATGACACACATAAAGTATGTAAAGTAAGAGAATTAACTGTGGAGTGCAAGTGTACACAGTGCTGATGGAGGCAGTGCACAAGCAATATA
This sequence comes from Porochilus rendahli, assembly GCA_039654305.1. NCBI lineage: Eukaryota > Metazoa > Chordata > Actinopteri > Siluriformes > Plotosidae > Porochilus > Porochilus rendahli. The sequence goes on along the minus strand of JBCNYG010000013.1, from coordinate 3,470,166 downwards.
TTTTCCCTGCCATTTTCTTCAACTATTGGGTTGGCTGTGTGGGCAGGTGAGCACGGACATGACAACAAAATTGAGCTGATTGCCTTATGATATTTGCGTCAGTAAAGCTCTTCAAAAATTACCTCTAAATTAGAATAAAAGATAAGATGTCTAATCTTATATAGAGCATGAACTGACATCTAAACCAGCAAAAGAATCCTAGCTGAATTTAAACTAGAATAGACAATGAGCTGATCTGGAAATTAGCATAAAAGATAATCTTCCATAAAACATTAGCATAGCATAAAATTAGCATAAAAATGAAATGATGTTGAATTAAGAAATATCGCATGAAAAAGTGCTAGAGTTTGTAGAACTGATTTTATACAGCAGTTCTCTAAAGAAGAAATGAATATCAAGTTTGAAATATCTTGCACATAGTATGACCAAATGCTCCATTTATTTTTGCTCAGTTTGCAGAATTAGATCCAAAGAAGCCCCAGCCATTTCATGGCATGTCAGCTAGTTGGTTAGCTAGCTCACACTGTTTATATAATTTAGCATAAAACATAAGATGACCTCTAAACTAGCATAAAAGATACGCTATCTAATTTGACAAAAAACGGGGCTGACAGCAAAATTAGCAAAAGACATGAGCTGACATTTAATTAAAACATAAAACACCTGACCTCTAAATCAGTACAAGACATGAGCTGACCTCTAAACTAGCATAAACATGAGCTGACGTCCAAACCAGTTAAAACATATGCTGACACTAAACTAGCATAAAGATGAGATGTCTTCTAAACTAGTACAAAACATGAGACGATATTTAAACTTGTATAAAAATAAGCCTACATAAAGTAGCAGAAATGAGCACAACTAGATTTGTATAAAGATGAGCTGACATGTAAACTGGTTTAAAATACATGCTGATTTTAAACTAGCATAAACGTGAGCTAACATTTAAACTAGTATAAAAAATGCTGATCTTTACACTATCATAAACATGAGCTGATGTCTATATTGGCATAAACATGAGCTCATGTCTATACTAGCATAAACATGAGCTGATGTCAAAACTAATATGAACATGAGCTAATGGCTAAACTGGCATAAACATGAACTGACATCTAAACTAGCAAAAACATAAGCTGACATCTAAATTAGCATAAACATGAACTGAAATCTAAACTAGCAAAAACATGAACTAATATATAAAACTAGCAAAAACCTAAGCTGACATCTTTACTAGCATAAACATGAACTGACATATAGCATAAAAACGACTTTATATATAAAACTAGCATAAACATGAACTGACATCTAAACTAGCATAAAATGACCTGAAGTATAAAACTAGCAAAAACCTAAGCTGACATCTTAACTAGCATAAACATGAACTGACATTTAAACTAGCATAAAAATGAGCTGATGTCTAAACTAGTAAAAATATCAGCTGCCATCTAAATATAAGCTGTTTAAACAAACAAAACATAAAATAACTTAGCACAGAACATAAAGCTTAATGGAAGGACATCCTATCTGAGGTCTATGAACAGACTGATGTGGAGTTTCACTAAGGAGAAGAGATAAGGGCATTGAGATAACTAAGGCAGAAGGGAGAAGGGTTAATCTTCTTACCAGCACTGTATTCAGACTGTCGGGCAGTGAGTTTAGTGCGGGTCAGGCGAGTTAACACACAGCTATTGACCGCTGGCCTGATTACGCATTGCAGGAACAGCGGGAGGCAGTCCAGGCATCCTGGCATTCGAACTAGATGACATTCTTCACTGCAAATCCAGCCTAATTCTGCCATGAAGGTTAGCGTCCTCTGACCTTACAGTCACAGTTAGAAGGGCATGCAGAGGATGATGACATTTAGGAACAACAGCGATGTTTTGTTATCCGAGCATCCGGATGTTAATCCCAGGCTGAGTTTATTGCTTCTGATTCATGTGACACTCATTAATTTTAGTAATTCTTTTAACCAAAGAGAGGAGCAGAGTGCATATGACAGTACTAACCCTCAGAAACTGTCATTATCATCATATGTGTCAATACACACTGTCCACTTTAAAAGGAACACCTGCTCATTTATGCAGTTAACAAATCAGCTAGTCATGCGGGAGCAGCACAGTGTATACAGGACAGTAATGCAATTACAGATCAAACGCAGTTATTGTTTATGCCAGAATGGGGAAAATGTGATGTTTGTGATTTTGACCATAATCATCATGCATTATTTCAATGATGCTATGAGGTTATCCTTGTGTTACCCCCTTGCGATACCGCGCATGAGCCAGCTTCACCGTAGAGGACTTGTTTGGAAAGACTAGAATTCTCCTTCCTGAGAAAATGTAGCTTTCCTCATCAGGAATGCTGTTATATTTGTGTCGATCATGCCAGTTAACACTTAAAATACAGTGGAGACAGCGCTGATGGTACTTTTCAAGGGCCTTGAGATGTTGTCTATAGGTGGTCCAAGATTCTGAGCTGTAATGGTATGGTTAATGGTACCAAAGGGCTGCTTTTAATCATCATCATCATCATCTTCTTCTTCTTCTGCTGGATCCAGGGGGTTAGAAAATCCTGGGATCTCTGCATGCACAGTAGGTTGCATCAAATGATGCGATGATGCGAAAAAAATAAAAATAAATCCAAGGATGATGATGATTCCACAGACAGAAACACATTAATGTGGTGAGAGAGGGTGAGAAAATGACCTGATTGGTTTATGCTGGAGTAACTGAGCCATTCTGAAGAGAAAAGCGTGACAAAATGCACAACACAATGAATGTTGAGTTTGGATTGGCTACAGTAGCACAAAACCACATGAGGTTTTAATCCTGACAGGCAAGAACAATAATTTAGGGCTACAATGAACTCGGGCTCAATGAAACCGACAGCTGATTGGAAAACATCAAATTAGTAGGAGGAAGTATAGGTCTAATGATATGAATCCCTGCAGCCGACCTGCCTTGTGTTAACAGTTCAGAGTGGTGGTGGCAGTGTAATGTTGTGGGGACGTTTTTCTTGGCACACATTAAGCAATAGAGTGTCAAGTTGGTGTAGTGGTTAGCACATCCACCTCAGGTCCTGGGTTTGAGTCCCGGGCTGGGGCATTTCAGTGTGGAATTTGCATGTTCTCCCCATGCTGGCAGGGGGTTCATCTGGGTACTCTGGTTTCCTCCCACAATCATAAGACATGCACATTAGGCTAACTGGCTTTCCCAAATTTCCCCTAGTGAATGTGAGTGTGAGTGTGTATATGATGGCCCTGCAATGGTTTGGCACCCTCTTCGCCTTATGTTAGCTGGGATAGGCTCCAGCCTCCCCATGACCCTAATAGGATTAGATGGTTCGGCTGTTATGCAGTTTATATTAATGCACTTACTTTAAAATTATGGTGCTGAAGTGGTTAGCAGTCTCACCTCACAGAAAGAAGGTCCCGTAAGGAGCTCTCATGTTCTTGGTTTCCTCCAACAGTCCAAAGACATGCACATGAGGCTAATTGGCTATTCCGGATTGCCCCTAAGTGAGAATGTGAGTGTTAATGGTTGTTTGTGTGTGTTGACCCTCAAATTGACTGGTGAGCTGTTCATGGTGTACGGAATGACGTCGAATTGCGTCTGGCCCGGTAATACCCCTATTGTTGGTCTACGGTGCGGTAAAAACAAAAAGTAACAATTGAATTGGGCGTCAGGATAGAGTGGTACGTATTGGTGTGAGTAGTAGGTGGATGTATAGCGTTTTCGAAAGTATTTCAAAATATATTGACACAGAAATGGGCTTGGGCAGTGAAGGACAAGGTTCATAAACCTGCTCTATGAGAAGGAAATAATGGAAGTCTTGAATAGTGAATGATTCCAATTACGTCAATTACTAGACTGAATTAGACTGGAAAAGGAATACAGATTTTTTTTTTTAAAGAAAAACCGACAAATAAGTCAACAAACACCTCCTGCATTCGATATGCTTGATATGATGAGATCCCATTGCGGTTGGGTTTCTATGTCGGTGTTAATTAAGAGTGTAAAGGACAAAAAGCCAGGTATTTAAACCTTTGTGGTTACACATCATAAATCCAATCGCCTTATTCACTGCAATTAATTTCATTCCCATTGCGAAATTACTCCCCTCTATGATTATTTCATTTTCCAGCTCATATAACACAGCTGCCTTTTTAACATCAGCATGAAGAAAAATGAAACGGTGACATTTGGACCAGGTAAGCTTTTCTGTCGATGTCTATTTAAGGTTATCTCTCAATTTGTTTGTGATACTAAATAAAACACAGATGATGAAACCACAGAGGTAAACCAAGTAGGCTGACCTTGGCATGGCACTGAAACACAAGCCTCAGAATGATCTGCAGGTCAGCAACCTTGCACTGTCCTTTATTCTCACACCCATCTTCCTCTCTTTTGCTCTGTCTAGCAAAAAAAAAACAAAACAAAAAGGTTTATTTCGCCTTGTGTCTGTCTACACACGGTTTTTACATGGGTCAGCTATTGGACTCGAATGTGCGGTTTTTTGAACCGTCATCATTTTCCTTTCTAATACAATATAATTCAGAGGAATATCATCCGAGGTCATATAGGTTGTGTTCCACCTGTTCCTCCCACACCCCTGTGTTGATCGATAAGCAGCCGAGAACATGAAAGGCTTTCGATGATGGCTTTTATCTCTGACTGCATAAGGACAGAACCATAATTTTAATAAGGCATGATCATAAGATCATTTATAGGAGACAAAAAACATTATATTGACACCTGTACTTAAAATATAGAAGATAATACATTGGGGCCAATAAGTAATATATTGAAAACATCAGCTAATGTATTGAGGCCAAAGGATAATATGTTAAAGCCACAAGATCAAGTTATGAGATAATATCTTGTGGACACAAGATAATCCATTGAGAGTATAAAGTAATACATTGCAACCACAAGTTAAACAATAAACCATAGCTATTCAGTAGTATACTGCAGCCATGATATAATGTATTTTGGCCACAAGATAATATATTGAAGCATCATGATAAGGTTATGAGAAAATATCTTGTGGACGCAAGATAAGAAATTAAGACAATGAAATAATATATTGTGGGAATAAGATAAGGCTATTAAATAATACTTTTTTTTTCACAAGATAATATATTCAAGCCACAGAATGTGGCTATGAGATTATATATGAAGAGCACAAGATAATTCATTATGGTCGTGAGATAGTATATTGAATCTATGAGATATCATATTGACACCACAAAGGTAAGGCAATAAAAAAAATATATGGCCACAAGACAATAAGTTAGGGCTGTTATACAATGAGAAAACAATATAATATATTTCGGCCACAAAATAATGTACTGAACCACAGAATAGGGTGATGAGATAGTATCTTGTGGCCACAGGATAATACATTAACGCCATGAGATAGTATATTGAAGGTAGTTAATTGTTTCCATTAAGACAATATATTGACCCCACGAGATCAGGATACGAGATAATATGTTGTAGCAACAAGATAATAAGAGCTTTTAAATAATACTTTGAGACCACAAAATTATATATTGGAGCCATGAGATAATGCATTAAAGCCACAGGACAAGGCTATAGGATAATTCAGAAAGGCCAAGAGATAGTATACTGAAGAATGAGATAGGACAATGAGATAATACTTTATATTGTGCTCACATGGCAATAAGTTGAAACTATGAAATTATATATTGTGGCCACATACTGAATAGAAGAGCAGCCATGAGATAATGCACTGTGGCCATAAGATAATATTTTTGAAAAGCCACACATACTAATATTTTCTTGGAAAGCCTTTAACCTGAGCCCATAACCTCCATGGTGTTGTTTCAGCAAACATAAGCAGCATAACATTTATTTCCATCCAGTGTCAGGTTCATTTCTCACCGACGTCTTGAATCGATGAGGGAAAAACTGAACCCCTCCATAAAGTCTTCTCCAGCACGTCCCGAAAACTTTCAACAGGGTTAAGGTCGGGACTCTGGGGTGCCGATACATATGTGAAAATGATTCCTCGTGCTTCCTGAACCCCTGGTCATTATTTGAGTCCCCGTTTTATATCCGTGCCATCAGGGAAAAAAAAACCCACTGATGTGCTAACCTGCTCCTTCACTACATTCAGCTCATCAGCTGACTTCATTTTATTGCCACATTAATGTTGCTGAGCCTCGACCGGACCAACTGGAGCAACGATGCCATGCAGATTACATGCTGTGATCTCCATGAAAATATTAGAGTGTGACTTTTTTTTGTCCGGGCAGAGTATATTGTGGCTGCAAGATAATACATTGAGGTTATGAGATAATGTACTGTGGAAACATGATAATATATTGAGGTCACATATTTTAAAGCTATTTGAAAGTATAATAAAGCCACAAAATTAACTTAAACTAACTTCATGCCTCAATATATCATTTGTAGCCTGGACTCATTAAGAAATAAAAACCACGTCACCTCCGAAGCTTCCGTGAGAAAATACAGTTATTGCTGAAAAATATGACAGCGTCAGCAGCCTGTTTGATGCCCCCATTCCTTCATTCCTCATTCAATGAGTAATTACTGCAAGTCTCAAAGGCAGGCAGAAGAGGCGCCGAAGACGCCTCATTCATTTTGACAGCCATCTTTGCAATTTAAACCAGCGGCGATCTCTCAGCAGGCTCGTGTACATGCACGCCATGATTTTCAAACCTGTCCTTGTCCAGAGAGCGCCTTATCTGCCACGGCCTTCGTTATTATTCTAGGAATATAACTTTGTGCTCAAGGTGAGTCCAGCCTTGTAAGGTACTGAGAGCGTGTACCCCCATCCCCCACCGCCACCCTCCACCCCGCATTCTGCAAGGTTCAAGCTTTGGTTTATTTATTTCTTTATTTATTCAGTTTACTCCCGAGGTTACAAAGTTCCTTTCCTTTCATACAGAGAGGAAAGTGGAAGCGCAGTTCACAGGCATGTCAAAGCATTGCATCATACCAGAGGTGAGTACACCTGAATAACACACACTGAGAAATCGAGTCTTACACTGCGATGTTAAGTGAAGTTGATGCTGACGTCCAAGCGATCAAAGTCTTCATTCAAGCACCTCCAGACGTCTTTATCAAGCACACACCGAGTGTCAAAGCCATATACCAGAGTGATTCAGCAGAAAGACTGAAGGTTCATCATCCAATCTACTGAAAATCCGTCCACCCATTATCTGTACAGCTTATCCGTCAGCGTCGCGGGGGGGGCTGGTGCCAATCCTAGCTGACTTCGGGTGAGGTGCATCCTGAACAGATCGCCAGTCTATGGCCTAACAGGTGTTTCTGTGTGCAATATGCATGTTCTCCCCGTGCTTGTGTGGGTTTACTCAGGGTACGCCGGTTTCCTCCAACAGTCCAAAGTCACGCACATATTAGGCTAATTTGATGTTCTTGATTGTGAATGGTTGTATATGTTTTTGTTGACTCCACGTAGGATTGGCGAGCTGTTAAGGGCGTACCCTGCCTTCGGCCGGGTCAGCTGGGATGGACTCCACCCTCTCGGCAATCCTAATGACGGATTAATGGGTTTGGAAACTGAAATGAAAATTGAGATACAAACTCTGGAACGGTTAAATCTTTACTGGTAATTCAGGAGCCAGGTCGACTCCACCCTTACTCCATTCCAGAGATTACATCGATCAATCTCACCTGATTAGTGACTGCACCTGATTCCTGTTTCTGATGATCTCAGTGTACTTAAATGGGTCACTCAAATCGCGTGCCTTCTTTGCTGCTTTGTTTTAATTTTCTGCACTGTTATGAGCAGTGTTCTTTATGTAATTGTTGATTTTTTTTAAATTTATTAATAAATACACTGCATGTGATGACTGGTGAACTGTTTAAGGTGTACCTCGCCTTTGTCCAGAGTCGTTTGAGATTGTCTGAGTCTCCAGCCTCTCTGCGACCCTGGTAGGATAAAGCGGTTTGGCGTATGAATAAGTGAATGAGCGATCTAATGAGAATAAAACCTTTGGGGCATTCTTTTAAAGGAAAATAATCAACATCAGAGGCGGCACGGTGGCGTAGTGGTTAGCACGTCCGCCTCACAGCAAGAGGGTCCTGGGTTCAATTCCCAGCTCGGGCGT
>JBCNYG010000013.1:3117916-3132170 GCA_039654305.1 Porochilus rendahli | reverse complement strand
GGTTTTTCCGATCTACGAGGGACACAGAAGGAAAAAGAAAGCCAAAGGACCCCCCCCCCCCCCCGTGTGTGTGTGTGTGTGTGTGTGTGTGTTGTTCTGCATGGCTTCATATATAGTGTTTGAAGATACAAAAGAAAATCATCCATCCATCAATTCATCAATGAATCATTTGGTTCAAGAATCGTTCTATAAATGAATCATTTAACTCAGACTGGAAACGAATCATACAGATAAGTCTTTTAAGTCAAACTATGGCTGACCCTACAAATGAACTCTGCAGATGAATACTTTAATAAAATCTCCAAATTAACAGCTGACATAAATACAGTCTGCAGGCAAAAGATTCAGCTGGACGCAAAGATGATTTCTGCAAACGAATCCTGGATTCTTCAACTCTTCAATTCAAACAAATCACGTAACTTAAAACGTCTGGAACTGAATCACAACAGTTAATCTACAAACAGGTCCTTATCCTTTACGGAATGACAAACTTAGTTTGCAAATCAATCCTAAAAATGATTCATCTAGCTGAGTCTGCAAACGAATCTGTTATGTAAATTCATGCAAGTGAATCATTTCTGCGAGGGAACCTCGTGAATGAATCGTTTACCTTAATCTGCAAATAAATCATGGAATTGAATCCTTGGGCTTCATCTGCAAATTAATCATTTCATGCAATCCGAAAAGGAATCCTAAATCCTGTAAGTGTTTTAAATTAGTCTACCAACGAATCCTTAAACTCAACTGGAATATTACTCTTCGAAATGAATCATTTAAAAATAAATTTGTTTAAATATTTATTTCTGCAAAGGAATCATAGAAATTATGATTATATTCATATGACTATATCATCCATTTTATTAATCTGCAAATAAATAATGGAAATAAATCCTGTGAATTAGTCTGGAAAACAATCCTGCAGATGAATCATTTATTCAGCCTGCAAATGAATCTTTCAACCAAGTTTGTCTACAAACAAATCCTGCAAATGAGCCATTTAATTTTGTCTACAAATGAAATAATTTAATCTGAAAAACAGTCTTGCAAAAGAATCATTTAATCAACCTGCAAATGAATCTTTTAACTCATTCTGAAAATGAATCCTCCAAACGATTCATTTAAATTTAAGTCTGCAAATGAATCCTGGAAATGAATCCTACTACACACAAAGCCTTTATCTTTATCTTTATCATTAAAAAAACATTTTCGTTTAGTCTGAAAAGGAATCCTGTGAGTAACCTGAATGAGGAAAGTGCACAGTTTTTTTGTTTTGGCGTGAACAGCGTTGAGTGTTCTGAACTGGTCAACAAGTTCTAAAAGCAGGACATTCCCTCCCAGTGACGTCAGGAGCACTTTAATTTGCCTTAACAGCCCAGCGACAGGCCCAGACATTCTTACACAAGGGTGTGTGTGTGTGTGTGTGTGTGTGTGTCCAATTGATGCTGGCAGCAAGTGTAGATGGTGTCAGTGTTGAAAAAACAAAAGAGAGAGAGGATAAAGTGTATATGCAATGTTATTTTAAAATGTTATAAGTGCTATAATTAAATGTGTGTGTGTGTGAGAGAGAGAGAGAGGGAGAGAGAGAGAGAGAACTGCAGCCCAGAATAAATGACATAATCGCAGCTTCTTTAAAACAGCCGTCTGAGAACATTGAGAACACACACACACACACACACACACACACACACACTGAGAATATATATATATACTCTGTTTACGTCACATTTCTGAAAGAAACCCTAGTATATAAACAACACAATCAACTCACACCACACAAACATAAACAGATACATATACAGATGTGAACCTGGGAGAAAATTACACACAAATACACACAAATCAGTGAGAAACACAAACACACAACTCTGATTGTGAACCTCCGGTCTCCTCCGACTGGGAAAGCACAGAACAAGCAAGCTGTTTAAATAGCATGCTTTCCAAGCACACACACACACACACACACACACACACACACAAATAAAGAACACCGACTGCCAAACTGCGAGATCCTTAAAACCGCCAGCCCCTTCGTCAAAGATCCAAACCGAAAGAAAAACAAAAAGATCTTTGAGTTTTTAATTTTTAATCACATCCTTAAAAATGGTTAGCGAGGTGCAGGGTCATAAAAAGGTCGTGATGAGGATTAGATCATGTCTAGGGAAAGGAGGTCATCATTACTGAAGCCTATCAGAAACCGTGATGTCATCATTAGTGGGGACACGAGGTCATTATTGCTCTTGTTATTATTATTATTATTTTTTTTTCCATGGCTGTAATTTCTGTCGTCGCTGAATAACATGCTGCATGATAGACAAACTGGAAAACAATACCTAAGTTCGAAGACTTTAATGCACAACAGGTATCCATCCGGATCGCTGCAGACGGCGAGTTAAAACAAATCCCGACGTGCAGGTTGATTCAGAGTAATGGTATGAAAGAACTGAGTCACTAAATGATAAAGTCAACACTGCGCACCGCTCTGCACCACAACCCCTCTAAGCACTAACCTATTTAAATATTGCATAAATACACGAATGCACCAAGGCAAATATCCTCCTCTTTACTCAAACCCTTTAACCATCCTAACGTCTCCTTAAGAGTGTGTTATCGCTGCACCACCATCAGTTACAAACACACACCTTTAATAGCCTATGAGGGAGTATAGGCTGGTAAAGTCACTACTTTCGCTAAAGTCCGGGGTCGGGTCACGGGGTCAGCCTAAGCAGTGAGGTCTGGCCGTCCCTCTCCCAAGCCCTTCCTCCAGCTCTTCCGGGGATACACAGAGGCGTTCCCGGACCACCCGGCAGATGTAGTCCCTTCAGAGTGTTCTAGGTCGACCGGGGTCCATGTCAGTGTTCCCCAGTGCCTATGGTCGCCAGTGCTAAGCTCCCCAGGAACCCCTACCCTAATATTCCATTAAGTGTTACTTTGGTGAATATGTTTGATTTTGTTTCATCATACTTCTTTTACAACATGAATACAATCGTTGTAGCTTACTTCTATAAAGTACACAAGTCAATGGAACAAGTCATTAATTTAATAAGACTGGGGAATATAGGGACTGGGGAACAAGGGACTGGGGAACATAGAGACTGGGGAACATAGGGACTGGGGAACATAGGGACTGGGGAACATGGGGACTGGGGAACATGGGGACTGGGGAACATAGGGACTGGGGAACATAGGGACTGGGGAACATAGGGACTGGGGAACATGGGGACTGGGGAACATAGGGACTGGAAAACATAGGTACTGGGAAACACAGGGACTGGGGAACATAGGGACTGTGGAACATAGGGACTGGGGCACATAGGGACTGGGGAACATAGGGAATATAGGGACTGGGACTGGGGAACAAAGGGACTGGGAAACATAGGGACTGGGAAACACAGGGACTGGGGAACATAGGGCCTGGGGAACATAGGGTGTGGGACTGGGGAACATAGGTACTGGGAAACATAGGTACTGGGAAACATAGGGACTGGGGAACATAGAGACTGGGAAACATAGGGACTGGGGAACATAGGTACTGGGAAACATAGGTACTGGGAAACATAGGTACTGGGGAACATAGGTACTGGGGAACATGGGGACTGGGGAACAGACGGAGTATGGAACAGAGGGAGTGTGGGACCTGGGTCTAATCCCATCATGGTTAACATGTTCTACCTTCTTTGACAGTTTTTCCTAATATTCTGAGTAGTAAACTACAATTTAACCCTTTACTGCATGTTCCCAATATATGACAGTACAGTATACAGTTTATCTGGACTTGTTTGAGCTTTAAACTAAAACCTATTCATCGACTGTTTTCTTTATAGCATTAGTATATATTAGTATAGTATTTCTTTATATATACTATGATGTGCTATTTGTATGTTCGTTATTTAAAATAAACTCATATTTGGGGTCAGATAGCAATAAATAAGTAAAATTAGATTACATTTTAGTCATTCTCTCAAACTGGTACCATAAAGTGTGACATTAAATCTAGTTCAGCTAATTTCCCTCTATATGAACCATCGTTATAAAGACACTGAGAGAACGACTTCATACACATAACTGCACTTTTATTAGTAACAAAGAGGAATAAATCCGCATGGAAACCAAATTCATATTCAACTTCATTTACGTGTGGAACACCAAATTCAACCCATTCGTTTTTGGTGAATAAATTAATTACTGCTCGACTACGTGTGAAATAAATCCACTTCAGGCGGAACTCAACTGTACTGCAAGCGCCGTAACACGGAACCTTCACCCCTCACAGGAGAAATAGCTCGGTTCTGTATGTAACTGGCCTGGACAGCACTGGTTACGAGTGGAACCGTGAATTGGTGTGCGATTCTCAGTCCACAAAGTAAGAAAAACAGGAATGTCTACTCTGGATATAAATTTTAATGCAAGAACTTTATTGCAAGCCCCACTGATTGCACTTTGAGTTGATACGTCAGTGATAGCACGGCATCAAAAATAAGGAACAGAAAAGGTCACAACTTTCATCCACACATTGCAACCAATTTTACAGATTTTTATTTATTTATTTATTATTATTTTTTTTTTCTCACTGGATGTATCTGAATTATTTTGTCTGTCATGTCGTATGTGTCAATGTGGTATGTTTTAGATGGGGATCCTTTAATTCTTTATAGTTTTTTGGAGAATATCAAGTCCAAAATGTAAACCATTAAACTTGACCCAGTTTCAGAAAATGACCCATTTACATTTTGCCTTAAAAATAAAAAATGCAATGAAATGTTTCTCCCCATCAGAGTATAATAATGTCTATAGCTCACAGTCTAACATAATTTTAAGCTATAACAATACTTTAGTACAACTTTTCTTTTTTAATTTTTTTAATGTTTTTTTTTATTTAACTGGGTGAATTCTCACAATAATAATTGTTGAAATAAGGATGAATGTATTATGCAAATTGTATAAAATACAGACCCGGTTGTATATTCAGTCCATTTTATTTTCTATATATATACATTTTAAATCCTTATACAGATTTTCAACAGGTTCACTTTTATCCCGATATGAGGAAAGGGAAGAGTAAGCCGATTAGGGTGTGGTACCTGGCTTTAAAGCTATAATCCTATACGCCAATCTGCCGCTCAACGGCTTTGGAAGCCCACTCGGGTTTAAAGCTCAGTGTTCCGTTTCAGGCGGCTTCTCTGTACGGAAAAGCTGCAGAAATCCAGGTGTTTGGGAGTCGACGACTGTGTAGAATTATGAATGAGCTGCTTCCACATACAGACCCATTTCTATCACAATGATCCATCGGGTTCGTCGTGATGTTAATTAAATGATGGCCTACATTAGAAAGTTACTTATTTCATTAGGTGTTATAATAACGTAAAGGTGCTGGATATATTCTTCATTACAGCTCGAGCAGCTCTGAAATAACTGCACTGTAATCCATGGGGTGAACTTAGAAGGCGTTATTTTTAGTTTATGGGGAAAATGATAGTGCTTTTGCTTCAGAGGGTTTGAACCGGAGCTCGTATTACTGTCCGTGTGGATTTTTTACATTTTATTCCATATCTGTGTGGGCTCCTCAGGGTTCTCTGGTTTCCTCCTACATTGCTAAACATGCCCGTAAGGTGGACTTGGTATTTTATTCCCACCTCACACCCAGTGTTCCTGGGCTAAGCTCTAGCTCTATGAAGAAATTACCGGAAGAATAAGTGCCTGGTCCTCCTCCTCCTCCTCCTCCTCCAACAACAACAACAACAACAACAACAACAACAACAACGTCGCCAACAACGTCGCCAACAACGTGGCCAACAACGTCAACAACGTCAACAACAACATCAACAACAACATCAACAACAACATCAACAACAACGTCAACAACGTCAACAACAACAACGTCAACAACAACGTCGTCAACGTCAACGTCGTCAACGTCAACAATGTCAACAACGTCAACATCAACAACGTCGCCAACAACGTCGCCAACAACAACGTCGCCAACAACAACGTCAACAACAACAACGTCAACAACAACGTCGTCAACAACAACGTCGTCAACAACAACGTCGTCAACAACAATGTCGTCAACGTCAACAACGTCAACGTCAACAACGTCAACAACATCAACAACAACGTCAACAACAACGTCAACAACCAGATTGAGGCCCTGCCTAGAAGCGGAGCTCCCATATGACCGACCAGCTTTTGGTGGGAACTCTATAACCCCGTCGGTGTATCCTATATATCAAGATGAATAAATTTTAATAACTTGTTTACAGAAGGGAATTTAAACGAGGAAACCAAACACGCAAACTCAGTCTCGACATGTAAATTCCACCATTCAGAAACTGCAGCATTACACACATTTCAAAAACACAACAATATCATTACACCTTTATTTATTATAAAGAGTATTATAGAGTATTATATGCCTTCTGTTCTCTATATTACTCTTTCCCTGATATATTTTTGAGATCTAAAATTTTTGAGATCTAAAATTTTCGTAGAAAAACTCGGGGTTCTCACGTGTACACGTTTTTTTTTTTTTAACGAAAAAGCGAAAACAAATTGATATCACAGGAGGGGAACCACCCATTGCAACCAAACTTGGGCACGTTCATCTATGGGAAGATCGTAGTTCAAGCATTAACAAAAATGTCTTGAAGTTCCAAAAGAAACTCAATGGTTGGATGCTTTTTCCTTATAACTAGAGCTCTGCTATTAAGAAGCCATGACCAATATTACCAACTTCTTCTCCTTGTGATTTTTGCTGTAATATAATATGATGAACTGTAAGAGCAGAGAGTTAATTGGAAAGTGAATTGTAAAGTGGAAGTCATGATGTAATGTGTGCAGGGTTGTAGCTGATTAAATCACAGACATAATTCAACACAAATTTGATTTGATTTCACAAATAAATATAATTTGCCCCCAAACCCCACCATACGTAAAGGACGAGGAAAAAGCTGCAGCACTGACGGCATGTGGGGGCACGTGAGCAAGGACGTGACAACAAAATCGCACGGCTCATGGCTTTACGACGTTTTACATAATATGGCGCACTGAAGCGCCGCCATTAAAAGCATTCCCAGAGTTTGAAGGATAAGCTGACCGAGCACTCATCTGCCCCAATTACAGCTCACTTTTAATAAGTTATAATTTCTCTATAAAAAATTCACTGCTCAATATAAAAACTGTTTTCAATTAAGAAGCTGTCTTATCAGAGTCCGCCGAGTAATTCGATTAAATATCCTGACAACATGACGAGGAAAAAAAAAAAAACAGCTGTATTGGTGGCGTGTTCAGCATCAGGTCCATCCTGTATTTTGTCCCGATTTTAATGATTTATTTTTCATCCGAATCACATTTTCTTGAACAATGTATTAAAAGCTCACCTGGACATCTTCAAACAATGAACAACTTCTCTGCTCCACATTGTACATCGCCATGGGAAAAACAGACATACGGACGGTGACCCATGGCTCCGAGGGCGAGCGGTGACCCCATTCTGTCTCCTTTAACTCGGAAAATTGGCCTCAATTTGGTATTTAAACAAGAGGCTCCAGAGGAAACCCTGCAGACTCTTTGTGCTGTATCTTTACATTTATTCATAAGCTGGAAAGTTCATTTAAAAACTTATTTAAAGCATCCAACTTTACTCCACGTGATATACGATTTTACATTCCTTAACTTTTTATCCTAAACAAGCCATGATGCTTCTTATCAAATGCTCACCAAAATAACACTCGGGAAATTTGTAGAGCTCATGTTGGCTTTTAAAGTCAGTGTTCAGTACTTTCTACACAAACTTTATAAAACAATAAATTATTATAGCTGCAAAAAAAGTACAATAAGTGGATATTACACCGGAACGCTACGATTTGATTGGTCTGAAATCTCGGGTTTAGGAAACGTTATTCTGAGTGTATAATGCTTGAATTAAAACAACGGATTTGACGCTCACAGTTTGTCGTCACTTGGACCAGGAAGCAGCATCAGTAACATGCTTCAAAATGGAAACATAAATCATAATCATAAAAAATGATTTCAAGTTTGCTTTCCTCGTGTCTAACGTCTCACCAGTTAGCAGCACCTTCACTAATAATAGTTTCCTCTCCATGACAAAAGTCATAATCAATACTTTTCTCCCATTTTTCCCCTTTTTTCACGTAATGGCTTTAGAATGATCGGAAGAGGCAGGTAGGGTTGGCTTTAAGCCGAGCAACCGTGTAGCATGGTGGTAAACCCACCTGACCAAGTGTTTCATGGGTAAATATATAAAAATAACAGCGATAATTAAACAAAAAATCTTGTTTTAGTGTATTTTTCCCCCCAATGTTTCCATGTAGTATATGCTACAATAATTTTGTGCCTCAGGCTCGGTATTATATAAAATCTCAAATAACTGAAAAAAGAAATGTATGTAAAAAAAAGAATAATAATAATAAATTAATTAATAATTAATAAATACATAATTAATAAGAATAAATAATAATTATTATTATATAATATAATATTATAATAATATTTTATTATAATATAATTTATTATATAATTATTATTTATTAATTTATTTATTAATAAATTATTTTTTTTTATCTTGTTTTAGTGTATTTTTCCCCTGATGTTATGTAGTATACTGTTTGCTAAAATAATTTTGTGCCTCAGGCTCGGTATTATATAAAATCTCAAATAACTGAAAGAAAAAAGTTATTTAGTAAAAAACATTGTACAACCTTAATCTGATGTGTTAATTGCGGAAAAATCTTAGAAATTGCCCAGCAAAGTGATACTTATATTATTGATATTAATGATATTTTAAATAGTTTTGAGCTTTGAGCAGTTACCCAGTCCTAACATCCACACCAAAAATGAGTGATGAGTGTTTATTGGATTTTTTTACTGAATTTCAACAGTACCCCACATACCCCATTGTGTGGATGGGTTAAAAAGTGCTCTATGAAAGCAATAAACGACCAACATACATTATATGACCAGAGGTTTCTGCACACCTGACCATCACATCCATACACATGTGGTTTGTCCCTAAACTGTTGCTCCAAACCTGGACGCACACAATATACTAGAACGTCTTTACACACCCTATTAACAATTTCCTGTCTCTGGAACTAACCCATCCAAACCCAGTTCCAGCCCAGCAATGCCACGGTGCACCAAGCAAGTTTCATGAAGACATGTTGAAGTGAGAAGTGGAAGAACTCTACTGTCCACTGAACACCTTTGGGATGAACTGGAACACTGTTGGCACCTCCGTCCTCTTCAGAAAACATAAGTGCCCGATCACACTAATGATCTTGCACCTGAATGAACACAAATCCCCAAAGCCACGCCCCCGAAATCTAGTCAAGAGCTTTTAAAGCCTTTCCTGAAGCGTGCGTAGCTTATTATAACAGCCAAGGCGGACTACAGCTGGATTGAGATGTCCAACAAGAGTGTGATCCGGTGTCCAGCCGTCCCGTTAGCGATGTGCCCCACTGAATATTGTGCATAATATTTGACCATTTTGACCATTTCCTTAAAATATAGACTTAATACAGACTATAGCTATCAAAAATCAACTCACGTTGGTTTTCTACGCCCTTAACGAGAGCTTATGATCTAATTCACTGCCGAATGCAGATAGACGCATTTTACAGAGATGCGTTCTCATATCGTTGCTTTCTAGTGTACATATTAAGATTTCCGTACAGCTGTGAGCCTTTTTCCATCTTTTCGCTCTACATTCAGAGTGCACAGCTGTTTAAGTGTATAGGAGTATACACACGGCGCTCACACCTGACCCATGTCAAAAGCAATCCACTTCACCAGGACAAAGCCGATATTTACAACCCCTTTAAGGCACAGCGAGACACTGGGATTGTAACCCCCCCCCCCCCCCACACCCCTTATTCTGGACTGCATTATCTTATTTATGCTTTGTGTTGTCAGAGCGACATTTGCATTTTGCGGATTTACGGCACGGTCGTAAACAAGGCAGGACAACTAAAATCCGCTCAGTAAACTCGTCCTAAAATGACGGCAAACAGCACGGCTTTATTGGGCACTAAAATCGCACAGGAGTCTGTGCAAGAACGCGAGAAAAAGCGCAGCTGAGGCCATGAAGGATTATGTGAGAGATCCACAAACACACCTGCGGAAAGATGCATCACGGCTCGCATGCCCACACACACACACACACACACACACACACAAGATGAGCGTGTGCATAAATATGATTATAATGCAATTGCACTGCATACTCAGTGGAAATTTTTAACATCTGCTTGCTTTGCTCTTCGTATGAAAAAAAACAAAAAAACAACACGCAGTGAGAAGGTGTGATGTTTTCTGAATTTTAGAGGACATGGAAATGTGACAGACTGGAGTTTCTCTCAAAAAAATAAATATGGTCGTTCAGAGCTTTTTGTACCTATTCATTAGTGATCTAGACACCAATTCAAGTATCGAGAAAATAATGATTATCAGTTTTTGGCGGAAAACGGTCATCTTATGATGACTTCTGCTCACCTTTTTTATTTTTTAGTCCTCTACTAGCCAATTAAATGCTTTTTAGCTTCTCTTTCAGGAAACAGCCATGATTAATGCCAAAACAGTGCTTGGGGCGGTGGTGGAGGTGCCATGCTGCAGCCAATACTACTTTTACATTGGGGCAGGAGCACTCTGGACTCCCTTGGTATTTCCGGCAGTTTCTGCTACTCTCTTGACTATTTCCACCGGTTTCCATTATTTCCTCGACTATTACTGGTGGTTTCTGCTTCTTGGTCGGCTATTTCCGGTGGTTTGCACTACTCTCTTGACTATTTCCAGCTATTTACTCAAGAATTTCCTTACCCTTATGCTATTTCCAGTGGTTTCTGCTACTTCCTCTGCCATTTCCGCTTGTTTCTGCTACTTCCTCTGCCATTTCTGCTTGTTTCTGCTACTTCCTCTGCCATTTCCGCTTGTTTCTGTTACTTCCTCTGCCATTTCCGCTTGTTTCTGCTACTTCCTCTGCTATTTCCGGTGGTTTCCACTACTCTCTTGGCTATTTCCAACGGTTTCTGCTACATCCTCGGCCATTTCCATTGGTTTCCGCTACTAAGTCGACTATTTCTGGTGGCTTTTCCTACTCTCTAGGCTATTTCAGTGGTTTCTGCTAGTCCCTTAGTTATCTCTGGTGTTTTCCCCATGTGGCCTCTATTTTCCTTGCCGGGATCACTGTTAATAAATGTAATACAATTTATTTTAGTATTAAGCTGCCTTAGACAACATTCCTTTAAGCCAATCATCTACATTTGTACACAGGAAGCCAAAACAATGCATTACTGTTATCCACTATAGCGCACAGTGCACTTCAGATTATATTTTAACGACGGAAACTGCTGGAAATGAGGGGGCTAAGGGGGTCCCAAATGTCTATGTCTTAATAAGTATGTCCTGAATAAATAAGTATGTCCTACCCCAGGCTTGGGGGTATTTCTTGATCCACCATTAGCAACTCATCTGCAGTAACCATGGACCGTGTGGTTTTGGTGGTGGCTTCCCGGCATATGATTCCATTTCCTAAATGATTTTTTTGTGTGTTTGGCACAGAAGTAGCTAGTTCTCTCAGCTGGTTTGTTAAGATTGGGTTTTAAAAGTAATCGTGACTCTTCGAGCATACAGAATCAAATCACGGCTCTCAAGTCTTTTCATGGCAGCTTGAACTGATAGACATCGTAAAGCAAAATGATCCTTATGAAAGGTTTTATTGGACCTCCAGAAGAAGACTTAGTGCTTCCCTGAAGAGTGACAGCAGACTAATCGCAGCCCGCACCATGAGGATGGTTTTCAAAGCGAGTTAATAAATATAAATATGATTTCTCTGGAAGGAAAGATGCGGTTATTGGTAGAGGTTTCAGCTCCCTGGCTATTCCACGGTTTTTGGTATTTATTTTCTTCCGCAGTGTTTCCACTCTGCATCATATGCCAGACGTCTCTGACTTTTTCCTGACTTGCGCTAATTAAAAACCTGAATTTCCGTGGAATATAATGATGAGGAAAAAACGGCCGCCTGTTGGCTGATCAAACAAAAACCAAGCACCTAACATCGCACCAGCTTAATTTACGAGTTCACAGACGTTTCCAATACAAAACTCAAAGTTTTCAGTGTTTAACAACTCTGAAATATCCTCATTTAACAAAAATAATAAATGATGGAAGCCATAACGTTCTAATAACGTGCAACGACAGTTTAAACATGCTTCAAACATAGTTCACTAACATTCCATAGACATATATACAAACTACATGAACACACATATATAGATATTCACATATACATATATAGCCTTGCTCCGGTTGGTCCGGTCGAGGCTCAGCAACATTAATGCGGCAATAAAATGAAGTCGGCTGACGATCTGAATGTAGTGAATGGGCAGGTTATCACATCATAGACTTTTTCTTCCCTGATGGCACGGATATAAAATTGGGATCTCAAGTAATGAGCGAGTGGTTCAGGGAGCACGAGGAACCATTTTCACACATGTACTGGTACCCCAGAGTAACCCTATTGGACGTTTTCCGGATGTGCCGGAGAAGACTTTATGGAGGGGTTTGATTTTCCCATCATCAGTTCAAGATGAACCCAACTCTGGATGCAAATAAATGTTGCAATTTAATGAATAAAGTGATTATGCACTGAACTCAAGCCTAAAGGTGGTCCATTTTTTTTCTTTTATTTGCTGAACCACTTAATCCACGTAGAGGCTGAAGCTTATCCCAGCCGACTTTGGATGAGGGCGGGGTACACACTGAACAGCTTGCCAAGCCAAAACAGACACGATTCACTAAAGCATTCATATCTAGGGGAAGTTTGGAACAGCCGACTAGCCTAATGTGCAAAACCAGAGTGCCGTGAAGAAACCCGCACAAGCATGGGGAGAACAAGCAGACATCACACAGTAGCACTCTCACCAAGCGCGGGACACAAACCGAGGACCTTCTTGCAGTGAGGAGGATGTGCTAAGCGGTACATCACCCTGCTACCTGCACGTGTTTAGTCATGCACGTATGTAATACGTTCACACTAGTAGCGTTACTATACTACATCTATCTTAGTCTCTGTCTTTTCTCTCCCCTCAAATCTCTGATCCAGCTATCCAGTGAAATCCGGGCCAGTATCAGTGATACCGTGGATTAGATTCTGCAACACCTCATGCAAAGATTTGTGTGTTGGCTGTTCTGCATAAATTGATTAAAGCATGGATAAGTGATACGGTGATAAGGAGACGCTTCATCGACATTTATGGAAGGAGGCTCCAGTGTCAGTGAGAGACTCTTGTGGTTTCTTTTGTAACATGAATAGCTGCAAAATTGTTTTCTTTAATAAATGTGAGAAAGAGCGAGGGGCTGGTAAGGGAATATCTGATATACAATCATCCTTAATTATTGACTTGTACTGTATACAGTAACGTTAGTGTTAATCACAGCTTCCTCCTGTCAGTCTTTCTCCTGGAGTTTGGAGCACTATATAAGGGAAACGATGATGAATCACTTGTGATTACCACCGTATGGTACTGCGTTTAAAAGTGACTCATCAACACTCTTCCATGAATACTTTTCCAAAAACAGCTTTCGCACCAATCACAGTACTCGCAGGAAGCTTTTCCTATACAGCTCTTCAAAATAAATCAATATTTACACACACACACAGCTGCATGCGTCCAAATTTAATAAACCTCCACGTTCTCTCGCAGTGTTGAAACACACACACACACACACGCACACGCACAACAGAGGGAAGGGTTAAAGATATCTGGAGGATAACCACAGAGAGTGAAATGCACATAGTCTTCTCCTGCAGCTTTCCTCTGAATATGAATAAACATCCTGAGGTTTTCACTCCAACTTCCCACATACACGATTCCCGTCGTCACTAAGCCTGACACACACACACACACACACACACACACACACGTCATTCACTTATTCACCTTCCTCTACTTCGGATATGGTTACAGCATTTTCACACCTTTTAGCGATTGGCCAGCGAACACGGAAACACACCGACGAATTTGACGCTGAAAGAATTTATCATAAATGGATGAATGGATTCAAAAGTAAATTAGGAAGAACCGTATGTAAACTAACTAACAGTCAAATAAACACAATAATAAGTGAATGAACAAATTCATAGATAGATAGACAGTCAGCCTGACAGATGGATGGATGGATGGATGGATGGATGGATAGATAGATAGATAGATAGATAGATAGATAGATAGATAGATAGATA
>JBCNYG010000013.1:2817751-2830583 GCA_039654305.1 Porochilus rendahli | reverse complement strand
GTCAGTGGAAACTTAAACACAAATAAAACTAATTATACCAAATGTTTTCTTTTCATTTAAAAATATTTTGGCTCCTCTCTAATCTTGGTCTTTCCTAATAAATGTAACAACACATTCTGCATTCAGAACTTTTTCCTTTTAATATATATTACTTATTAACTCAGTGTGAAGTCTGTACTGGGAAATTCCATACTGAGGCTGATGCATTGACCAAGTGATAGGGCAGAAATTTCCCTGTGCTGACCGAACTATCAAGGTGATTAAGTAATTTTGACATTTTTTGAAGGAAACCCCGCATTCCCCAACATAACAATAGGGAGAAAAATTTATAAAAAAGTCAAAGTGATAGCTATGTCCAATTATGCATGCAGTTTTTATTTGTAATGATACTGTGCTGATTGAACCAAAACATAGCTTGCATCACCAACACAACGTTTGCGTTCTCAGATTTAGGGATTTACTTCACCAAGTGTAAGAGTTAGATGTGATGCTTTTTTTTTTAATAAAGAGCAAAAGACATTTTTGCAAAAGACATTACTTAAATAATTACTTAAATCCAATGAATCAATAATCAAATCATAGTGAATACCTTTTACTTTTCATTAATTAACTGTCAGAACTAGATAAAGGACCGGGACGAAACTAAAACATGAGCATGAGGAACAACAAAACTTAACAAGAAAAGGAGTTGTTTTCAATGACAAGGAAGTTAATTCAGTTAGGCCTGGATAGGTAACACTTCCTTTTGCCTGAGGATATTTATAGCTATTGTCTACTGTAGGTACAGTGGATTCCTGGCTGGGATCAGCTGTATGTAAACAGAACTACTGCAAAATGATCACTAATTAAATACTGTTGAATTTATCTGCCAAGTTTAAATTATTTCCATTTTTCTAGATTATGTGACAGGCTGCTGTGGATATTTATTTACTTTTCCAATGACGTTTCTTTCATTTTTTATCGATTCATAACTCTTATGCATCCAGTAAATCCAGAACTACAGTCTGACCAGATTCTGACACACCCAGTCTAGCGTGTTTCAAACTCACGCTAGACTGAACTTTTCTTAAATAATAATAATAATCATAACAGTAAGTAAAAATTAAGGAATAAAGCATAGGGAAGACTTGATTATAAACTTTATTAAAATGACACCTCATGCTTTGTGTCCATTTATAGTTACAGCTTCCTCAACAAACTCCTTTTTTTCTTTAATTAATGGCAAAAAAGTTTGAACATTGAAAGAGAGCTTTTTTTCTTCTCCAGTGCAAAGCAATGCAAAGACACTTCTTCCATTTTCTGTAATAATCGCTGTACCATATCAACAATTATACAATTTCTTTTTTTCTTTCTTTCTTTTTTTCTTTCTTTCTTTTTTTGTTTATTTTCTTTTTTGTTTGTTTGTTTCTTTCTTTCTTCCTTTCTTTCTTTTTTGTTTGTTTGTTTGTTTGTTTGTTTGTTTGTTTGTTTGTTTGTTTGTTTGTTTCTTTCTTTCTTTCTTTCTTTCTTTCTTTCTTTCTAAAAATCTGTTCATGCAGAGCATCCACTATACATTCTCACATTAATACCCACCACATGTTCCACACAGCTGGAACCACTGTCGGAAATGTATTTGTAATGAAAGTATTTATTAGAATTAGAGACATTAAAAGGTATAAATAATGTGAGGAATACAGTCTTACCTTGGAAGAGAATTATCTAGAATGAAAATGCACATCAGTGAATATACAGTATGTCCACGTCTTGTATGTAACAGTGAGGTGGGGAGTACTGATGTGGCTTCTGCGGGACTTTCTGAAAGTCAAGATGGATTTTGCCATAAAAATGAAATTGATGATTAACCAATACTATACCCCCTTTGACCTATTCGGTTGTGTGATTATGAGAAGCGGTATGTATTTTTAGGAATGTGAAGTGTTCTCGATCCTTTGATTCTATTAACTTCCTGCTTTGATTACATAAGTGTGAATGTAAGGGCAGGTCTGAGAATCTTTCTTTGTGACTATGGTGACTTTTGGGTCAGCATTTCTTTTCTCCAACATCATAAGGTGAATAGTATAGAGAGTTTAATGAATACTTAATCAAAAGGTATAAAACATACAGTTTCATTAATAATTCTTGCTCAAGAGGTCTATAGAGTATTATAAAGGGTCAAGATGTTCTAATAAAGGTCCGACTAACCCCACTGGATCGGAAGTGGATTTTTCATTACAATATTCTTTCTGAATCAGGCATGTTAGACTTGCCACAAACTCAGAACACACTGGGAGGATTACATCTTCCAACATCACCTGATGAAGCAGACATATACTGTTGTCACATTATAATAATTAGTCTAGAAGATGTTACCTTCATCATTTTATTTTCAATCTAGCAGTGGGATAAAAGTAATAGGAGTTTACCCTGGGGAAGTTTGAATCTGCAAGTCTGGGTTTACTTTCTCAGCCTGGTGCCACCATTATCATCAGAAGCCGTGTTAGAAAAAAAAATTAAAAGAAATAAAACCAAAGAGACACCAAATATGAAAATATGTATGTATGTATATATATATATATGTGTGTGTGTGTGTGTGTGTGTGTGTGTGTGTGTGTGTGTGTGTGTATGCTGTTATGAAATTGCATTATGTAACCACAAGATAAGGACATAGCTATAAATAGATCTCAGATGTATTTTCCCAGCAAGGAAAAACAAATTCAACAATTATGTTGAAAAGGTACTCTGATAATGTTGAGGATTACACTGTAGCCCCGCCCACTGACTCAAGACACAGTGTGACCCAGCCCAAAATGCAAAGAAGGTGAAGCCTATAAAAAGCAACATTTTTACTGTTTTGAATCAGGTGTGCACTTGCTACAACTACAAACTAGAAACTGCAGCAAATCTACTGCTACATATATAAAAAGGTAAGAAATGTTTTTTGTATAGTTTATATAGAATAATACTAGAATAGTTAAATTTATATTTTTATTTAAATAAAGTTAAACATATTTTTTAAAAGATAAAATATTATCTAAAAAAATCTATTTTTGTTTGAAACAGACTGATTTATTATCACAGTGACAGTGTTGGGAACTTAATATTTTAATAAACATGGGAAAGATCCTTCATGATAACACCAAGGAGCGTCCTGTAGCTCAGACAAAGGTGAGTGCAAATTAAATGTGATGCATTTTTAATAATCATTTACAGTGGAAATAAACGTAAAAAAATGATATATATCTAATTGTATAAAATGTTGTACTTATTTTTATTAATATATATATTTTTTATATATTTATATATTAATATATAATTATATAATATGAATCTAATTTTTTAAGTTTATTTATATATATATATATAAGTTCTTGTTTAAGAGTTTTGTACCCTATTTTGAAACAATTGTTTATTTAGTATATTAAAAAAACAAAAACTTAATTTTATGATATTCTGTTATTCTGAATGTTTTATTAGTATTATTAGTAGCGGTAGTAGTAGTCACAGTAGTATATAGTAGTTAGTAGTTGTTGCAGTAGTACTAATAGTAAAAGTAGTAGTAGTTACTTAATTTTTTCCTCTGCAGGCTCGGGAGAACAGAGTCAGCCGATGTCCGATGTCAGTACTTATGAAAAACTATGAAAATGGTTCAGGCCACCAAGACACACTTTTCCACCGTGCGGTCAAGGTAGGTACTGGCACTAGCCATCACATTGATCCTTTTTTATGGTCTTAAAACTAACCTGGAAGGAAAGCTTGAGTCTAATAACTAATAATATCCTTTATAAAACATGCATTTTAATGTGCAAATTGGTGTCACAGTGGTGCAGTGGTTAGCATGTCCAGCTCACAGCAAGTGTGGAGTTGATGTTTTTCCTGTGCTTGCATTGGTTTCCGCATGGTACATTGATTTCCTCTGACAGTCCAAAGATATGCACATCAGGCTGATTGGCTGTTCCAAATTCCCAAGTGTGTGTAATTGTAAATAGTTGTATATGTGCTTTGGACTGTCAAGCTGTTCAGGGTGTACCCGACCTTCTCCGAGAGTTGGCTGAGATAGGCTCCACCCTCCTTGTGATCCTTGTAGAATTAAATGCTTCAGCGAATGAAGGAATGTGTAAATGGTTACTTTAGTCTATAATGTTATATCATTCAATCTCAGACAAAGTTTTGTGCCCTAGAGAGAATACCAAAGAACTGTAAGAATTCTGTTAGAACTCCTGTTCAGTGTTACTGTCTTGCTTTTTCAGAATCAGCTCTGCAAGCCGAAAATATGCGAGGGCTCCATAATGAACCCAAAGTCTTTGATGCGCCCTCCTCCTTCTTCCCCCCCTTCCACCAACGAGCTCCTCACACAGGCCATCGACTTCATCAACCAATACTACAAATCCTTCAAAATGTACACACACTTCACTGCTATTTCTCCTTGCTCTAAGTTTAATAAATTTCAGAGACATGTTTTAACTCCAACAATACTATTTGTTTAACACAGCTCTAAAATAGACGAACATCTGGCTCGTGTTAATGAGGTGGCCACTGAGATTGATGTCACCGGAACTTATCAGCTCACCCCAGAGGAGCTCGCATTTGGTGCCAAACAGGCTTGGAGGAACGCACCCAGGTGCATTGGCAGGATTCAATGGTCCAACTTACAGGTAAAATACACTTATTATATTTTAATACATTATTTCATGCTTTGTGAATAACCTAAAAAATAACAAACTGCAATGCACAATTTAATGCAGAATATTTTTCTTATCAGTTTTTTGATGCACGGAAATGCAGAACTGCGAAGGAAATGTTCCAGTACTTGTGTTCTCACATCAAATTTTCCACAAATGGGGGCAATATAAGGTACAATCCATGTTTGATGTTCAACATGTATGATTATCAGTCATTCTGGGCTTATGGAAGGGAGGAAATGTTATCAAATAATGTGAAGAATAAGATAATATATATATATATATATATATATTTTATCATTTAAATATATAATATTTAAGCCAGCCCTGCAAAGGCCTGTCAAGCCACCCAGGGTGTACCTGACCAGGGCCCAGAGTTGGCTAAGATGGGCGCCAGCCGCCCTGTAACCATAATTAGAACTAAGTAGCTTAGTTATTATAAAATAGTAAATATATAGTAATTAGTAATATTAAGAGCTGCTTAATATATATTTTAATTATATTGAAATTGTTTTTAGGTCAGCCATCACCGTGTTCCCTCAAAGAACTGATGGCCAGCATGATTTCCGGGTTTGGAATGGTCAGCTTATTAAATACGCTGGCTATCAGATGGAGGACGGCCGTGTTATAGGGGATCCTGCTAGTGTGGGGTTCACTGAGGTATCCACGAGTCACACTTTTTGCCTGAAGCATAAGCTATTGCTAGTAATATGTAATTACCCAAATAATTTTGGTTTGTCTGTTCATCTTCTAACAGATTTGCATCCAACTTGGATGGAAGCCAAAGTACGGGTCCTTTGATGTGTTGCCACTGGTCTTGCAGGCCAATGGAGAAGATCCTGAACTATTTGAAATTCCCCCCGAGTTGATTCTGGAGGTTGAAATGGAGCACCCACAGTAAGTGATATTTCGTACGCACTGGGTGTTTGGTAAGGGATATGTACATGTGTTTATATCATACAAAACAAATGAGCACATAGTAGTTTCGGCTTCAAACCTACTGTCAACTGTCTGGTTTTTCCACAGGCATAGGTGGTTCAAAGATCTGAACCTCAAGTGGTACGCGGTACCCGCAGTGTCCAACATGATGCTGGAGATTGGTGGGCTTGAGTTCACAGCATGCCCCTTCAATGGCTGGTATATGGGCACTGAGATTGGTGTGAGGGACTTCTGTGATACTCACCGTTACAACATCCTGGAGGTAAGTCTACTTCATGCAGCGCTGGGCGGAAATTTAGGTTTTTATAGTTGAAAGCTAATTCTATTTGTAATTCCTTAACTACAGAAAGTTGGCCATTGTATGGGGTTGGATACTCACAAGCTGTCATCACTGTGGAAAGATGAGGCTCTGGTTGCCATCAATGTTGCAGTGATTCACAGTTTTCAGGTACAAAGCTCTCGTGTTGATCATAATAGACAGTTTCTATCTGGACCAAGAAATTTCTATAGTGTGTAGTCTTTAGTCTGAATGCCTCCTTGTCTTGTGCTCCAGAAAAATAAGGTGACCATCATGGACCACCACACTGCTGCCGAGTCTTTCATGAAGCACATGGAGACTGAGGTGCGCCTGCGTGGTGGTTGTCCTGCTGACTGGGTCTGGCTGGTGCCTCCCATGTCGGGCTCTCTGACCCCTGTGTTCCACCAGGAGATGATCAGCTACATCCTGTCCCCCTTCTACTACTACCAGGTAGAAATCACTGTGCACCTTTTACTAGAACATTCATTCAGTCATTAGCCAAACTGTTTAATCCTGCTAAGGTCACGGTGAGGGAGAAAGGTGGGGTACCACCTGAACTGAAATATCAATATATACACTATATATTAAGGTTCTCTTTTTAAAAATTTGTTGTTATTATTGCAATTCTTTAAAGCCTGATCCCTGGTTAACATATGTCTGGAAAGACAAGACCAAAGGACTAAAGAAACACAAAAGAATCAGCTACAAAGCCCTTGCAAAGTAAGCCAACCTGACAATGTTTAAATCCAATGCTCACTCACTCTACGAAATATTTTCCAATTGGGTTTAAACAATTGATAATCTTAACTTCTGATTTTTCAGGGCAGTGGTCTTCTCACAAATACTCATGCAGTCTGCTTTGAAGAAGAGAGTGCCTTGTACCATCCTTTATGCTACTGAAACCGGAAAATCACAGACGTTTGCCAAAAAGCTCAAGTCAATACTCAGCTGTGCTTTCAACCCCAGGGTAAGAAAAGGACTCCGGTCCCTGTCATACTATGGAGCTGATTTCCAAAATTCATAATTGACTTAAACACTTAGCTCACCATTTATTTATTTATTTTCTGATATAGCTACTTTGCATGGAGGACTACAATTTTCAGGATTTGAAGAATGAGCGTCTTATGATGGTGGTCACCAGCACTTTTGGGAATGGAGACCCTCCAGGAAATGGAGAGGTATGTTCCAATCTACTCAGACTGATTAGTGTCAATCTTTCTTGAAATGCATGTAATTAATACATGGATCCATTTCGTTGTTCAATTATGTCGGCTTTAAAAAAGTATTAAATGTTTCTGGCTTCCTGCATCATAGAAACGATATGTTAGCTATTACTTTTCTAAATAAAAGTGGGAAAAGGTTACAGAATAGATGTATGCATGATCTTGACCTCGTGATATCATCTTTTCTCAGAGTTTCAAGAAGCAGCTCATGAATTTGAATAACCTGCAAAACAACATGAGGTTCGTCTGAAGTATTGTTAATTAAAAATAACAGCTAACACTACACATTTAGAGCTTTTAAGGAACAAAAGGTTCAAGTCCAATTAATTGATTTGTTTATCTTTTAATCAATCATACAGGTACTGCGTGTTTGGCCTTGGCTCTCGTATGTACCCTCAGTTTTGTGCTTTTGCCCATGCTGTGGACAATAAGCTTGCAGAGTTGGGAGCCAAACGTGTGACTTCAGTAGGAGAGGGAGACGAGCTCAATGGGCAGGAAGAGGCTTTTTCTGCCTGGGCTTGCGACGCATTTAAGGTTGGTGTGATGCTGCCTTCTTTTAAAGGCAACTTAGCATACCAACATTTGGCTGTTTCTACATTATATTAAATCCTTTAGGCTGCATGTGAGGAATTTGGTGTTAAAGGAAAACTGTCAGGGTCTGAAGGCCTAACAGAGACCTGGGATGATCTGAGACACCGAGTAAAACCTGACAGCAGAACCTTAGATCGCATCTCAGGTACCCTTTCCAACAGCAAAACCGTATATATCATTCATATTATTATGAATGCGAAATATTAGAATTATTCGTGCAATATGAAT
Source organism: Porochilus rendahli (assembly GCA_039654305.1). Lineage (NCBI taxonomy): Eukaryota > Metazoa > Chordata > Actinopteri > Siluriformes > Plotosidae > Porochilus > Porochilus rendahli. The sequence goes on along the minus strand of JBCNYG010000013.1, from coordinate 2,822,646 downwards.
GTTCCGGTTCTGAATAGTGCCTTTGTTTTATCCTTGTAGCCTTGTCAGCTCTCCACTTTAAAAGTGTGTTTCCTATGAAGCTGAAAAAGAGGACGAAGCTCCAGAACGCTGAGTCAAGGTGGGCTCTTAGTAAACTCAGTTTATAGTCAGGGCTTCTGAGTGGCGACGCCACACAGTTGATGCACACAGTCATCCATGGTAGGGGTTCCTTGGAAGCTAATTGGCTGAGCTCCCAGGGAGGGATGGATGGCATACACTCAATTCCCTGTCACTTTACCACCTTCACCATCAAATTACACAAAGTTACTCTACCACTGAATATGCATGTGGGTGGCAACCATCATGTGTCTTAGAGGAAGCATGTGCTACTGATTGCTTGCTGATTGCTGATAACTGCAGCAAGAGAGTTTATATCACCAGCAGCAAAAAGTCATCTCCACAGTCACTAAGTGCAGATCTAAGCCCATATGGAGCTTCATCAGCAGGAACGAGGGGCCACCAAGACGAGAACTCCAGCCAGCATCAGCACACCAGGACAGACCACAGGACTCACAGGTTTTGAATCAGCCATTTAGTTAACTTGTATGTTTAAGTCATGTTAAAGTTATTTGTTAGCTCTTAGGTTATCTGTTAGTTCTATCTAGTAAGTAACTGTCCTCAGCTCTCAGCCTAACGCAGTTTAAGCTGATAAAATGTGCTTACACACGAACCTCCTCTGTAATGCTTAAAAATGTAAAATAAAAAAATAATAAAAATCATAAATTAAATATAACTATCACTTTTGGCAAAAGTGCCTGAATATTCTAAAACAATTGGGCTTGGGGGGTCTTGCAAAAATTATTAATCCCCTTAGCAACATCCCCCTTGCCTTCAATGCATAGTTGTTAACTACATATAACATAATTACATATTATTTTAATATAGTGGCTCCTGCCAAGGGGTGGGATATTTTAAGCAGAAAGTGAACAGTCAGTTCTCGAACTTGATGTGCTGAAAGCAGGAAAAATGAGACTTTGACAAGGGCCACACTGTGATGGGTAAACTTCTGGGTCTGTTCAACTCCTAAATAACACGTCTTGTGAGGTTTTCCAGGTATGCGGTGGTAAGTACCTATTGGAGGTGGTCAAAGAAAGGACAACTAGTGAATTGGCAAGAGTGTCATTTGTGCCTAAGGCTTATGGATTCTTGTTGCAAGAAAAGGCATTTGTAAAATTGCCAAGAACCCGAAGATCTCATACAATTTATATACTGCTCCCTTCACAGATCAGTGCAAACTGGCTCCAACCAGGGTAAAAAACATGTCTGAGGCCTTTTTGCACAACTGACCAAGAAGACAAGTAAATCAGGTTTGAGAAACAGATGCCTGAAAGGTCCTCAATTAGCAGCTTCATTAAATACCTGCAAAACACGAGTTTTGATTTCAACAGTGAAGAGGTGATTCCTTAAAGCCATATCTGAGACTGGTCAGTAAAATAATTAAGATGACAAACAGAACACAGTCATTGGAAATAAGATAATTGTCCGTGTGCTCTAGATAGATGAATGTATGTTTAAGAACATTTGTAAGGTGCAAAATGACGGAAAAGATGCTAAAGGAGGGTTTGACACCATCTGTCAATCATGGTGGGTGAAATATGATGGTCTGGTGTAGCTTTGGTGATGGGAGAGTTGTACAGGGTAAAAAGGATCTCGCACAAGAAAGGCTATCACTTCAATTTGCAATGTCATGCCGTACCCTGTGGATGACCCTTGATTGGAGACACTTTTCTCCTACAACAGAAGCGAGATCAAAACCAAAGGTAACAAAAACAGTTAGCTGGTATTTAGCCTGGCCAGGGCAGCCACCGAATCTCAACCCGATTGAGCTGCTGTGGGAACAGCTTGATCATATGGTACAGAAGAAGTGCCCATCAAGCCAGTCCAACTTGTGGGAAGTGCTCTAGGAAACATGGGGTGAAAGTTCTTTATTGTACCCAGACAAATTGACAGCTACAATGAAATGTCTTAAAGGAGGAGACAGCACTTGTTAAAGTTAATCTCATTTGAATATCAAGATTAGTTCTTTCCTTGTACAAAATCAGAGGCTGATTGTTTCTGTTTTAATGATTTTATGGGTAGTTATTTGAAAATTGAGTCTCAGAACGATGATGTCGTCGAGGCCCAAGTTAACATGTACAAGAATAGGATTTTTTTTTTTATTGACAGATTTGAGTTGGAGGTGTGAAAAGGTTTAGATTAAAATCTTTACCTGTGCAATGAGAAACAATATATACCAGGATTAATATCTTTATGCACAAACCCCTGAAATACTGCAAGCAATGATGTTTGAATCCATACTTCCATGCTAACTTGGGCCTTGATGATGTCATCATTCTGAGATTCAGTTTTTAAATATCCACCAATAAAGTCTTTAAATCGGTTTAAGATTTTCATACAGACAGATTTTAAAATAGATGCATTAGAATAACTTTCAACAAGTGCTGTCTTCTATAACTGTCACTACACTCACACTGCAAGCCAAATGGCCTGAATCTGATTTTTTCCTGATCCGATTTTTTTCAAGTGGGTGTTCACATTATTTTAGAGATGTGACCTATAACAGACTGCAGGTCTAACAGTTTAAGTCCCCAATGTGGCCCACACGCGCCATAGAAACACATTAATCTGATGTAGCACGGTGTTTACAGAAGGGAAAATACACAGAAGTCGTTGGCAAATGTGGAGTTGAAAGATGTCAGTCTTGACATTTTTTATTTTAAAGTTATTATGCAGTGGAGGTAGAAGAATGTGATGGCATATGACAAGGAGGAGGAGAATGGAGAGAGAGAGAGAGCCAAAACTCTGGCTGTGGCTTTTTTTGGAGCAATAGCTGCTACCTCTGTAGAGATGTCTATATGTATGTATTGTTTTTGTCTTTGGGGGCTCCCGCCTTCACATAATTATGGCAAATGTCGACCAAGAGTGAAGTTAAGGTCTCATTGAATTCTGAAACAGGTCGCATTACTGTTCAGACTGAGGTTGCATTTCAAAAAATCTGCTCTGTATCCGATTTAGCACCACATATGAAAGTGGCCCAGATGCAATTAGAAAAGATCGTATTTGATGTGCTTTTTGTTGTTCACACTGAGGAAAAATCATATTCAGGCTACGTGGGCTTTCAATGTGAATGCAGCCTATATTTTATAATCATTTTGCAACTTATTTGATGGATTTAAGTAAGTGTTTTCATGGAAACTGTGAACTTGTTGGGTGACCCCAAACTTTTTAATGGTGGCATATGTTTTTTAGTTTATGCATCAATATATGAATTCCCACAATAACATTTAAGCTAAAAAATAGTCAAAATCTATTCTTGTTTCAAACTCAGTTCAAGCTTATTTCTACATTTGCACCACTTCTTATTGCACAACAATATACAATGCAGCAAATGCCCTATTTTCCTGTGTTATGAAAATAGCATTTCATCAATAGAGTATACATCATCCATCTAGCAATGCTCTTTTATTTCTGTAGGCTGTAAACTCAATGCTGCCAGGAGAAGTAATGGTCAGTTTGCTCATCGAAGATGGATTTGATGAGGGCAAACAGGACGTAGGACATGCTTAAATTTAGACTCAGACAGAAAAGCAAACTCCCAATGCAGGCAAGAATATGCCAAACGTCAATTCAGCTTTTGACAGGCCTGGCTTATGGATTGAAATTTCAGACAGAGAAGTCCCTTGTTGTTCAATGCATGCAGTATCTTTGAGCAGAAAGAGAAGAAAAATCCACTGTTCTTGGTGTTTCATCCCCAGTATTTTATCTGGATTACTGTTTGTACATGGGTGATGGTGTCCTGGTTCTTAGAGGAATATTTTGGTCATGAAAAAAATTATGCACACGGTCTTCTCCTAGCCCTAAATATAATGCAGTCAATGTTTGATTTCTAAAGTTTGCTTCTTTTGCCTGGTGCTTCAAGGCAAATACTTGTAACAAGAAGGAAAATCTATAAGCCCCGGTTCAACTTTGTACAAACTGCATGTTTAAATCATCATACACAAATTTCAGCGCATAATGTGGGTCCTTAAGGCGTCTTATGTCAAAACCTCGATCTAATGTCTAATTACTAACCCTAACGAGTCTATGCTTATCAGAGTTTAAAATTTGCACATGAAATCTCCTTGTTTCCAATGTTCTTCATTTCCTTAAACTTTGATAGAGTTCATTTAAAGCTAATGGATGCAAAATCATAGATTCAGGGCAGTGGTGCTAGAAAACCATAATTGAGACAGACTGCTAAACTAACATTTCAGTCTTTCCACAAAATTAGCAGGTGAATAAATGGCCTTACCTCTTCAGTATCAAAAATACTAAAGCTTTTGGCTAAAACCTTTTAGTATTTAATCTCCTATTTGATGTTTTCAGTGTTGCACACTTTTGCGCTGTCTGACTGGCTGCTCGTTCTCTCCTGTCACTGTGAAGTTTTATTCCATTCATGCCTAAAGGTAACCCCTCTACTTCTTAGTCTGACCTGAATAAATTTTAACCAAGCAAAGTTGGCTGCTTTATTGCAAATAAACAGTACTATACCAAACTTTTGGTAGCCCTGCATTTTTCCAGTTGGAACATAGAAAAAATACAGTCGGATGTGAAAAAGAAGTAATTATATGGTTATTATATAGTTATTATATTATTATGTTATTATTATATAGTTATTATATTAAAATTATTCTCACTCACTTACTCATTTGCCAAACCACTTAATCCTATTAAGGCTGCAGGAAAGCTGGAGCCAACATTGCGCAAAGGCACCGTACACCCTGAGCACTTTGTCAGACCATTTCAGAGCCAAAACTCACACAGCCATTCACACTTGCACCTCGGAACAATTTGCCTACTAGCCTAATGTGCATGTT
>JBCNYG010000013.1:2753525-2782677 GCA_039654305.1 Porochilus rendahli | reverse complement strand
CAAAAACATGCACAGTAGGCTAATTGGCTGTTCCAAATCACCCCTAGGTGTGAGTGTGAATGGTTGTGTGACTGATGTTAGCTGCATAAGCCATTCTGCATCAGAGTGGAAATACCATAAATGGGAGGAGGAAGCAAAACAGGCTGTCCTGGCGAGCTGTCCAGGGTGTACCCCGCCGTTGCCCAGAGTCGGCTGAGATGGGCGCCAGCCTCCCCGTGACCCTAATTAGGAATAAGAGGTTCAGAAAATGAATGAATGAATGAATATTTCATCACTGCAGTCTTAGCCTTTTGTACACTGTGTACAACATGAGCCCAGTATAAAGAGGGACTAGAAACTTCATGGTTCCATCACGAAATCCCTGTCACATGTCAAACTCGCATTCACTGACAAGGCAGCACGAGGTTGTAAGCAGCAAGAAGCAGGCACTGAATCATCATCATCTTCTTCCGCTTGTTCAGGGGTCGGAAAATAAAAATAAACGTTTCAATAATCCGTTAATTAAAAATAAACATCTGATCCAGCTATGAGTAAAGTGTATTTCTTTTTATCCTTTATCAAATGAGTTTTCAAAAGGCTGTTGTAATTTTAGCATCAGTACAGTAGGTGGCAGTGTGGCAGCATTTACCGGTAAAAGCCTCGCTGCAGTCCAACACATGATGTGCAGGAGTTTTTATTTGACACCCTTATTCCGCACTGAGTATTGCTCAATTTATCACTCATATTGTGTCAATTAGACAACTTTTAGCATCAAGGACGAGCCAATCATCAACTAGAACGCACTTCTATTAGCTAGTCACAGAGAGGAGGCGGGATTTTCCCCAATTACAGGTGGGAAAACAAAGAAGGCGTTCGCTGCAGTCAGTGTTGCCAGGTCATTCTTTTTTATGTATTATTATGTCACTCCAATTTTTCCCTGCTTTTTGGACACCAGCAATTTCCTTGTGATGTGTTTTGGTAAATTAAATTTTGCAATTATTTTTTCTTCAAATAAAATAAATGAGCACTTCTCTTCATCGTGTACATTTTTAAGCAAAAAATTTATGTATTCAGTCTGATATTGTTTTAAATTGTACTGATAAATCTAAATTTATTAATCACTTGAACAAATCTTTTTTATAAACAATAAACAAACTCAATCAAGCCCCGGGCAATGGTGATATTATGTATTTAGAATGGAAAGAGGTCGTAGGACCGTCTGCAATTTGCATATTCAAATTCAAATTCAAATTTTATTCGTCACATACAAATTATACACAGTACAATATGCAGTGAAATGATTAGTACGACCGTCCAAGAATAGAACAAAAAGAACAATAACTAGAACTTTAAGGGATTTTAAATTACATGGGGGTGGAAATATTAAAATAAAATAAAATAAAATATAACATAAAATAAAAACATAAAATATAGGATACAAAAAAGTAAAATATATAAAAAAATATATAATGTGTATGAAATGTAAAACATATATGGACCGTAAAGAATGTAAAACATAAAGTGTAAGTTTAATGAGCACTGAATGGAATTATGAAGCTGTTCAATGAGTCAAGAACATTTGACTCGACTCCCCAACAGAGTCGGCACATCAGTCCAGTCCCCAAACAGATAAGTGCTTTTTAAAAATTCCCCATGTAGTTTTAGTTGAAAGGCCGCACGGTGTTGTAGTGGTTAATACGTCAGCCTCACAGCAAGAGGGTTCTGGGTTTGGGCCCAGGCTCAGTGAGGGCGTTTTTGTCTGGAGTTTCCCCCTCTCACTGTCTAAAGACATGTACATCAGGCTAATTGGCTGTTCCAAATTGATTCTAGGTGTGAGTGTGAATGGTTGTGTGTGTTGGCCCTGCAGTGGTCTGGCAGGCAGTTCATGGTGTACCCCGCTTTCGCCCAGTGTCGGCTTAGATAGGCTCCAGCCTCCCTGCGACCCTAATAAGATTAAAATGAGCAACAGTGAGTGAATTATTGCTTTTTTTGCCTAAGCCTGTCTACAATAGTATCAACCGTAGGGCACACCCTGGACAGGTCGTCAGCCTGTCACAGCAATAACACAGAGGCATACAGCCATTCAAAGCTACATTTACACCTACAGAGAACCAGAGTAGCCAGGTGTAGCAACGTGCATGTCTCTGGACTGGTGAAGGTATCGCACAGCAAGGGTTGAAACAACAGTAAAGCTTAACCCTGTGCTAACCACAAGATACGATTCCACTGTCCATGCACAGGGTACAAGCGTACTGGTCCGCACGTTCATCTCATCGCGAGTCCCCGGCTCGGTTTGCATGTTCTCCTGCACTTGGGCATTTCTGCGTGGAGTTTGCATGTTCTCCCCATGCCCGTGTGGGTTTCCTCTGGGTACTTCGGTTTCCTTCTCCAGTCCAAATTACGTTACATTAGGCCAATTACCCTTTATAATTACCCCTAGGTGTGATTGTGAATGCTTGTGTGTGGACTGCTCAGGGTGTACCTTGCCTTTGCTCACAGTTGTCTGAAGTGGGCTCCAGCCTCGCCATGACCCTGGTAGGACCAAGTGTTTCAAAAGGATAAAAGAATGAACGGATCCAGTGTGCGAATGGGATGATTCAGCTGCACGAACCGATTCAGGGAGCCGACTCCAATGGATCACTCTCGGTCACTAACATTTTCGTGTTCTTTCTCTGACGCTAGTTTGTAGTTTGAGTATATAATGTAATATAAATATATTATATTATTCTCTCTGCGATGCATATTATGTTAAACACTTTGGAAGGACAACATGTTTAGAGTGTAAGGCCACGGTTTTTTGGTTTGAGCGTTGGTTGTATATTATACGGATCTGGCAACCCTGCCTGCAGTCTTTCAGAAAAGCCTGCTGGTGAGGGGTGAGGAGTGAGGAAGCGGGGGCGAGAGGACAGATGGACAGCTAGACACGGCTTGTGTTGAAGTGCACGCTGGACGTTGACGTCTGAAGGGTTTATTCAAAGGATTAACACACGGTTAGCTTATAATTTCCTGAATTTAGAGGGTTAAAATCCTTTTTTCGCCCCCTACTTCCCAGCCCTGCTGTGTTGGCTGGTATACAGGCACTCTGTTCTGTTTTGTTCTGCTCCATTGCAATGCACGCCGAGCTAAACTGAACCGAACCGAGCCGAGCTTATCTCGTATTCCTGTATCAAACAAACCTTTTTATTTCAGTGTCACAAGCGTCCAGGCTGTCAGCTGTTTCTGCAGGGTGTCTCAATGGAGAACTGCGGCCGGGACTCTGACGGAAGCTCGAATAGGACATAAAGGATCCTGTGAACTCTTATTTTATTCTCCAAAAGGAAACCACACACACTGAGGTATCACTCTTCTACCCTTATTCTGTAGCATAACTGTATATTAAAACACCAACATTATCCTACCCGTTTCTACTGAAAGGTGCCACTCTTTTGTGTGTTGACGTAAACGACAGCAAATCTTATTGCATTATTTCATATTATGTTATTTTAAATTTTAATCCGTCAGCGTCCGTAGCCATGACTGTGCACTTTTATACTCCCTAACTGTCAAATAATTTAAAATTTATTGACTGTGGTGGTAGAGTCGCGAGCTCGGGAAGGTCAGGGTTGCCTGATTGAGCGCACGAAATCCCACGCTGTCAAAGTTGGATGTTACAGCGTTCTTATCAGGTATTTTAAATCGATAAATTTGTTGTATAAAGTAATAGTATATAAAATGCGATTTGGCTACATTACAATCCGATTACGAAAACAAACGACTCGTTTAACGCCCTTAATGTGCGAGGATTTATAATCTGTTAAATGTGTTATATCTGGCAACACAACTTTGTGTCATGGCGTTTTTCTGTTAGCGTGGCTAACTTACTAGCCAACCATTAAATGTCGTGATGTGTCACACACTGAGTCATTCCTGGCTTCTCTATTTCAGATAATAATAATCTTTATCAATAAAGCATAACAAACTAAAACACTTATAATTTATCTGCAATGTGTTCGAGCCAAAACAGTCTCAGTTTTTATCTAAGTTGCACCAAAGGAATCCTGCTAATCCTGCTGGTTTGCTAATTTGTCCCATTACAGGTGGATGGGGTGTTTTAGGGAATGAATATTTATGCATGCATATTTAAATAATTAATATCTGTAGAAAGTGTCTATATAAATATAAAGCTGAGTGAAAAACAGTGTTGTTGTTGCTTCTTGGGGCGATGAAATTTTATAATTTGCATTTTCACGAAAACATCATGACAAGTATTAAATACCTTCAACTTTTTTAATGCTTATACTTCTTCACCAAAAGTATTCCTTTTTTAAATGGTATGACTTTATACCTTATTAATAGTTTTAGTCTTTAAATGTAACATTTTCTTGAAATTGTTAATTAATTAATTCTTTTTTAAACAGGCCTCAAAACATCATGTATGGTTTTGATTGTTTAAAATGCTTGTTGTTATTGTTATTGTTGTTGTTATTGTTATTAGTAGTACTAGTAGTAAATACTGCACAAGAGTTGTTTAATGGCATCTCTTTAAGAGTTTTAGTATATACTACATGGAAACCTGAAGAAAAGCAAAATAAAACATGATTCCCCCCCCCCCCCATTTCTTTCCTAATTTCGTCGTAAGGAAAGTATAGCCTCCCTATCATGTGACCATCTCCAGGCAGGGAGGGCTGGGAGTAAGCGCATGCCTACGGGACACACGATGCCTGCCGCCCACATCTTTTTAGCGCGTGCATATTTAGGTACAGCGTAACACATTCTAAAAGAAAGCGTTATCCACCACCTTGTACGTGTGAGCTCACTGACACCCATGATCGCCTGGTGATCACTTAAGTGCCAGGGAAGTGAAGGTATGTCAACTCTCCCTCTCGCGAGAGCTTAGCCAGAGCTTAGCCCCACCACCCCCGGCCGCGGATGACTGTGTGCGTCAACCTGGATTCAAACTCGCAACCTCTAGGATGATAGTACGTTGTCCATGCACCTTTAGGAAGCCATAAGTTTATTATATTCTACATATTTTAACCCTGAAAAAAAAGATGGGCTCGGCATTTTTAGATGAGCTAAGTGCTGTGTTGCTAACGGCGTCTGTTTAGCCTCGTACAAACCTAGTACATTTAGTGTACACGGAAATTTAAGTAAACCGTGCTCCGTAAAGGTAATTTTCAGAAGCACATGGAAAAACAAACTACAAAGAAATTTTTATTTATTTTTATTTTATTTTTTCTATTTTTGAGGGTCACACAGGTGTCATCTGCTCCAAGTCACCATGACGGTGAGTGTCCACTGTTGTAGTTCAAGGATTATCTACGTAACGACGTCTACCTCGCCCTAAGAGAATAATTGCTGCTTATTACACGGCTCGTTTGAATACTGCATTCTGATTGGTTGATTACATCTCTTAACATTCTGGTAATTGTGTAAAACACACTGTTGCTGGGTGTGGTGGACCCACTTCATTAGCAGAAGCTTTAAAAGTGTATTAAAAACAGTTTTGTTCTTGATTTTATTTTATTTTATATATTGTTTTGCCTACTTATTGTTAGTGTTTTTTAATGTAGTGAGTATCCGTGTAATAAAAAGGATACTGAGCTTGTTGTTGTTAAATAAACTCCTTCAGTGTGTTCTAGGGCCTGCTTTGTGTCAGGGTCTTGCATCACCATGTTGGGGTTTATTCCACAATAATAAGTTATCTCTTGGCTCTGTGATGGCCTGGCAAGCTGTCCAGGGTGTACTCTGCCCTTGCCAAGAATCGGCTGAGATGGGCGCAAGCCCCTACTTAGGATTGCACTGTTCATTATATGAACGAATGAACGTTACCTCTTGTTTAACAGTAGCTTGAGACGTCCCACAGCTCAATTCCTGATCTTCGTGTAGGAGAGATGTGTTTTTCAAAAGACTGTATTGTTTTAAAAAGAAATCCATGCCATACTTTCTTGAAGGGTAAATATCGTTACCTCTTAGGCTCTGATCAGAAACAGATTCCCTCCGTCGCACTGGCCGTTTAAATGTGTCTAGAGTGTTAAAACCAACAAACATTAATCATGTTGCATCGTGTAGTTTGCATTTTCTTCCTTTTTCTGTTTTTTTATTTAAACTGATCTACTAATTTGCTGTGTCTGTGTTTAGAGCAGGCCAATAAAACCACTTTATTTAACTTCATTTAACTTTTATTTAAAATGAGAAGCTGAAACCATGTGATGTCTCCTCCGCTGTTCACAAGCACAGGCATGTGTAGTTTATATTATTTTTATTTATACTTGGAAATGAAATTTGGTTAAACTTTCAACGATGTAACAACGTAACGTGCACAGCTCGCATCATTAGAGGCTTGTGGAGACGGTGAGACGTCTCTGAGGACGAGAACACTGCCCGAGATGAGCGTGAAATGGCGTATGCAGCTAACCATGCTTTCCCGGCATCGGTTGGTTCAAGAACAAAATGCTCTCCGTGATTTCTGCGCTTGTTGTTTGTGCAGCTCAGCAATGCACGATAATGTGTTATGATGCACGGGGTCGGTGACGTAACCGAACAGCCAATCAGAAAGGCGACTTGTCTCTGAGCACGCCTAGAGTCGTAACACTCGCGTGCACGTTGACAAGGGGAACAGACCGATGTTGCCGTAAGGAACCGCTCCCTGTACGCACTTGTCCTGCATGATCGTTCACCACAGGTACACTTTAAAAAGGATCTTATTAATCTCGCTAATGATGCACTCGAATGCAACGGGCAGCTATAAAGGAATTACATGCTGCTGAATAGCGTAAACAATTAAATGGATTTATATATTTTTCATTGATGCAGTTGTATATGAATAAAGCATGTAGTGTACTTGGTTTTAGAAAGATATTTAGCTCTGCCTCCATCCTATCCTTGATTATTTTTCTACAACGGCGTGACACTGAGAGTTTTTTCCCCCTGCTTGGTTCATTTAGTATTGACGGGATTGGATAGTTTTAGAAGCCAATTCTGATTGGTTCAGTGGTGAGGTGAACTTATGACCTGAAACGTCAGTGACTTTTATGTCAGAACGAAGCAAACAATACGGCTTGGTTTTCAAAAAAAAACAAAAAAAACAAACTTAAACCGGTCTAACAGTTTCTCCTCCACAGATCAAGCCAGAAGTCTCGCTATGGATTTCAGCAAACTGGCAGCTTTGTGGATCGTCTGCCTGTGCCTGCTCAAGGAATATCGAGCCGACAAGCCCAGTCAAGTCAGCACCGAGTCCCAACCACTCGACAATGGTATGTCGACCGTGCACTTTTTAACGCCCGAAAGCATTGTCCCTGTTAAGGGGGCCAAAATATTCTGTGCAAAGGATTTAACTTGGCTTAATGAATATTCTGTGACACCCCCACCCCCGCTGACCCGACAGGTAGTGTTACCTTCTAGAATAACCCGAAAGCGCACCTTTTGTGCGTCAGTCAGGACATTTTCGAAAACCAGTGCACGTACGTTGGAGTAAGCGGAGCCGTAATCGGATTTAGAACTTGTTCAGGCTCTAAATGTAGCCGTGCTGAGAATAGACGGGATGCACATTCTCTATTGAGAACACCGCCTTGACCGAGCACATGGCACTTTGTCAAATACAGCAGGATCTAGGAGAGCGGTTCAGTGACCCACTCACTCGCTGTTTAGTTTATCCTGCAAGCTTGATGCTTTTCCGTGTAGTGTCGGGAGTTAGTCGTTCGACTCCTCTGTTCTTCAGTAGAGTTCGCAAAGTCACTTGTTTGTGATAGAAAATCTGATGTTCGCGGCTCAGAGAGATTCAAGTTAAGCCTCATGGTTTAAAGTTAATCTCATTTGAATATCGAGATTAATTTCTTTCCGTGTGCAACGTCTGGGCTTCTGTTTTAATTATTTTCTGGCCAGTTATTTGAAAGTTGAGTCTCCGAACGATGTCATCGAGGCCCAGTTTAGCATGTACAAGGATTTTGAGGCATTCGTGACATTTATTGACAGATTGGTGTTGGAGGGGTGAAAAGGTTCAGATTAAAATCATCACCCGTGCAGTGGGAATCTTTATCAACACCAGGATTCGTATATTTAAGCACAACTTCTGAAATACTAAAAGAAATGATGTTTGAGGCCAAACTCCTGCATCTTAATTTGGGGCTTGATGATGTCCTCATTCTGAGACTCAGTTTTTAAATATCCACCCATAAAATCATCAAAATGCAAAAAAGATATGGCAAACACAGTTAGGATAGAGATTTATGTAGCTTTTTTAAATTATCATTCAGAGATTAAAAAAGTGAGACAGTTTATAGCTACGATAGTGTAAATAGAGCTCTGTTAGCATTCAGCAATATTAAATGTAATCGTAAACGGGCTCCAGAGTAGCGCAACAGAAAAGCGTTCGGCCTAACATCCAGAGTTCGGGACCCGGGTGATTCACGCGGCCATCTGCGGAGCTCATGAAAGCTAATCGGCCGTGGGCGATGCTAGCGAATCACAGACGTGTACGAGCTCATACATGTGAAGGGGGGGGCAGTGCTTTCCTCTGAGTGTGTAGCGTTGCTCCTGAATACACCAGTGCAGCAGTTCAGAATGATGCACTCAGCTGGTAACATTCAGCCTCTCTCGTTGATGCTTATCGTGTGATATGTATGTGTGTGTAAATTGCAAATATACCATAAACATCTTCAAAGAGCCACCACTCCGATCAGCTTTCGACAATTTGCAGACAAATAGGCCGTTCCCCCGATTCGACTTTCGACAACCTCGCACTTTATAGTTTTCACTAAAAAGCCTCAGCTGTATATAGAGCGCCGCACTCAGTGACGTGCCAGGTGTTCATAAACTCAAACCACACACTCTACAGAAGCTTTTTTTGCATTCTCTATATTTGCTCTGATATGTTCTTTATTTCCTGTGGCGTAGTGGTTAGTGGTTCCCAGGCTCAGCCCTTTCTGTTGTAGAGTTTGCATCTTCTTCCTGAGTTCGTGTAGGTTTTTTCTGGGTACTCTATTTCCTCTAACAGACCAGAGACGCAGATGCACGTTAGGTTAACTGGCTGTTCCAAATTGTGTGTGTGTGTCTTGCGATGGTCTGCCGAGCTATTCAGGGTGTACCCTGCCTTTGCCCAAAGTCTGTTGAGATAGGCTCCAGCCTCGAAAATATGTATGTATTAAAAAAGTAGCCGTTCTATAGAACCTCTTAACCCCTCAGCCAGGACCCCTCAAGCGCACGGAGGACAAAAGCCATCCCCCATACGAACATTTTGGACAATCAACGTTTTATTAGCCTCCCTACGCACAGGTTTAGGTCATAGGGAGAGCCGACGCAAGAGTTCAGAACGCGATCACCCGTATTAGCCGGGCAATGTCCCGGACAAACTTTATATATGTTCAAGGTTACTACGCCGAGGTCAAAGGTCAGATATTCCAATTAGCTACGTCATGCACAGGTTTTCATCGTAGGGAATGCCTACGCAAAAGTTCAGAAAGCTGGCATGTGCCAAGCAACGGGCCAGACAAACTTCTTGTCATGCCGCGCGCCCGGCCGCCCGCCAAGCCAGTGAAAGCACGCCTCCAGTTATAACCGGCTGAGGGAGCAAATCTGACAACAACGTCCGCCAAATGCTGTAAATGTAGCGAACGTTATGCTAACGGTTGCCTCTCACGGTCCGCTGCTATAAAAATAAGCAGGCAGGGTCGGAGCATTTACTGCAACGCAGAGTAACTGATTTCTACGATTGAAAGGAGCGGCCTCATTCGTGTAAGACCACTGTTTTATCATGTGGTATCGGATCGGCGCGTAGATAGGGGTATTCGCCAATACCCATCTGCCGTTTTTGTGCCGGTGCCTAATCACTAACTAACTTTCCCTTTTCGAGTGATATTCTCATACATTCTAGAAAGATGTTCTGCTGCTTGTAAGCTCTATTTATGATCTAAGTGGTTTATTTGTCTGGATCCTTTTGTCCTTCAAAAATGTTTTCTCCGGACAGTAGACGTCACATGTGCAGGACAGAAGTGCTTTGTTCAGATGGTAATTGGTTTTTGTGTGCTGAAAAATATCATTGTGATTGGATGTGAAATACTTCCTGTACAGAACGCCACATCAGCTTGATAAGCATGTCCGTCAAAAAGTGTCTTCTCCGGTAGAAAGTATACCCTGAGTGTGAAACAGCCCAGAACTCCTCTCAGGAGCGTCACTGGCTGAAGTTTTATGGCTGAAGTCCAGAAGACTCTGTGGTTTTTGGTAATTTGTTTCTTCAGAAACAGCTGGAACGGAGCCCAGATGCTGAGTAACATACCAAAATCAGTTCCAGTCAAGGTGTCTGTGTCCGTTCACTCGGTCAATGAAATGACATCATTGGCTCTGATGTTGATTTATTCTTGTAAAGCACCTGTTAAACATTAAACTTTTGACTCCATGTCCTGTTTCAGTACAGATTACTGTTGGTTAACAAAAAAATAAAATTAGATTAGAACGCTTCCCGAACCCCTCCCTGGTGTGGTGTTTCGTGCATGTCCGACCGGGAAGAGACCCCGGGGCCGACCCAGATCACGCCAGAGGGACTACGTATCTCGGCTTGTCTGGAAACGCTTCGGCGTCCCACCGGAAGAGCTGGACGAAGTGGCTGGGGAGAGGGACGTCTGGACCTCACCGCGTAGGCTGCTGCCCCGGCGACCAAGCGGAAGATGGTTTTCTAGTGAAGTGTCAGTTTTTAGCAGGGATTCTCTCCAGCATCCACAGTGACAGTCATGGATTAGCAATCATGGGTAACACATGCAGGGATCGTGTGGAATGTTCGAGAAACAAGTTGGTTCTTGTTATCATTCCAGTCATTTCCACACACAATCATCCTTTAATTTCTCTGCCGATGGGAGACTGTAAACAAAACCTTTCCTGTTGCTGAGAAAAACACTAAGCGGGACATCTCCGTCCTGAAGACCTTCTCTTAGAAAACGTAGTTACAGAGCGCTAACACTGGTGACTCTTGCTGTAAACGATAATACAATTTCTGATAAAATCGATTAGCCAGTCTGAAAGTAAATCGCAAGAACAGGACGTGAATCTGCCAGTTCATGGCAAGTTAATGGCAAAAATAACAGTATACAGATAATAAACTAACAAATCAGATATAATCTTATGAATTAAGTAAAACTCAGCACGTCTTCTCTTGCTGGAGGAGTTTATGCTTTCTGATATCTCAATACGGTGACGGACACGTGGACAGGCAGGAGAGCGAGAAACAGACAGAGAGAAAGGGAGATGATGGACAGACAGTGGAGAGTAAGATTCGAGAACGTGGCAGAAGAGAGAGACAGGAGAAATGGAGAGCAAGAGAGACAGGCAGTCCGATGAGAGAGAGAGAGAGAGATGGAAGAAAGAGAGGCAGGAGAATAAGAGGCAGAAGGACAGACGGGAAAGTGTGTGTGGGAGAGAGAGAGAAACAGAGGCACAGACAGAAGAGAAAGATGGGGAGTGAGAGCAGACTGGCGGAGACAGGGGAGTGAAAGACGGAAAATTAGAGGCACATAAGGACAGAAGAGGGAGAGACAGAAAAGAGACAGTCAGGGGAGAGTGAGAGACAGACAAAGAGAGGCTCACATCAGGGAGAGTGAGACAGACAGACAGACAGACAGGCTGGTGTGGGAATGATTGTTTATAGCAGCTGTGACGTGTATCTCTAACGTCTCTAACCGTTCAGATTGTCTGTTATCCTTTAACGTTTTATTGTTTTATTACCCTCCAGGTATTTTATATTACTGTTTTAAACATAAATCAAATCTCAAGTCATTTTCTCTGAAAATTAGGACGACTCATTAATATTCATAAGAAGGTTTCTGATGTGCATTAATGTTCAGGGGGTGACTGGTGTGAGTCCCAGATTATGGCTGAGAAATATCCGGAAAGGACTGCAGGAGACGGGAGATGTGTTGAGCGGTAGGAGTCCGGGTCAGCGAGGTAGCGTTAGCGTACTCTGATTTATTAGCGTGAGCAGTGAGAGGAAATCGGTGTTTTGTAACGCGGTGATGTTAAAACCCGAGCAGAAACGTGCTGATGGATTGATGATTCAACGCTGCTTGCGGGGACTCGTCCTCCAACCACCTCTCACTCTCTTTGACAAACCCACACACACACACACACACACACACACACACACACACACACTTACAGACTTTTTTCACCTGTTATAAGCAAACAGCATTTAAATAGGCAAAAAGAAATGAAGAAAAAGTTCGGTAAGGGTGAGTTTCAGAAAAGCAGTTTGCTCTAGAGCATGGACATCACGAACTTGAGTCGTGCCATGACCGCAGACGTACCGACTGAATCAAACCCGTGTAGGGAAAGAAAAATCGCTTGATTCTTAAATCCAGGTTTTAAATATAAAGAAAGTTAATGAAGAATCTGAATCAGTTAAAGTTAAATTTGTTCATCTTCACACTTGATAAAGCAAATTTAAGTGTCTGTTTAGTTTAGTCGAAAGGGCGTTTTTAATCCAAGTTTTTTTTTAAAAAAGTGCGAAATAAGTTTATTGTATAAGATTCGCTTGAGAAGGCAAACAAGGATAAGATTGCGAGGCTCTTGAGGAAACCTCTGAGATCTTGGATGCTGTCAGATGCACCTTGAGCCAAGTTTTTCTAAAATACTGCAGGACAGCCTCCACTACACATCTGACATGTTGATGGATTGCAAAGGAAGTGTACAAGTACTAACAGAGCTTCTAAAATCCCAATGCCGTCTACTGCCGGACACGCTCTGAAATGATGCACTGCTCCGTAACATTAGTGTTGAAGAATCTTATTTGAGCGAATCTCGTGTCGCTGATAAAAGTAAACGAATTCATGAAGCTATAATGTCTGGCACGTCTGCATAGTGGTTAGCACGTCCACCTCACAGCACGGAGGTCATGGGTTTCAGTCCCAGGCTAGCATGTGCATGTTCACCCAAAAGTGCTTGCGTGGGTTTCCTCCACTTCCTCCAGCTTCCTCCTACACACCATATGTATGCATTTTAGGCAAACTGGCTGTTTCAAATTGCCCCTAGGTGTGAGTGTGAATGGGTGTGTGTGTGTGTGTGTGTGTGTGTGTGTGCGTGCGTTGGCCCTACGATGGTCTGGTCTGAGGGTTTTGCCCTGGTATCCTCTGAGGGTTTTGCCCTGGTATCTGGCACCAAGCGGTTAATTGTACCTCCTGTAATTCCTGTAATTTATAGCAGAAACCTCCATGGTTTGGACTTGTTTCTTCAGTACATCCCACAGCTGGGCAATTTGAAGACAATTTTCCTTTTTGCAGACATTTGTCCAGTATGACAGGGTGTCTTATCCTGCTGAAAGAGCCTACTGCCGTTGCCTTAACGTGGTGTAGGTAGACAGTAACATCCGCACGAATTCTCGGACTCAAGGTTTCCCAGTAGAACGTTGCCCAATACATCACATTGCTCCCGGTGGCTTGTCTTCTTTGCATGGTCTGTACCTGGACCATTCAATTGGCTTTGCACTGGCACTTTAAGTTGGATACTTTTATTTTATTTTATTTTTTATGTTAAAAAAAAAAAGTGTATTTAATAATTAATAAAAACATTTTTAAATGATGTGTCACAGCTTTTTCTCGCCAGTTAAGCCCCGCCTCACTGTGGCACAAGTTGCTACCACGAACCAATCACCGTTTGAGGAATCTACCGTCCACGCGCTCCTCCCGCCGATACTCTTCTTATTGTTAGCACAGCAGCCCGATAACCTGGACAAAGCGTCCCTTTTATACTATAAAAAATCCGAGGAGTCGATTGGGAGAGCAGGCAGATTAACAGTGAATAGAAGTGTTTTTATAGAGTTCATATTTCGCTCTGTGAAGAATACGGATTCAGAAGGCGTTTTAATAAACCCTACTGTAACTCTGACACGTCTGCTTCACACACGGACACCTTCTAATTCGCACATCTCTCTCTCCGCGCACGTGCACCACTGTCGGCGTCTTGCTCAGATTGATTTATGATGAGGTTGAATATTGGCGTTGAAGTTTTTTGCCCGTGTGTTGATTTTTTCTTATTATAATATTTAAAACTGAACCTTCCTCTCTTATTTTCCATTTCTTTCCTTTTTCCTCTTAGCAATATTATAATTCAAAGTCTTGCATTTTTTCCTCGATATTCTCTTCTTCTTCTCCTCCTTCAATTTTCTGAGTAATATTATTAAAATTCACTGGTATGTCCTTATAGTTGTATTTAGTACCGCACCTACCCTCCTGTAGTTTTTGGTGGTACAGTTGTGTGGAGTGGATGCTGTCTGTTAAAGTTATAAATTCCAGGTGTGTGATGCGGCTCACCTGGATCGATTACTCAGCGTGGTGTATTTTTTATTCTTGTCATTTAATGTAGAAACGCTTCGTTGTCGTTGTTACTTTACTGTATCTGTAGCTCTTAACGTGATTACTCGTTTTTCAGGCCGTGTTTCTTCGACGAAGTTTCCGAACGAATGTTTGCTGGTGGAAGAAGAGGCTCGCGCCTCGCTTCTCGCCCATTCGCCTCATTCGATGAAGATAGCGCGTAACAGTTGTTGAGCTGGTTTGGATGTCTTCTGCAGTGTCTGCAGCCTTGGACCGCTGACGGAAGAATATTCAAACTGTCGCCGGCTGGTGCCGCCCTCTGACTGGCCCACAATTCCACCTCTCTGAAAATCTGACAACTAATGGCTTAAATTTAATGAACACGGGACAGGCTGCTGTGTAAAGGCGCTGAAGTTATACAAGCATGCCTCGCACTCCAGGAACTCACAAATCGTCATATTTACAGAGGGGTGGAATTGTGGGTCAGTCAGAAGGCGGCATGAGCCGGCGACAGTTAGCTGACAATTTGAATTTTCCTCTGTCAACGGTCAAAACCGGTGAAGGTGAGACCACCACGGATCCTTCGCTTCGTGAAGAGAGCGTTCCGAGGCCGCCGAAGGCGTCCAAACCAGCTGATAAACTACTCGTCGTGCTATCTTGATCAAACGGGCTGTTACGGCCGAGCAGCAGGACGCGAGCGTCTTCTTCCACCAGCAGATGTTCATTATGAAATTTTCGGTGTTTGTTTATTTATGTCCGGTGTCTGTACTGTCTTTCAAAGAAACATTTGTTCTTAATTATTCTGTAATTATTAAGTGTTTTATATTTATATTTTATATTATATTAATTATTGTTCTTAATATTTCATTGATCCGTCAGGTTAAAGAACAGGGTTCATGTCTCATGTTTCGAAGTATAAAGACTGCTGTAAAGTTCACTTGTAAATATTATTTATTTATTTGTGTGTTTATTTTTTGCTAAAAACCAGTTCACACTTAGGGGAAAACGAATAGATGTAAAGTTAAAATTCTATCGGAAAGACTGGTACTCGTACTGAAGGTCCCTCAGCACATCCATCATGGTTGGACTGTCACGGAGGAGAACTGAGTGATCATCCGTTCAGCCTGGTCCCTCTTTAGATTTCCTCCTCATGAAGTCTCCGGGAGTTTTTCTTTGCCGTCCTCAGTTCTGGCTTGCTCGTCATGGATGAATTCTTCTCTGTGGGAAGGTCGGTTGGTGAATGAGTGCTGGTGCCTTGTACACATTATCTATTGGTGTTTTTAATGTGTTCTTTGTGTAGAACCTTCCAAAAGAATCTACAACACCCTTTTTATTTTTTATTTTTTGCCGACTTGAGGCACCTTGTAATACCCTCGAGCAGACGAACAAAAACTTGCTCGGGGAACAAGTGCATTCTGGTCCCTTGGGGTCACGTTCCTGTGAGCAGCATAATGCCAGTTTTGCTTCACTGTACACCAAACTGTACACAAGCGGGGGCGAAAGGACCGCTAATCCTCCAGCCGTTTTTTCCTTTCAAAACAGTGACGGGTCAGAGAGCCATTGTAGCACGCGGAGGTCTGTAATCTAGAATTAGCGAAACGTTTGTTTCTATCTCCAATGCTGTTGTGTTCATGATTGTGATTGGTCGGGCAGTTATACTAATAGTCTTGTTCTAATACTTGATTGTTTCTATAGTAACAACTCATCCACAGAGCCTTGTATATAACAACAACAACAACAGCAATAATAATAATGAACAGATTTGTTTACGAAAGGGAAAAAGATGCTTTCTGTAAAATGATTAAAGTGTGAAGTTAACATTTATGGTCAGAATCTTCAGTTTCAGTCACAGGAAAGTCTTCAAGAAGAGCGCTTTCTCTTTCGAGAAGCTAGTCAGGGCACTGAACAGCTGTAAAGAGAAAACCGTTGTTCTAATGAAAGAAAAATCTAATTTTTTCTTGCTGCTGGGTGAAAAAGGGAAACAAGTCACCGGACATGCTTGTGTAAGTTTAATTTTAATGCAGCTTCACCGAAAAGAGGGAAATTATACTTGGTTTTAAATAATACCTTGTCAACCAGACTTAATGTGAATTCAGGTGAATTTCTACCCTGCACTCTATATACTAAAAAATTTTAATAAAAAATGCGTTAATTTTTTAATGCATGTCCGCTTACGAAAAAACAGAATGTAATTTATTCTTGCATGTGATTAGTTTGTATGAATTACTTCGGATATCCATTTAATTCACTTTTGGAAAGTTACCAAACATATATTTTTAAATTTTTTTAAAGATTTCTCACCACTTTGCAATTCTACTTATAAAACACCCTTGGAGGGATTTTCTTCTCTTCATACCGAACCTCAATCCCACGCATGGTTAATTCAATGTCATGATTCCAATCGTCTTTTATTAAAGGAAACGGGAAGTCCTGGCGTTTAAGGTTTTCATTGATTATTTGTGGTGATTATAATTAAAATAATTAACCTGTGGTGCTTAGCCACCTTCTGTTTAAAATTATTATTTTTTTTACATTTACATTTTTTCTGTTTGATCTGTGGTGTTCGTTTAGCTATTTCTTCTAGCGTCAAATAACTATCAATAAGATTTACAGATTTTAGTTCTGACCTTTTTCCTTTAGATTGTAAGCTAAAAATAGTGAAAAAGTGACTTACCGCTTATGATGCTCTGCATAACTTCCCGTGGTTACAAAACAGCTGTATGGAATTGCCGTCTAAAGATAGGGCATACCTCATTTAAGTTAATACCACGGCTGTGTCTATATTTAAGCACCTTTTGCTGTTTCCCTTGTGAGCTGTGTGTCGACCACCAGAGCTGCATTTGAATACACTCACTTTAAAACGGTTCTGACTCGGATAGCCCGATGATATTACCCTGGTGTTATAAATGTATAAGTAGACACTGTCCTAAGGTCAACACTGATGCCTGAACTGTGGATATTTGCAAATCTCTTGGCATGTCTTGACTGGCGTCAGCCAGGAAATGGCTGGGGTAATTTTTGAGTAGGGATGTAATGAGGCGTTGTGATGCAATGCAAAAAAAAAAATAAATAAGTGCGCCCCCCCCAACATTTTCAACCTTACTCACAGCACACACCGTTTGTCCAGACACGGCCTCCGTCTTGTTCCAGTGAGTGGCAGGTCCCAAACTAGCTTTTAGCCGACAGCCAGCACCGTCTTTCCTCATGGCGAATGTTTGGTTGCACTTCTTATATGACATGACATACGCGGTGTGCAAAATCTGCAAAATTAAAGTCAAGTATTTCCTGAGATTTTAAAATTATGCCATGCCTGTGCTGCTGTGCTGTTTATGTGACAAAGAAAAAGGCAGCAGAAGGTGTGTTTAACCGATTTGGAGCTCTACTTCTGCAAAATCATGCTTTCAGTTGCTGCTTCCTTGCATTAAAGGCCTTGTTTATTTAGTCCAATTTTGAGCAGCTTTTCTAATTTTAACAATTTTTGTTGTTTTTTTAGGATGTACTATGTTTTTTATATATATATAAATTAATTCAAAATTTTAATTAAAAATTTGTGTATTTTATTTATTTATTTATTTATTTGTTTATTTTGCTTACAGTCACTTAATAAAGCGAGTGTCATGAATCAAATAGAGTTGAATCAAACCTTTACGTGAGCGTATCATTAAAGCCCACCTTTTGAGTCTGGTTCACCTCGTGTTTTTTATTTTTTTTATTATGTAAGTCTTAAAACTAAATCGATTTTAAAGGCTTTCTGGATTTTGAGGAAGGATTAGCGCTGCTCACACCTGAGCGTAATCATCAGTCATTAGCATAAAGATATTTCCCTGCGAAGTAAATGGATGAACCAGCAGGACATCCGCAGACACACGGCAAAGTTTCACCATTAGCTCAGAGTTATCGCGTTAGATAGAAGATTTCGGATGAAGAATGTGTTTTTTTTTTTTCTATTAATTATAATCATGAATGATGCTCAGCGTAACTGAACGCTAACTATAAAAAAAAATGTGCAGCTTGCTTTTGTTTCATCTCTTCACCCCCGTCGTCTGTCTTCCTTCCAGAGCTCTGCCGCATCGATGAGCTCTTGTGCCAAGACGAAAACGCCATCCTCAGTTTCGAGGCCATCAGGAGCATCCACAAGCAGATGGACGACGACGCCAACGGAAACGTGGACTTTGCCGAGACTGATGGGGTGAGTGTTTTGCTTACGAGATGTCTGCTAAAATCCTAGCACAGTTGCAAAGCAGAGGTGTTTACTAAATTATTCATGGCTCTTGGTCCGTGTTCAGGGTTTATATTCGCGAGGGAGGACCTATTTTTCTTGCTCCTCTTCTGTTATAGCTTTGCTCTCCCCTCCTTCCTTCCATCCTTCCTTCCTTCCTTTCCTGTTTATGTCAGAAGATGTCATCTCTGTAGAAAGTGGTTATAATAAACCCCAGAGTAGTACTGCAATGCTCCATGAGTTTTAACAACAACGGGAGGGAATATATTTTAGGGCAAGACCTCACTTTCTGAGGCTAGGCTCGCAGTCCGTGCCACTCTTTTAGTACAGATGCACAACACTTCTCAGAGAGCACGTGGGGTACCATAGAGATTAGTTAAGGTGTTTGGGTGTTTGTCAGTGGGAGGACAATCTGGTGTGAGCAGGCAGTCCTGTCTGATATAAAGGGTGAGCGAGTAAACGATCACGTATAACATCAGCGGTTCCTTCCGGCAACATCAGTCCTTACCCGATCTGCACAAACAGCAAGCGCGGAAATCACGGAAGGACATTTCTCTTTCTTCCTAAACCGGCCGACGACAGGAACGCCGAGACGGAGAAACATTATCTGCACAAGACGTTTTCGGATTCACGGTTACGCTCCTCTCTGGCGGCATTCTCGTCGTCAGAGTCACTGGAATGCGACGTCACAGTCTCCACGAGGGACGTCAACCCCGCCCAACATGCTGAGGTCACTTCCAGGGGAAAACGGCTAGCGCTCGCAGGCCAGTCCCTGCTAGTAGTCAACTGGGCGAAATGACGAGTTATTTATGTTAAAATAAGCGTCTGTTTCGCTTAAACTTACTGACCCTAGCCCTAACCCTTCTCACTAATTATACTTTAAGGACGAACAATAACGCTGCTCTTTAAAGAACGGAAGTTCGAACTTCCCGACAAAGGTGGTTTCTGGGGACCTTAAAAAAAAAAGAGTTGTTGATCGTCGTTAAGCTATAAACGGTTATGAAGTTATCTCCAGCCCTGTTTCTGGAGAGATTATCTACTGTCCGAAATGGGGACAATTCTGTACACCACCAAAAGGGGCGTGTTGGTAAATATATCGTGTCGGTAAAGAGGTTTTGACGTCCCGAAAGGTTCGCTCGTTCCCCTCATCTCCCTCATGAAGGACATGGAGTTAAAGATGCTGGAAACGTGACGTCAGTACACCGTGATGTTTAAAAGTGTTCGAGAGGCGAGAGAGTTTTGTTTGTTTTGTTTTGATAAGTTACAGAGTTCCTAAAATAAATCATGTAACGTACGAATAAAACAATCTGCGGCCACACCCATTTCCAAACTAGTTTATAGTAAATGTGAGAAAAGGGAGTTGGTAGTAGAATTAGGCGGATGGGCATACGGTATGAAGATGCGCCTCTCTGTGATCAACGCAGACGTTGCTTATGCCTCATGAATCAACTACACAAGTTTACTGTTAACCTTACGTAACCGGCTGAAAACAGTTTTTGGACTTTTATATGGGGTTGTGCAAGCATGAGCCGACCTCCACCCATGAACAGGAAACAGATGTGAAAGTTATGTAGTTTAAAGCACCAGAGTGACATTAACTAAAGCGCATCCGTCCGTCCCGGACTTCCTTGCGAGCACTCTATTTTTTTTAATCCCTCAACATATTTTGTCAATTGTAAAAAGTGCCATAGAAATAAAATGAAACTGAATTGAACATGAGGTCATCTTAAAAAAAAAATTGTGCCAAACACCTGCCTGGATTTGGACCAAATTTTCAACGAAACGCCAAATTCCAAGGACAGCCCGGCGCTCCCTGGGCCATGTTTCTGAGCTGTAAAGCCAGAGCTTTTGAAAAGTCTTGATTTGTGTAAAAATTTGTGAAAGTCCTGCAGTGTCTGGTGGTCAAAGCTACTTATTTCTTTGGTTTAACGTGGGTGACAGGAAGCATAATAAAGACCAGCATAAATGTGACGGGATGTTCCAGGTTTTAATGTCCACTAATCCATGCAGGTTTGTATTTATTTAAATTGAAATCAGTCGAGGTGAGGTATAAGTGGATTATTTATTATGCATAAATTTACACATGATCAGGACGATGAGAAGGATACCGACACTGTACTATGAGTGAATCTCGGAATTGGGGTTGCACCTGGTGTTCGTGGGAAAGGTTCATCAGTGGGCCGCTTGTCCCTCAAGGACACCAGCTTGTCTAAAAATAGCTGCAGGAAACCTCGTAGTAGAAAACATGCCCCATTCCTGCGTTGTTTGGGAAATCCAACACCCCCCCCCTCCCAGTGGGTTTCCTTTGGGTGTGTTGATCCACCTGATCTGGACCGTAGTGAAAGACTAGAGCCTCTCCTGGCTTCTTGTCATACGCACAGTATGTCGTGGGCGGAGTGTCTTCTTACTCCGGCCAGCTTTTTTTTCCCATCTGTACACAGGACTGTTCTGAGAACTGCTTTTGCTTTCTAATACCTCTTCAGTTCGTTCCCTGACCCTTACTTTATGTCAGGATTGACGTTGTCTAGACATGTAACATGAAGGTGTGATTTTTTTTTTTTTTTGTTTTTTTTGTTTCCACAGCAGAAAGCGACAGCTCGACTAATCACATAAGTTGTTTACTGGCATCGCTTGGACTGCTAACAACGTTAAACATTTATCATGCTAGCTACGATTTCTTGGCGTTTTGTCGTTGGCTAACTGGTTATCTGCCGCTTCGTGCCACGTCTTTTGCATGTTGGTTCTTGGTCGAACGAAATTGCCGACGTGCTTTTTTCACTGACCAAAACTCACCCACTCCTCTGTCACCCACGTGCCAACGTCAGAAGCAGCAACTGCAGCCAAATGGTCTTGCGGTGATTCTGTAAGAGCCTCCCTGCGCCGATGTACTCCTGTTCCGTGTTTCCCTCATTTGGAGATGATTTTGCTCTCGGGGTGCTTTGCCGGTGACCGGAGTGAGATTGGATTGTAAACGGTTCCTGACGTATTTCAGCAACTTTCCCGGGTCTTCTGTGATTTCCGCCGATCTCGGGTCGGCATAATGTTCGTCGAGACCTTCCGTCGCTAAAATGACTTCAATTAAGAGACGTCTAGATTCAGCAGAGCTGGCAGCAAGCCGTCCTGGGTAGCACTCGTCTAATCTTAACCCTTTATTAATTAATTTTAATAAAGTTATTAGGTGTTGGTGAGTTTTTGTGTTATCTGTAAACTTCAAAATCCTTTGTATATACTATACAGAAACAAAAGAAAAGCAATTTTATAATGTTTACCCGATCCAAGCATTACTCAGGGGTTACAGATTTGCAGCATCTTCATCCATTTTTAAAAAAATTACTCTTCTTCACTATCTTCCCAGTCTATCTCCCCTAATTTAGTCATAGCCAGTTCTCACCTGTCAGTCCTCCTTATGAAGTGACCACTAACAGCCAGGGAAGCAAGCATGTGACGTGATAACGCCACTCGTATCGTTTCCACCTGATGTGCAGGCATATTTCTTACCCTCGCTATCTGCCCCTTTAGTGTAAGATTAGTGATCGCACTGAAACAGGGAGGCGAGCGTATGCCCTCCCTCCCTCCCGTCAGCGTACATGGCGGCGGATGGCCCGAACGTGCGATCTTCAGGTCGAAGTGCGCAACCCGGGAGCCCAGTCCTGTAGTGTACTGTGAACAAAAACGAATTAAATCGGCAAGACGATAAATACTCTCTCTGATGAAACCGCGCAGACAGCTGCTTACATTGATGGATTCTGAATCGTTGTTAAATGCGAAGTGCGGGGTTCTGGTGTGTGTGGTGTTCAGGATGGCTCATCTCGCTTGGTTATACTCATTATTATAGACCACTGATGTGCAAAAGGTTTTCATTAAGACTTGGGTGCTCTTTCCACAGTTCTTGAGAGAGGACCTGAACTACCACGACCCCAAAGCCAAGCACAACACGTTTCATGGTGATGACCAGTTCATCAGTGTGGAGGACCTGTGGAACGCCTGGAAGAGCTCGAGAGGTGAGCGTCACATTTTTAATTCTACTTCATTATTTTTATGAACAATGAGAGAGTTCTTTAAAGGATCTTTGTTTTAAATAAAATCTTTATTTATGTATTTTAATGATTCCAGTTCATGTCAACTTAGTTTAATATAATTTGTTCTTGATTCAGGTTCCTTCTTCCCTTTTTTTCATTGCATTTATACTTAGCATTTTTTTATTTCTTTATTAATTGCATAATAATTAATTATGCATAATTGCATATAATTTTGTATATAATATTTATTAATTAATATATTAATGTTATTATGTTTAATATTAATATTAAATAATACAATTTTGCATATAATTTAGTTCATGGTTATGATTTTTTTTTCATGTTTTTTCTTTCTTTTTAAGTTTCATTCAATCATTTTCTTTTCTCTGTCCATCCGTTCTTCATGTCTAGTTTACATTCATGTTGTGTTGATCTTCAACGGTTTTTATGTATTTATTTTTTTTATTTTTATTT
This sequence comes from Porochilus rendahli, assembly GCA_039654305.1. NCBI lineage: Eukaryota > Metazoa > Chordata > Actinopteri > Siluriformes > Plotosidae > Porochilus > Porochilus rendahli. The sequence continues at coordinate 2,759,716 of JBCNYG010000013.1, read as the reverse complement.
TTAATAGTTCTCTCATACCATGTTTTTGCGTTATTAGTGTGGGTTAAAGATATCTAGAGAAGTAAACTCGGCTGTAAAAAATCTGTTCCAATGAATGAACCCAAATACGAGGTCATGTAGGTTGTTTGAATCCCAATTTAAAACCGCAGTTGTCTTCTGGCTGGAGGCGGAGTTAATTTTTGTATCAGAAACCTTTTAAACAGGAGTCTGAAATTAAGGCAGCAGCCAGACATTACAGTTAGTAACCAGTTATTTATTTATTTATGGGTATTTTTTTTGTATGAATACAAGCTACAAAAATGTATTCTTGTAGCTTAATTTTAAGAATTTTACTGTGGATTTTTATGATTAATGTCCTGCGTCATGAATACTTGCATGTATTTGCATTAAATTTGCATATATCAGCAGGGACTCGTACTTTGGATTAGTTGTGTTGGCTAAAACCCAAAGAGAACATACTAGACAGTGTTAATTATTCACCCGCTTATGGTGACATCTGTGTCTATAATTTATTTTCCCAGGCCGTACCATTGTAACGAGGTCACCCAGGTTGATTCAAACCATTTTTTGGTGGTGGGTGGGGGTGGGTGGTGGTGCGTGGGGGTGGTGGGGGGCATTCGAAAGTGTATTACACAAGCGTACCACTTATAACGACCTGTACTGTAGCGTAGAAAACCTGAACGAATACAAGCATACCTACCAAAAATATGGTGTTATCACCCCCCCCCTTATTGATTTATGTATTTTATTTTTAATTATTTAAAAATTTTAAATCAAACTCTTTGCTATTGCTCGTTTTTGTTTAGTTTTTTTAGCAGTACAAACACTTGAAATCTGATCTGTGGATTGAAACGCCTGGTTTTTATTTCTGCTCACCTTCTTGTGTTAATAATTCTCCAGCTGACCGAGGACCGAGTGGGTCTGCGTTGTGCCCAGCGAGTGTTTATCAGGTGTTTATTAGCGAGATAAAGAAAACAAAGCGAAGTACTTGGAGAGAAGCAGCTTGTCGAAGTTCTGATAAGTTTTACTGAGGTCGAACCTTAATCCTCCTGCCGGAGCTGCACGGCTCCGTTTTCTTCTCTCTCTCATCTCATTTACCCACAATGCATCTCTCCTGTTCAGAAAGGCCTAGAAGCCACAAAAAAGCAAACTAGCACGCACAAGCCTTTTTATTTATTTGTTTGTTTGTTTATTTATTCATTTTCGACCTGCTGGTGTCATGGCATCACCCCTTGAAGCTCCGGTGCGCTGACGCATTCCCAGTAGATGCTTGATTGTGTAATTCTTGCGATAATTGTTTAATCTGTCACGATTATCATTACACTTAATATTGGACCCATTAGAATGTTAAGCTGTTTGTTATTGTTCCTTTTTGTTGTTTGTTATTGTCCTTTTGTTGTTGTTTGTTATTGTTCTTTTTTTGTTGTTTGTTTGGGTGAACCCACTAAATCAGTTTCCAAACGGCACTTTTCTCACGCCGCGTTCCTTTTGCCGTCATGTGGTGGTGTTTTGGTTGCTATAGTAACCGTATTTGTGTTTACTCCCCAGTGTGTAACTGGACAGTTGACGAGGTGGCGGAATGGCTGGAGGCCTACGTGGAGCTGCCGCAGTACGTGGAGGCTTTCCGCAAAATGTCCTTCAACGGAACGTCCATGCCTCGGTATGACCCCCTACGTTTAACCCGCCAACCTCAGTTCCGTCGCGGCGCCGCGTTGTATACAGTGCGATGGTGTTTGAGTCTCGATCGTGTGTTTCTTTTAAATGCACCGCGTGCAGTGCTTGATATGGATAACGCTCCATTGTTAAAACTACGGGAGAAACACGTGAGATTTTCGATGTTTGGATGATCTCATCGCTCGTCTTGACTGAATGTTTCTAATGACGGAGAGGGTCACGGAACGGGGAGATCCTTATGAAAAGCACCGCCTTGTACACGACGGTCAACATCCTGAAATGGCGTCATGATGTTTAAAATACTCACATGATTTACGGGCTGCGTTAAAGCTTCTTGGTATGTACTACACTGCAATGGTGCCGTCTGGTTCGTCCGCTATCTGGGAATTAAGAAATATCTCCAATGTTTCATGCTGGAATCGAAATGACGGATGACACTTTACAAAAAAAAAAAAAAAAAAAAAAGAAAGAAAATCGTGTTATTTTCTGTTTCTGTGTAGTGTATACGAAACCGAGTTTAAAGAACTGCCGTTAGCTACACGGCAATAAGCTAGCTAGCTCCAGACGTCCCACTTCCTCCAGCTCTTCCTGTGGGACACTGATGTGTTTCCAGTCCAGCCGGGAGACGTGTAGTCCCTCCAGCGAGTTCCGGGTCGACCCCGGGGTCTCTTCCCGGTCGGACGTGCCCGGAGCACCACACCATGGAGAGGTTTTAATCAGCTACGCGAGCCACCTCTACTGGCTCCTCTCAACACAGAGGAGCAGCGGTTCTACTCCGAGCTCCTCCCCGACGGCTTATCTCCGCGTGAGAGCACGCCACCCTCCGAAGGAAGCCCTGTTCAGCCGCCCGTGTCCGCGATCCAGTTAAATAAGTAAAAATAATAGAGTAATACAGTAAGGGTGGTGGGCTTCAGGTTGTGGTTGTGTCCAGTTTTATTATCTAAGACGTGAGCATTGAAGCCATGTTCATTGGTGCGTTGGCGTTTTGAGGAGTATTCAAAGTTCTTAATGGGAGAAATGTTTATGTCTGTAGATGTCATTGAAACCTGATTGATATAAAGTAACCGTCTTCTTTCCCTCGTCTTTATCCCCCCCCCTCCAGTCTGGCTGTGAAGAACTCCACGCTCACAGTGACCGTGCTGAAGATTCTGGACCGCAGTCACGCTCAGAAACTTCAGCTCAAGGCCCTGGACACGGTCCTCTTCGGAGCCCCAATGAGTAAGACATCCCTTGTCTTTTTGTTTTCTCTCTTTCTTTTTCTTTCTAAACGATCATCTTACGGCTGACACGAAGCGTCTATGACAAGTCATGCTGTGAGCCAAAATTAACCTGCGGTTTTAAAAATGGCTGCCGTGGTTTAGCGCCCAGCAGCTCTGGTTTCCTTTGTCGATAAAATGAAAGACTGAGAAGAAAAGAGGAATTTGGGGGGGGGGGGTTGTACATTCTGCGTAAAGGAGATTATGCCCTGTATCCAGCAGGGTTACTGTTCTTTCCCGTGGTAAGGTTTGCATGAATTCACGACTGGCTGTTCATGCAAAACAACTGCATACTGCAAACACGTCTATCAGCTCAATTTGCATACACGTCACCGCAGAGCACTTTCGTTTACACGCGACGGAGCCCAAACGCCGCGTTCTCTTGCCGCTGGAGACGTGGAGGCGCCATTTTTGACGCGGAACTTGTGGTGGTTGTCTAGAAGCTCCCAGAAGACACTTCAGCGTTGCGTTTGTTGCAATCGAAGTCTAAGTGTGAGCTACGCCAGGCAGCCTTTGTTGGTCTGGGAGTATATTGCAAGCTTCCCGGTCTGACTTGCATGTGTGAGCGGGGAGGGGGGTATGTGCCGGAGAGAAAAATCGCTCTGTATGCTAAGCACAGCTCTCTGGCGTGCCGAGACAGATAAGCGCCTCACTCTCCCTTTCTGTTCTGCGGTCACGCCTCAGGTTTGAGAATGCCGGGCTGCGTGGCAGGTTCAGTGCATTTCTGTCATGCTCTCTCCTGGCGTTCTTTATTTACATGCTCTTTTTTTTTTTATTTATTTAGAATTTCGATTGTTTCTTGTGGCTCGTTGGCTTTGTTGAGCCTTTTAATAAAAAGATACAGGTTTATGTTCTGTAGACGGGCCAGGGCACATCGCACCATCACTGATGTCTGATATAAAGATATCATCTTTACATGCTGTCACACTGCAGTGGAGCATTTTCTGATTATAATACATCAGTGCGTCTGCCACAGGGGAACAGTGCGTTCTGATTGGTCTGCGATCGGGGGATTCAAAAACAATATTCTGAGGGGATAATGCCTGAAACACATTGACAGAGACTCGAGCAGGCAGCGTCATCATCACTTTTAAAATAAACCTTAAAAGTCTAATTATCGTTTGCTTTTCTTGTGTTTGTGTATTACGTACTAAAACTCTGAATTAGTTAAAAAGACGTCGTTAGCTCTACAGCGCTTAGCTTTGCTTGGAGTGAGGGGGATCACCTGACCCGCCCCTGTCATGGCTAAAATGTATGAAAATAAACCGTAAAAACCTTGATCCAGTTTGCTTCTATGCTTGTAGCGTAAATATTAAAACAGGCTTGGTGAATCGAAGTCCGAGACATCCACCCTGTCTTTCGTGTTTTCGTTCGCTGTGGTGTAGTATGCTAACGGACACGCTAACCTCTACGCCCACGGAATAGGAGAGCCACCCGAGTACAGTAACAAGTTCAACTTGACTCTCATTTGCATGAGAATAAATGGGATCTCATGGGGTCTTGGGGTGGTTTCTTGTTCCACGGGGGATCTTGTGATTTTTTTATTTTTTTTTTTTACCCCTCAGCCCAATGGGTGTGAGGCGTATCGTCATTGTCCGTCCATCTGTCCCACTGATCTAGATAACCGCTTTAAGGTCAGCAGGCAGCCATGTTACGGGTCCCAATAAGCAGGGCAGGCTGCCTGGGGCTTGGCTTTTTTTGTGTGTGTTTCATATTGTTGAGGCTAGTATTTGTTTTCAAAGTGTTATTAGTTAAGAGTCCATATATATAAAACACAAATATTAGATTTTTTGATAATGAGTTTATAACCCGCTTAAAAGCTGCAGTTGTAAACAGATATACAGTGCATCATATATAAGATTGGGAACTTTTATTGTTTTATTACGTCTAGACAGAAAAGTAACAATTCTTTTCAAAAAGAAATAATTCCAGTGATTATTAGCAAAAAACTGTTTTATGACTGAGTGAAATTATAATGATGACGATGTCAGCATGATTCCTGATGACGCAAATACCAACAAAACTGACTTGATAATGAAGAATAATAATTATAATTAGACCGAAGGTTAGTTAGAAGCTCCATAAGATGTGGGAATTTAAATAATGTTGGTAGAGGACCCTGACGGAGCCTTGCTGTCTGCCCTGCATGTTTCGGTGGATCGTGGTTTTCTCTTCTCATGTTCACTGACCACTTTTTTTAATAGTGTCCTGTGTACAAAGGTTAATATATATATGTACATATACATGACTTATGAAAACAATGTATAATTTATGACTTGGCGTCATGCATGTGCACATCTATATGTTCCTTTGTGTAAATAATTTTATATAAAGAATATACTCACTTGCCTGATTACTTGGCCTAGGGACAGTATATTATAACAACAAAAATTATGCAATTATAATAATGAAGATTATTGGTTATTTATAACCAGTAAGGACTATAAAAGGTGTTAAATACATTACAAATTTACATACGTTGTTTACATATGTTTTTACGTTTCCAGTTCCTTTTCTGCATGTACAGTTAATTGCTGCACAAGACTATATAACATATTATAAAATGTAAGAAACAGTTGCAAAGCAATAAAAATACAGAAGGAAATTATGGTTGTTTAGACCAGCGGTGGACCACAGCAGGTAACGTTTTGGGGCTCGCAAGATGGCCGCTAAAGCGTATCCGCTAACTTTAGCTTCAGCAGCCCAGTGCAGCATCCACTGATCATTACTGATCTTTGTGTGGATCAATATGGAATATGAATATGAATATGTGGAAGACCACAATTTTATAGTAAATAAAGAGTTGTGGGTCCCGCAGAGTTCACGTTTCAGTTCGTGTTTATGGAGCAGTTAAGATGCCTAAAAGAACAACGGATGCCCCTCGGACACGCGCTTTATCTGTCTCGAGTGCACATCCTACCTGCGGAATCATTAACCACCACCACCGTCGTCCACCCACCCAATTTTAAAGTCATCTTGTAATGTAGTAAATGTATAATATATATATATATAGTAAAAGTGTAATGTAATAAAGTAATATGATTTTATTAAGTGTTATCATTTGATGGTCAACAAACATTAAACTCTGTCATGCCAAGGTTTTTTTAGTTCTGTGTCACATAGTGTGGCTTGAAATAAACTTGTGCGATTGTTGAAATCTTAGGTGCGTGTGTGTGTGTATGTGTATGTGTGTTTATATATAAAATCCTTAGCCGATTTTCCACACACGCACGCATATATATATATATATATATATACATA
>JBCNYG010000013.1:2367323-2380397 GCA_039654305.1 Porochilus rendahli | reverse complement strand
TGGGAGGAAACCGGAGTACCCGGAGGAAACCCACGCAAGCACAGGGAGGACATGCAAACTCCACACAGAAACACCCGAGCTGGGAATCGAACCCAGGACCTTTGTGTTGCAAGATGGATGTGCTAACCGCTATACCGTGCTGCCCGTGTATACTACTTTATGTACTGTAGATTTAAGTATATATATATATACATATATGTGTGTATATACGTGTGTATATATATATATATATATACATGCAGACAGCATAAATATATATATACAGCCTTACAGTGTTTCTCACACAGTATTAATATTTTTAGTTGTTTCTTGTGTTATGGGATCCATGCAATCCCGTCTGACCTGGCAGGAGGGGACAGATAAAGAAAGAAGACAGGTGACATAAGCAAAAGTAAAAGTAAAAAGAAGACAAAGGAGACAAAAGCACCAGTGACAAAGCAACGACCCTTTAAAACTGCTATATCTGTACATAAACACAACATTACATTTCCTGCGGCTTTTACAGAAAAATATACACATATACACACGTTATTAAAGAAAAATAAAAATAAAAAGTAATAACAGTATCTACACACAAAACTAAACAACAAAACAATCAACGTAAATAAGAGAAAGAGAAAAAGAGAGAAAAAAATAAGATTTTTAATTATTATTATTATATATATAACAAGATTAATAATTAATAATAATACTTAAACAAAAAATAATAATAATAAAAAAATTATATATATACACATATATACATATACCTATACACATACACATTTTAATTGTTTCTTAATATACACACACACACACACACACACACACACACACACAAAGAAACACAATAATGCTGTGTGAGACGCTGTAGTGTGCATATATTGTATTTTCCCACCTTTTCTTTATAACAGCGATGCATGTAAGCCCGGCACATTCCCTGTTATTATTCCATAATAGCCAATACGATTTCTCTCATTAATATGCAGCCAAAACACATCGGCTGTGTGATTTAACCGGCATCTGAACGTATAAAAAGACAGGTTGTTAACAGAGCATGGATAATTTTTTAAACGTATTTTGGTTTCACGTTACACCTTGCCACTCCGCCTGGAATCCCTTCGGACCCTGTTTGGATAGTTGCCAGGAGTTACCTCTGATTGGTTTCACACACACACACAGAAACACACACACACACACACACACACACACACACACGCACATCTGCTTGGCAGAATAAGTGATTTGTCTTCAGGGAGCTCTTTTGCCCTGCTGGTGGGATGAGATGCTGTGCCTGGTATTGATTTGGTTGGTGGGCTGAGGGAGGTCTCGAGGGAGCTAATAAAAATAATTACAAAAAGATCATCAAAGCTCAGCAACCTTCTGCCCTGCACATGAATAAATATGTGATAAAATTAATCAGAGGGGAACTGAGGCTGCTTGTGTGGTCAACGGAGACACACATTTGACTGTAGAGTTGGCGTGCGGTACTGACGGTGTCGCAGTAGTTCGTTTGGCGAATCGACCGATCAGTAAAAAGTTGACTAACACGGAAGTTTCCTCCTTTTCTTCTTCTTTTGAGCCGGAGTCCTCCCTCTCTCTCTCTCTCTCTCTCTCTCTCTCTCTCTCTTTCTCCATCTGAGACACTCACATAGAGTTCATGGGCAATTTGGAACAGCCAATCAGCCTAATATGCATGTCTTTGGATTGTGGATGAAACCGGAATACCCAGAAGAAGCCCACTCAAGCGAAGAGGAGAACATACAAACTCCACACAGAAAGTCCCTCACTGAGCCTGGGATTCATACCCATGACCTCCTTACTGGGGGGCAGACAGTGGAATCATTGCTAATCACTTTGCCACCGTGCCCCCAGCTGAGTAGTTTTAATGGATGCCGATTTCCTTGTCGCCGGGTCCCCGGGGTGAATTTTTATCATGTTGAAATGTGGACTTCATAGATATGGACGGGGGTCTGAGTATTGTTGCCTCATGTTTGCCTCCAGATGTTTCAGGGTTTGAATCTCAAGGATCTTTGTGGCGATTGCTTGCTCTTTCCATGATTCTATGGGTTTCCTCGGGGACTCTGGTTTCCTCATGCAGTCTAAAAACCTGCACATTAGATCAACTTGTGACTCTGAATTGCCCGTAGGTGTGAATGCGAGTGTAAATGTTGTTGCTTATGTGTTTGTGTTGGTCCTGGAGCAGACTGGCGATCTGTTCAGGGTGTAACTCCGCCTCTTAGACGAAGTCAAATGGGATTGGCTGCAGTTTCCACCAAGACCGCAATATTGATGATGGAGGGAGGGATGGATGGATGGAAATAGTTTACCTTTTAAAATTACAAAGCACCTTTTTTAGTTTAAAGATATAAGGAAGAAAACACAGTGGTGCAGTAGTTAGCGCGTCCGCCTCACCGCAAGAAGGTCAAGGGTTCGATTACCGGGCTCGGATCGTTTCTGTGTGGAGTTTGCATGTTCTCCTCGTGCTTGCGTGAGTTTCCTCACACAGTCAAAAGTCATACACAATATGCTAAGCGGGGGTTCCTAATTGCCCCTGTGTGTGAGTGTGAACGGTTGTGTGTGTGTTGGCCCTGCGGTGGTCTTGCAAGCTGTTTTGTCCAGAGTTGACCGAGATGGCTTACCCACAACCCTAATTGGAATTAAGCATCTTGAAAAACGAGTGGATGAATAATGAATGCACTGGGGTGTTTTTCTGAAGCGCGTAATCCTAATTATGATTGCAGGGAGGCTGGCGCCCATCTCAGCCAACTACGGGCAAGGGCAGAATACACCCTGGGCAGCTCGCCAGGCCATCGCAGGGCAGAAACACGCTGATGGCAATCCAATGGCCTACTTCTTTTGAGTGACAGCGATGGTTCTTTTGCTTGTCTCTCACCACAGACTGTGAGAGACATGGCAGGCCTTTGATAACCCTGGGGGGGGGACAGCAGCGACAACTTGGTGATAGTGGGGCTTGTACCCCTGACCTTTGGATCAGTAAGCACCCTACCGCCGGGTCACCACTGCCCCGGCCTCAGCGTATTTGCAAAAAACGATGTGTGTGTTATCTTTATTATTTCTAACGTACAACATTGGACAGGCATCGGCATCGTGCGTATCAAACCCCTTGAAAAACATTGTTCAGCAGTTTCCCGTCTTGATCGTAACTCAGTCTCGCTGTCATTTGGGTGTGATCTTCACTCCCCTTGACCCTGTTAAGACTCTAAGTTATATATTAATGATTTTAAAGTTGCAGGCTTGATGTCTCCTCTCCATCAGTAAGGAAAGATACAGCTTATTACCCGTTTTACTGAGTGTGTCGGCGAAAAACGCACTCAGAGGGAATCCACATCACTCATGACTTGAACTTGCTTCTGATTAGCCTTTTAAGCCATTGTCCTTTTGTCAGGAAATCACAAGCTGAAATCAAATGATGCTCCGAACCATCCATGCCAAAGAGTTTAAAGAGCGTGATTGCTCTCTCAAATGGATGAATGACCTTCTTCTTTCAAGTCAAGTGGGTTTTATTCCACTTTCATTCCTCTCTTGCTCGTATACCTTGGACACTTAGTGTAATAAATACTCAGGACAATAAATACACATGAAGTAAATGCTAACCAGACATGACAACCGAAAAATGCGTAACCTATCTTTACCAGTGACCTCTCTTCCAATTACTAAAATTTCTCATGACCTTATAGGGCGCTAGACAGTACATATCGTAAACAAAAGCAGAGTTCAATTCTCCCCTAAGCCCAGTAGTCCCCCATATCAACCCAAAATGTAAAAAAATCATAGTGGTAGTGACGCGAACTCGTTGGATTTGCCGGGCTATGTCACTGACCCCGTGTATCATTTTTGTTCCTAGACCAACTGACGACAGGAAAGCCGAGTTGGCAAAATGTTAGCTGCATAGGCCATTTTGGATCGTGGATGTGTTGAGCTGTGGTCTGGCATAAGATGAGTTTGGGTGGCGTGCTACACTAAATACTGGCAAATGGTACTCCCTTTGCTGTGACTCTGGAGGAAAAATGGAATAGATGATGAATGGATGGTGTAGTGGTTAGCACGCCCGCCTCTCAGCAAGAAGCTTCTGGGTTTGAGTCTCAGGCTTGGCGAGGGTTTTTGTATGGAGTTTGCATGTTCTCCCCGTGCATGCAAAGGTTTCCTCCATGTACTCTGGTTTCCTCCCACAGAAAAAGGAACATATACATTTAGCTAACTAACTGCTCCAAACTGCCCCTAGCTGTGACTGTGAATGGTTGTGTGGGCTGGTCCTGCGATAACCGGCGAGCTGTTCAGGTTGTATCTTGCCTTTGCCCAGAATCGGCTGAGATAGAGGACAGTCTCCCCTCGCCCTAGTAGGATAAATCTGTTTAGCAAATGAATGCTGTTTCTAAAAGACCTCTGGGGACCCAACCACCAATGCCTTATGGTTTTAGGCCACTTAGGGAGAAATGTGGAGCAGCATCTTGTCATTCTTGAATAGGAAATGTTTTGATTGGTTCAGGAAAGGGTCCTGACTAGTTCCTGTCTGTTCATTGGGACGAATGTTGGTGCGCAACACTGTTTGTGTACACCAAATATGCAAAACAGTGATGGTCCCTTTTGTTGATGCTATACATGACATTTAGAAAAGATGACTGCAGTTACTCTTCTCAGAAGACTCTACCATCCTGGATAATGAGCTGAGAACTCTGTGAAAGCAATTTTAAGATTCACCCAAACCAAACTACATACTGTAGAATGGTGGAAAAGTCACCTTTAATGAGACGACCACGGCTGTTGATTATTCAGTGCAATGTTTGGCTAGCAACAACAACCGCATGGTGCATATGCATCTATAAATAATCTATATAAATCCACACCTTAATGGTTGATATAGGGAGAAAGAATTGGGTACCCCATACCTTCCCCTGTATATTCCCTACATTCTCCTTCTTCCTTCATTCATCATCCTTGTCCAAATGCATGCGGGACAACCTGATGTACAGAGGATAAAATTAACCTCCCCCCACTGCGGAGAAAGAAGAACTGTTGGAAAGACAATATTGTCCTTGAACAGCATGTAAACAATGCCTCTTATTACCACATCCCCCTGAGGACACTGCGCATCCATAGAAACCATGTCCTTCTTCCAGGTCTTTTAGAAAGGGACCAGGAAGGTAAGAAAGGAGTAGAATGCATCATTTGATGCTATACGTAAATCCTTTTTGGTTTTAGAAGGAATGGTGACGCTGTCTAAGGTCGTGGTCTATCAAAAGATTGAGCTTCGTGTCCCAGGATTGGCCGTCCTTGGCCAGATGTCTGAGGATAATTGATCCTGCTCTTTAAGTTTGAACACTTGACTTTCTGATTCCCCAGTCAGTATCAGAGTGATGCGAGCTTAAATCTGCAGAGCAAGGCAATTCATTTTGCCCTCCAAAGCAAGTCCATGTTTTTTTAAGTAAGTGCACAAGTAGCAGTTGAAAAGATGCCACAGTTCACTTGATTGGCCTTGGAGGAAGGTCTTGTTAGACTCTGCCTTGCACATCTGTACAGCCATCTAGGACAGTACTGTATTTTACCAGACCAAACATATTCAAGATTGTAGCAGAGGCAATAAGCATATCAAAATGGCGGATTGTTCAGCGATGATGTACTCTGTAGGTCTTGTGTTGCAGTTCAATTACATGCAGTTTGAAGAAGGCAGTCTGTCAAACTAGAGACTGTCTACAGGGATAGGGCCAAGAGTTTAAAAAAAAAAAAATTCGCAGACTTTTATTAATTTTTTTTCCTTAAAATGTATTTTCCCATCTCTGGTTTGATTACTAAACTGCCATCATGGAAACTAGCGTTAAATTCAAAGCAGATGTTTCACTGGGCCAGAGCCCATGCTGTGCTTCAAATGTGGTGGTGTGAACCTTCTTAAATCGTAACAATTTTAGACATTTTAAGCTGCTTTTACACAGGCAACAGGAATAAGTTGCTCTTGGAGAGACTTGTACCCGGAGCCTCTAGAAAGTTCTGCCAACGAGCAAGTCAACCACTGGAAAAGAGCTGCCCATCTGCCTTAAATGCCCATGAAACAACCCAATAACCCTAAAGCCCCGATCGAATTTGGGTGATTTTTTTAAACTCCCAGACCAACCACAACCACGTGTGATGTCCTGACTCGAATGACTCAAATAAAATAATGCTTAGATGAAAATCTCTGATGGTCAGCAGCTAGGTCTGAGACCGTCTGCGACTGTCTGCGTCTGTCTGTGATCGACCACGACGCTTTCAGACTGTCAGCATATAATGGTGGATAGTTGGCGACGGGCACCGATTAGTAGATTATCGTGTGTAATCGTCCAACATTTGGAAACAGGTTTAAACAACGGGGCAATTGTCCACAGTGGGTGGATTTCACACTGACAGTCAGCGATATGGTCGACAATATCGGTCGCAGACCCCTCATGCTCGCTCCCGACCTAAAAATGTATCGCATCGTGGACATTATCAGGTGTCATTGCCTGAATAAGATTGAGGCTAGAGGGTGCCACTGTACATGTGTAGAACTCCTACCTGTCAACGATTATGTTCAGACAGCAAGTTGCACCCCGAACGAGATGTTCTGGAAAAAGTTGCACCACCTCAAAAAGTGGAGCAAGTTGCACTCACCAGTGTCAGGTTATTCTAGAACAAACCATGTTTGCCCAGGCAGTTTATCCAGGGCAAGGTGTTCCAGGTGCAAGTGCCTGAGTAAAATCAGCTTTAGATTAATTTTTGATTGCTTAGGCGAGTGTTACCTAGCTAGCAGTGGGAATTGACCAGAAGGCAGGAACTCCTGATCTGGGTGACTTGCTGTAAATGCTGTACAATTGTGGCAGCTTTTCATGTAGTTACTTTATTCGTTCATTCGTTATCTGTACTGCTTAACCTGTTTAGGGTCATGAAGAAATGGAGCCAGTCCTATCTGACTGGTTGAAAGACAGGTAGACCCTAAACAGCTTGTCAATCCATTGTGGGGCCAACACAGACAACAAACCACTAGCACACACACACTCAAACCTATGGGCAATTAGCAAATACCAGCTTTAAAGCCAAATACACGTGTCTTTGGACTGTGTGAGGAAACCAGAACACCCAGAGGAAACCCACACAGGGACAGGAAATGCAAACTAAACAAAGAAGCACCCTTGCTTGGCATGGGAGTTGGAACCCAGGATTTTCTTGCTATGAGGTGGTAGTTCTAACCACGATGCCACCATGCCCCCCGGAGAACTTTATCTTTATTTTTTAATTTCTGAAATGATCCTACTTTGCCCCACTTGCCAACATGCGAAATGTCCTGTTTGTCCTTTCTTAATACCCGTGGTATAAAAGAGGTCTAAGGAGGAGTAATGACTCTTTGATTGGAGCAAGCCTGGACTAGAGTGAAGTGCACTCGTCTGAGCTGCAGAGAGCCCTTGATTGCACAACAACCTATGATCACATTAGGAGAGGGCACCGGTGAAAGGGTTTTACATAAAATAGAAGGGAGAGAAAAGTGCTTCTACAGAACGAACCAAATTGATTTAGCCTGTGGCATGCTAAGGGAAATCTTCAGCCTTCAGTTTGTTGTGCCATGTCCCACGTGCGTCAGAAGAGAAGCACTGCTGGGAGAGAAGGCGTACAAGTGTGGTCCGGTAAGGTCACGGCAATCATGGCCCAACGTTCTGTCCAAGTTCTCTCAATTTCCTTGATTGTTTACAGATAAGTGGGTAGCATTAATTATGGCTCTTGATTGGCAAATGCAACTAGATTGAACTGATTTTATGTGTCATGTTGAAAGGTGCCTGGTTTAAGAGATAAGGCAACAACATATGTGCTCATGGCATGCCAAGAAAATACACAAATCTGTATTCCAGATCTGCATGGTGATAAGCACTTGGCACAACCGCATTGATCCCTTGCGCATTTGCCTTTAACCGTTTTTTTTTTTTTCTCAGCAATCACACAGGCATCTGCTGAGTATATTTTTTTCCTCCTGGTGTAGAGAAGCAGTGGGCAGATGGTGGCTCAAGGTTTAAGTGATTAGAGGATGTAGATCGGAATACAAATTGGATTAAACAAAATTAAACTGAATGAAATTGAATTGTGCGGCTTGTGCTGATGTCTTTGCCTCATCTGTGTAAAAACCTCTGCCAGTTACTCAGCACTGTAAAAGGGAAGCAGATGCTCCAATCAGGTATCTCTCTGTGTTTGGGTTTGTGTTTGTGTTTGTGTTTGTCTGTGCAACATTTTTTTTCTTATTCATGGATAATTTCATCCAAAAGTCTCGATTTAATGCCTTAATCTGGAACCTTCGTTTTATTCCCATATTTGACGTTTTGGTTAATTTGCCCTAGCGTTCCTCACCTGGCCATGTTGTTCTCCCTGTGTTAAAATAAAGATGAGAATACTTATCTGAAGATATCTCGGTGGCATTTGGCGAGAATGTGCATATCATGGAGATCAAAGCACTTCAAAGCGATCTAAGTTTCGTTATCTGATAGGAGCTTCTTCACCTGTTCCAGAGTTGATCACATCAAATCATCCAATCACGCAGTTCCGAGGGAGGTTGATCAGGACCTGGAACTTTTGCTATTGCATGCCCCTTGACCTGAGTGTGTTTGGATCAAATTCACAGAGTCAGGAGGCGCAAAACATCTCACATCGCACTTACTAGATCTCTTGTCATGAAAAGTGCAGTCACTTTATCCTATCGTCTATGACGACACCAGACTTCAATCCCTGAATGCTTCATGTTTATGTACATCTTTTTTTAAAGACGCTCTAGCTTTTAACAAATCAGCGAATGATCCATTCGTCACTGTCGCAGTTGTTGAGCTTCACAGTGGCTTGTTTCCTGTCAGTTTCCCCACTTAGCTAACCGACAGCAGCTCTGATCATTAATCAATGAGAGGGAAATGGCAGAGATTACCCAAAATTAGTTGAAGTGTGGTGGAGTCACCTCCTTCGAACCAGTGCTGGCTACCACCAAAAATGCCCCCTCACTAAGTCTTCCTAAAAGGTACTCCACAAAACCACAAACGACACTTCCTTCCTAATACAGGTAGCATAAAATTATTCATAACACAATTAGCATGGACGATCTGTTACAAAACCATTTGCATGAACCACATATCCTCTTTAATGCAGTCTAGATAAAGTCCCACCTAGCACAGTTAGCATGGGGTATATATTCTATATAAAACAGTTAGCATGAATTACATATCCTCCTTAACACAGCTAGCATGAAGCCCTTCATAACACAGTTAGCATCGACTGTATGTCCTTTACAGGAAATGGCTAGCATTAACAACATGTCCTGTATAACTCAGTTGTTCATAGCACAATTAGCATAGGCTATATATTCTTGATGAAAAAAAGCTAGCGTGAATTACATACCTGCAGTAACACAGTTAGCATTATGCTATTTGTAGCACCATTGGGTTTTATACAGTTAGTATGAAGTTCCTCATAACACAATTAGCATGAACTATATAACCTTTACAAAACAGCTAGCATGAACCACATATCCTTCAGAGCACAGTTAGCATAAAGTCCATTCAAAGCACATTTATAGTCCAGTTATTGTACATTTAGCATGGAATTCAGTAGCAGGAACAATATGTGCTTTATAAGATATACTTCTTAGCATGATATATACACCATGTATAACTCAAAAAACATGACAAACACTTGACTTTATTACACAACTTATCATAACACCTACCAAATCAAGAGTGTTGATATCGCATCTAGCATGAATGTTAGTGTATTAGCGTAAATGCTTCCGGAGAGAAGATTCGGGTATATCTCATCTCCAGTTAGACTTGTTCACTGACACGTTCATACAGGATTCATGCAGTATAAACAACAGCCCTTTCCCTAATACTTTCCAAAACTCTTTATCCAACTAAAATTCTTGAAATCTGTGAAAAGAGCATTTAAGAATCAACAGCGTGTCATCAGCACCAGCCACGTCTTATTGAAGCGTGTAAAGCTAGCATGGCAGCATTAGCCCATCAAGCTAAGCCCCTGTCTTTGCCTGGGATTTCTGGGGGATCAGAGCCTGCTTTTGTCTCCAGCTCGTCCAAACTTCAGTAATGTAAATGCAGGGTGGCCCTTGGCTCCTTATCTCCAGGATTAAGCCTCGCACCGCACGCTCTCCCACATGCTATTATCATAAGGGCCAGACTCGAAGCACAGCCTGCCAGCATCAACCATACATGAAGCAGAGCCATGCAGGGGAAGGCTCAGGGGATTAGCATTTTAACACAGTGTGAGTCTAACCTCTCGGAAGCCCTCTGTCACATGGGTCAGGTCCCAAATGGCCTGCAGGACACCCAGAATTAGTGTTTTGGGTAAGAAGGGTGGAATTTTGGATGAGGTGGGAAGAAAATAATACTTGGGATTGACAAGTCAAAGACAGGTGGTGGGAACTCAAGGACTGGGATTCAGGGATTAGATTGTCTTTTTATTATTATTATTTTTTTTATCTATTAAGCTATTCATTTAGCCAAACCGTTTATTTAGCTATTTAGGCAATTTATTTATTTTATTTAATTTTTTTTTCCTTTTATTGCATCTGTTAAGGAGTTTATGTTTTTGGTATGGTTTGTGTATCTGACTTTAAGAAGGATTTCGCAAAACCCCAAAACCTGATTTCCATGAAACTTGGTGGGGGGGTGAAGCGTGGGTCAAAGAAGAACCCAGTAATTAATTTTTTTAAATCTGATACGAGTCACTGGATAGATCCATGAGTCAAGTTTATCTTGCCTCAAAACAGACCTTTAGCAGACATCTTGTAATCGCTGCCTGTGTGTTGGTTTATTTAACTGTAAACAAAATTCTGACCACGCCCATGCACAGGTTTTCACTAAAAAGGGACACTACTCTACCCCACTCCCAGAACTGGTCTAATTTGGGGGATTTTAAGGTCGGTCACAAAATGATTGGAATTTATAGCTTCGTAACGAGTGAAACAGTTAATGTTGACCTTGAGTGCCATCTTGTAAATCCTTTAAATAAGATTTTTTTTTTTTTCATTTATTTGGTAATATCCGAGATAAGCACTTGGGTAATTAAAACCAGTACTCATACAGGAACTATTTTCTACATTATCCATGCTGCATGGTGGAGGTTCCATACACCCTATGAGTGCATCTGTAGCACTGATAGTTTTAGAAATACATAGTTCTGACACGGTGGCGTAGTGGTTAGCACGTCCGCCTCACAGCAAGAAGGTCCTGGGTTCGATTCCCAGCTCGGGCGTTTCTGTGTGGAGTTTGCATGTTCTCCCCGTGCTTGCGTGGATTTCCTCCGGGTACTCCGGTTTCCTCCCGCAGTCCAAAAACATGCACAGTAGGCTAATCGGCTGTTCCCGATCACCCCTAGGTGTGAGTGTGAGTGCGAACGGTTGAAAGTGTGCTTATCCTGTTCAGGATGCACCCCGCCCTTGCCCAGAGTCGGCTGAGATAGGCTTCAGCCTTCTAGTGACCCTAGTATGATTAGGCAAAACTTGAAATAAATAAAATGCATTATTATTATTATTATTATTATTATTATTATTATTAATGTTATTATAATTGTTGTTATTGTTTGGTTGTTGTTGTTGTTGTTATTGTGGTTGTTGTTTTGTTTGTGTTGTTGTTATTATAATTATTATCATCATCATTTATTATTGTTGTTGTTGTTGTGTTTGTTTTGTTGTTGTTTTGTTGTTTTTCATTTGTTCAAATGTATTTTTTGTGCACTTGTTGGTGCACAACTTAGTTTTGCAGGCACATTTATTCATTTATTTATTTATTTATTTATAATGGGTTTTTGGGGGGTTGTTTGTTTGTTTTTTTGCATTTTGCTGATTGGTGAAAATACTAATTATGTTTGAATTAGGGTTGAATGATATAATAACATAATATTAATATCACAATGTGTTTTTAATAACTGCTTTTTTGTTTTAAAAAAAATTTAAATGTTAAATTAAAAAGTGGCTTTTAAAAATAATTGTGTTTATATTTTTACAATCATACAATTATAACAATATCATGATACATTTTTGTTTAAAGAAATAATAAGTTCTGCTTTAGAATTTATCTTTGCTAGGATTTTGTTTAAAAAATAAATAAATGGATTGATAGACAGATAAAAATGGAATAAATGTATTAACTGAAGAAAAAGTCTAATTTTAAAAAATGTCCCTGGATGCAGGATGGTTTGAAAGAGAATGCGACACATGGATGAATAAATTGTGTATAAATCCACTGACTCCCATCATCACCACCAGATTAGAAATCGTTCAGAGAAGGAAGATAAACAGGCTGAAATTGTTAACCAGGAGGCATCTGCACTTCGGCAAGTCGAGCTGCTCGACCCCTCCCTCCACACCGATCCCAATTCATTCACCAGCTGAGGATTCGGCTTTTACTCGTTCGGATTCGTCCCAGTAAAGGACACGGCCATGTCCCTGAGGACCGAACTCAAGCCTAAAGTCTTCTCCGATTGTCTAATTAGTGTCCTGGTCTCGATACGTCATCCTTCAGAGAAGCAGAGAAGAAGAAGAAGGCTTTAATTAATCCCTTTCTCATCAAGCTGCGAAAGACAGGAGGAGAAAAGATTCGCTCCTTGCGTATCCTTGTCTGTGTTCGATCGCAGAACAAGCGCATATCTGCACACACACACACACTCACACACACACACTCACACACTCACACACACACACTCACACACATACACTAACGCACTAACACAGGGCCATCGATTAGTGCTGCAAACCACATGGAACAAAACTTAGAGCTTGACCCGAACCAGAACCCCCACCCCACCCCACCCCATAAAATAAATAAGAACTGTTTCCATCCCTCAGTCCGGATTCAGTCAGGATGGAAAAGTTGAGCCGTCGATCCTCCATCAGCTCTCCAGGAGCTCAGTTTAATTCCACAACACCTCAGAGATGAATGGAATCCAGCATCTTCCTCATCATCATCATCATCATCATCCTCATCATTCTCATCCTCACCATCATCATGCACAAAACCGATGCGCCCCTAGAAAAACGAAAAAAAAAAAAAGAAGGAAAAGAAAGAGGGGGGGAGGAAAGAGGAG
>JBCNYG010000013.1:2242085-2255221 GCA_039654305.1 Porochilus rendahli | reverse complement strand
GAGAGAAAGCGTATGTGTGTATGAAATAAAGGGAGAGGTATATAGAGCGAGCCTGGGGAGCTCCATTAGAATTCTCCATCCACACGGTTCAGTTTGGGTCAGCTTGGCCCGGTCCAGGGTGCAGAGCCAGCAATAAGCTGATTACAACCAGCACAAACACAATTACTTTCTATAGGCCGGTAATGAAATTAAGGAATTGGGTTGCAGCCGGACTTTCAGTGCAACTCAGATGAGATGAAAAGGTATTACAGTATCACTGTAGAGCTACAGATGTGCTACATCTGTACAAGTACATGGACGTTGTTTTTTTCGAGTGGTGGGATTCCTAATCGGAAATCCAAGGATTGAGTATTCGACGTGTTTTCACTTCCAAACTTATTTTATATACCGGCAGCATGAAACCACGGCGACACGGCGACGCAGCACGTCCACCTCACAGCAGGAAGGTCTCTCTCTCTTCTTTAACCGTTAGGCGAAGGCTGATTGGATATTTTCCAGCGGACTGCGTGGCAGTGATCGGTCGGCTTATTTACAGGATCACAGATGATGGACATTATTTTTTTTTTCAGATCTCATAGGCTATCGATTGCTACCGGGGTGTAAAGATAAGTTCAAACAACATAACAATTCGTGTATACAGCCAAATTGTACCATTCCAAACTTTAATATGCAAAATAAAATAAAATAAAAAGCATGGAATCGTGATATAGAGAAGTTCCAAATGACGGCTGCATGTCAGGATCATTTTGGCCAGTAGGTGGCATTTTGAGCTTTTTTAATCCTTAACATTTGTTTTGTTTTATTTTAAGTTTGTTGATATCTTTCACACAGTCCTTAAACTGCTCAGTCCTTTTACTTTTTCTTTTTTTTTACTTAATTTGTTTTTTAAGATGTTTTTGTATTTTATTTCTTGCTATGGTGGAGAAGCTTCTCAGTGCGTTCTACAGTATTCGGTGTTGCTCGTGTGAGTCTCAGCGAGAGATGCTGAGCATGCAGAGATGCCGCAGAATTTATTCAGACTATTTAAATACATAGGCACAAAGTGCTCTCTCTCTCTCTTTCTCCCTCTCTATTATTCTCTCTCTCTCTCTCACACACGCACACACACACACACACACACACACAATCTGCTTATTGGAATGCTTGCAAATGAGTGCATACAATATTCACATATCATGTTCCGTTTTCTTACTTTTTCATCTCTCTCTCTCTCACACACACACACACTAGAGGGGAGAAAGCAGGATCTCTTTCCATCTCTGCATGGTTCATCCTGCTGGAAAGGTCACTGGCGTATCAGGTTTAATTTTTACTCTTCCTCGCCTGTTAAGATCCATAAAACCATCAATAAATCATTTTTAATGTCTGCATGAGCGCCGAGAGCTGACGCTGATTTAACACCCGGCCCTGTTAGCTCTGCTTCCTTCCTTCATCTCTCTCTCTCTCTCTCTCTCTCTCTCTTCCCCCTGCCTTCCTCTTTCATTCTTTTTATTAATTATTTCTGTTTCCATCTCAAGAAAGAGAACACCAGTTCCTGTGATGCAGTTCTAAGAACCATTTTAGTTCCTATTCCGGATACTTGTTTGCAGAACAGGAACCATGCAGATGTTGAATAATACCGATTTGGCCGAATGTACGTAATCCTGAATGACCCTCAGAAGCCTGGCCTATATCTGCGTGTATATATTTTTGAGTTGGAGAGAGCTCGGTAGCGCGGCAGTGAGTGAATGGTTGCAGCTGTGTGTGATTAATAAGAATGTGTATTTATAGACTGTTTGTTCTTCCATGGTTTTTTTTTTTTTTTTTTACTGCCAGGAGAGAGCTGACTCAGGTGAGCTGCCAGTGACCTTGTCCATGATTAGACCAAAGACAACTGAGCGTAGTTTATTTTGCCTTGAGAAGCACTGAAAAGAATGTTGGAGTTAAAATAAATCTACCTGTCACCTGCTCGCAATGTCCTCGTTCCCATCTGTGAATTTGTACAGCGATATTCAGAAAGGATGAACCGCTCTGCTTCTGAAAAGGGTATCTCACCAAAAGCAAATGTTCTGCAAATGTTGGAGAATTATCATCATCACTCACTCATTTGCTGAACCGATTAATCTTTAGGGTCACAGCGTGGCTGGAGTGTCTCTCAGCTGACTCTGGGTGGGAGGCTGGGGCGTGGTGAAGAAAGGGGGTACACCCTGAACAGCTTACCAGACCAATCGCAGGGCCAACACCCTCACGCCTAGGGACAATTTGTAACAGCCAGTTAGCTTAACGTGCATGTCTTCGGACTGTAGGGGAAAACCAGACTAGCTGGACGCACCGTGAGTACATGCAAACTCCGCACAGACACGCCCGAGCCTGAGAATCAAACCCAGGACCTTCGTGCTAATAGCCGCTACACCACCGATGGCACTAACAGGATTTTTAATTACATTTTAAAAAGCATTTTCACCTCACAGCAAGAAGGCCTCTGGTTGAAAACATGCAAGCTCCACGGAGAAACGCTCTCGCAGAGCCAGGGACTCAAACCCAAGACCTTCTTGTTGTCAGGTGCGTGCATTACCTCTACAGTACTGTGCTGCTCGGCTGCCGAATCTGTGCGGAATGAATTAGCCCAAAAAAAAATGCAAGTTTTCAGTTTTGGGGGAATAGTAAATTCATAAACGGTCACGAGCTGTTGTCCGACCAGAATGTCGGGGAAGGGGGTTAGCGATCTTGGAGAATAGATTGGGAGCATTTTGGGACAGTCTGGAGAATTTATTTTACATTTGTCACAAGCTTATTCCGATTTTTGTCTCAAATTTGATTATATTGGGTCGGCAAACCATGGGGAACGTTCAGAGAACAGGGTGAACACTCGAGAATAATTAGAGAATTTTAGTTGAATTTCTGGCAAAGTCAAGCATTCGCCGACTTTCCCAATTTGGTGAGACGACCCCGTAAGATTGCATCACAAGAGCACTTTTCAGAAGTAAGCACATACACGTAGCACATGCTTGCTGTATGCTATATGTACCTATTATTAACCAATAGGAACAATTTAAAAAGCCTGCAAAGCACAAGTCATCTTATTGCGTAGCTCATAATCACCTAGCAGAGATTAAAATATTCATAGGTAAGAAGTTGTAAACACCCTGATATTAAATCCTGAGTAGTTCCGAGGGTGCAGGCGCAAAGATGTTTGTGCAAGTGGGAAAAAAGTGTCTTGAAGAGTCGTTTAATGAAATGTAGCTGACGGGGCACAAGCTGCTGAATTTGCATTGGTGTTTTCTGGGTAAGAGATTAGATGCTCTGCAGCCCGCAGTTTCACTCTTGACCTCGGGATCTTTCGGGATCAATAAAGCTGCTATTAGGGATATGCATTTTGGTGACTTTGACAGCTCGATTGCCGTAGAGGGAGGAAACTGAACCGATCTGAGAACCAATCTGCGTAGACTGGTGTGTTTGCACCCTCTGTAAGCATAAGGTCAGCAAGATTTTGTCTGGGAGTTGACATTAAAAACGCAGCTGGGAAAACTACAAGGGCGGTTATCTGGACAAATTAGAAGTACTTTAAAATTATTTACTTAGATAATGGTATCAAGCTCGCATTAGCACTGACCACAACCCATCTTATCTTATTGGCAAACATGTTTCACTCCGGGAGGCACAGTGCTGTTGTGGTGATTAGCACGTCTGCCTCACAGCAAGAACGTCCTGGGTTCACGTTTCGGGCTCAGCGAGGGCGTGTCTGTGTCTGTGCATGTCCTCCCTCGTGTGCTAATGTGAGTTTCCTTGAGGAACTCTGGTTTCGTCCCACAGTCCAAAGACTTGCACATTAGCTTAATTGTTTCAAGGTTAAAGGTTCCAAACTGCCCCTAGGTATGAACGCTTGTCTGTTTGTGTTTCTTAGCCCTGCGATGGACTGGCGAGCTATTCAGGGTATACATTGCCTTTGCCCGGAGTCGGCTGGGATAGGCCACCCCGCAACCCTAGGAAGACTTTCTGTCCCAAGGCTACTGTAGGCAGTTCGCCATATTTACTGCCCGAGATATTACTACGAATAATGGATCCATATTTTACCAACAATCCCTCAGTCATCCGCTGGACCATGGAAAATATTTAAACTGATGTTGCCCACACTTCCTGTTATCAATTGCACCACATGTCCTGTACCATAACCACAGTTGCTCTCTTCCTAGACCAAAGCCACACCCTTCAATACCCACTGTCACCTGATTTTAACCCCAGTGCACTAATGTAACCAACTGGATTACAATTATTACCTCTCAGTCTCGCTGCAGCCAACTGGACCAAAAGTAACACCCTCAGTGTTAAGCTTCTGTCACGTACTTCACACAGTAGGTATACATTTTATTAAGATTAATCGGAAATTGGCCAAATCTAGGACAGGTCATGGTGTGTCACAAAAAAACTCACCCGTTGTATGACAGAAAAAAAACAAGGATTAATGAATTAATTTATTTTTTGTATTTTATTTATTTTTATTATAGCCCTGACCTATTCTCCCTACAATCGATATCCAAAACATATTTTATATGCAAATACAACTGCGCAACTTTTAAATCCACCTCACCCGTACCTATGTCAATCCCTTCTTTCGTAGCTACGCTAAATTTGCATTACGAAAAAAAAAATTATATTAAAAAAGTGCTCTATTTATTGGCTTTGCACTGAAATCTGACAAATACAGTGTGACTCTCATTTCCGCTGATGTGGTAACCATGGTTTCAGTCATCTGCAGTTATTTTGCTGAGCCTTGATCATAAAAAAAAATTTAGGGGTGTTAAAATTTTTAAACCCTTCCGCACACTGTCCCACTTTCTGGCTAGTCAGTTAGCCTTTGCCCATCTTGGTGTACGCAGTGTATCGGTACAGCCTGAGGGTTCATCAATCCAAGAGAGACCTTGGAACTGGTCCCCCCCCCCGTAAATACGTTGTTCCCATCGTATAGGTTATTATGTGAAGTGACTGTTCGGTGTAACAGTTAGCGACATGATTACAGTCTAGACTCATGTAGGTAAATAGTGCCAGACACACACTTACACACCAAGGTGGTCTGTTAATGTGATGCCTCCGACAGAGAGATTAATTAAAAGATGGTTGCTATTGAGATGAGGCACCGTTTTCCGTAAGTCACAATCCAGTTCAATTAGCAGCACCGGAGCATCAAATGGTGATTGTGTGTTTTGTGTACAGTGAGATCTGAGTCTATGTGGTGCATGAATGCTATTGAACAGGGCTGTAGTCCCCTGGGCAGGGCTGTGCGGTGAGGCTCGTCTTACTGTACTTTCCTGAGGTCATGCTCACAATGTCGCAGTTCATAAGCAGAAAATAGAAGCTTGCGTCAGGAAGGGTCCAGCATCAGATTCCCACTGCAGTGCACGGCATACAGGAATTCACTCTCCTTCATTTTCACGTACATGCAGACAAATCGAGATGTTTTAGATATCAGTGTCTTAGGTGACAAACGAATGCGACTTTTGTGTGGTGTGTACAAATCGGGAACGCTATACAAACCAGCGGGAAACTGGCAAATACGGCTGGGTGAGTTTATCTCCTCAAGAGTGTCAGAGATTAACGAGTGCAGAAGGAAGGAGCGAAAGCATCTTCACACTGTCTCCAGCTGTATTTGGCTACTGTGACACCCAGCAGGCCCTATGTCATCAGATATCATTTCTGCTTCAGTGGACCCATCCCAAACACCCTGCATGAGAGCAATTAAAGTCTGCTTTTGTGCTTGTGTCAGAGCATCTATGTCTGTGGGTGCGTGTGTGTGTGTAATGTGTTGACAGGTACTGAGCTTAAAGCCTGTAATATTTTATTATGATTACAGATTTACCTCGAGGTGCTACAGAAATGTTAACACTCAAGCCCAGAGGAGCAACAAGGGCATCAGTAGAAAGGAGGAAACACACTCACTCATTTATTTGCTGAACTGCTTAATCCTACTAGGGTCATGGAGAGGCTGAAGCCTGTCTCAGCAGACACTTGGCAAAGATGAGGTACACCCTGAACAGCTCGCCAGACCATCACAGGGCCGACACACAGACAATCATTTGACAAAGAAACCTTTGAGAAAAAACTGACTTTGGGAGGAAAAGTGGCAACAGTACACTTTGAGACCAATCAAGACTTACCTTGGGAGAAACCAAGACCCAACAGGAATGAAGACTTTCCAGAAGAACCAGTACTTGCATTTAGCGGAACTGAAACCTACTTTGTAAGGAATCAAAACTTGCCTTCAGAGCAGTTATATGCCTTGAGAGGGGCTGTGATTAATTTGAGATAAGGACCAGCACTTGCTTTGAGTGGAACTAATGTTGACTCTTTGGGGAATCAAGACTTACTTTGAGAAGAATCAGAAGTTGCCTTAAGCAGAACTGACATTGCATGGAATTGAGACTCGTCTTAAGAAGAAACAGAACTAGCCCTGAGAGTACACTTTGTGAGGAATCAAGACTTGCCTCAAGAGAAACCAGGACTCACCTTGTAAGGAATCAAGACTTGCCTTTGGTAGAACCAAGACTCGTTTTTTTTTTGACAACTCAAGACACCTCAAACAAATAAATCAAGACTAACCTTTAAGGCAGTGGTTCCCAACCCTGGAGCTCAACCTCCTTGAAGCTTTTTGCTCTAACCCTAATCCTGTCCACCAGACCATTGAAATATCTAATCAAGACTTAAGACTTTGAAATGATCTTACAGTCTTGAATCTTGCTTCTCTTGAGATTTATATTAACTCTGTTTCCCAGGCTACTGTTGTCTTTGGCATGCGCATTCGTGATCTATCTACTGGTCCAGGGAATCGCGTGGACTCTACACTGAGTTTTAGATGCCAAAGATTTCAAAAAGGACCTGGAACTGACTTCTTTAAAAATGTATTTTCTTAATGAACTGGAAGAATGGAAGAGATAATGAGATAGATATGCACCGGTTAGTGGTATTGGTGAACAGGGAAAGACCTTTTTATATAAAACAAGTCTCACCTTTTTGTTAGATGTCCTATTCCCTGACAGTCTAAAAGCCAAAAGTGGCTAAATTATCTTTGATACTAATGGGGAAAAATACATTGATTCTGCCAAAGGGCTCATTTCCTTCAGGGCTCTTACATCTCAGCATGTCATCCACGTCTTGACCAGCTAATTAGAGAGCTTTATCAAAGGCATAGTGACAACAGTAAGAAAAGTTACCCAGCTAGCAACCTTTTTAATGCTGCAAAAGGTTTGCCTTTCTTAAGGTTTCACAGAAGGTGATGAAAATCCCAATCAGATCGTCCAATCTGTGCCTTTGATCCCACAATCTTCTGCAGCCTCTGTCTGGATTCTTGGTCTCTTGCATGTCTGTTTGATTCGGAGGTATGGGATAAAAGCTGCAGAGTAGCATGATGAGATGAAGGTTGCTGAGATGAGACACAGTCGCAGAGTTTTCAGCGCTCACAAGCTACGTTCATTAGGCAGAATCAGACTAGGGAAGTTGAAACATTGCCTCTTGAAGACCTCGGCTTTTGCGAATCTTATTGCTACTTCTGTCTGCTTAAACTCTTTCACATGGCAGGGTTGCAAAGCAGGAGAACTAGATAAGAAAAAAAACACTTAATGGCTGAAATGCACAATCCTGACAAGCGTCAGCATCTTTTACGTTTATGTTCTTGGGTTGTCTTTGACCTACATCTTCCAGTCTCCTTATTTCGGCAAAATATTTCAACCTTACAAGAGACTAGACATCGTTGGCACGCCCAGACAGATGCATGCACACAAAGCAAGACCTTACAAAAGCAAGCAATGAACAAGTCCTAAATTTATTTCGGAGAAAAGCATCTTAATTGCAAGGGCCTTCATTATAGAGCTAGACTGAAAATTAGCTGCACAGCATGCAGGTTTATTATGCAAATATATGCAGATTCCAGTCAAAATTAAGTCATTGGAAAGCTGTCTTTCTCTCTCCTTCCTTCTTCTTCCTTTGCTTTCTTCTTCTGCATCCTTCTTTCTTATTTAGCTCCTCTTTCTTTTTCAGCAGTATCGTCGTAATGAATTCATTATGGCTCTGAGTGTATTTTAATGAGTCTGTAACTAACATTTTAATGAGCTATACATTACCATAAAGGCAGGATTAGGCAAAATTGAATTTGGGAAGTGTGTATTGGTGATGGCAGCAGGAAGAAGGAGGTTCATTAAGAGTTAATTATGTTGTTCTCTGTGTTGAACTGGCGCTTCTTTTCTGCAGTCTGGGGTCTGGTTGGAGCCTCAGCGTGGGGTATCCATTGCTAGCAGGGGTCTCGTTAAGCTAACGACAGAACGGCAGGCAAAAAAAGGCTTTGAAAGGATGTGTGTTTGTTTAAGATAGAAATAAAGCTAAGCTGTTGATTGGTTCACACCGAGACGTACATGTTGATGTTTCAGACCACGTCTAGCATATTATTGTCATTTAACCTTCTTTGAACACCCACCCCTCCCCTCCATTACCAGCTCATAAACAAACATGTTACATTCGAAAGGTTAGCTGCTTTGCTATGACTGATTCCAGTTGCATAGACTGGTCTTCAAGTGTCTCAGTTTGTGATGTCACGAAATAAGATGCTGTGCTTTGAACCTGCTGTTGTCTCTTATAGAAAAATATTGAAAAATGGCTACGTGGTTCTTATAACTTTAAACTGCATGCTAAGCTAACAGGCTAACCTCATAAACGTCCTCAAGCACCACCTCATTTACAAGAACTACAATTGTACCTATACAAAAATAGCACATAAAAGTTTGTTATTTTTTTAAAGTTTTGTTTAAAGTTCTCAGAAACTGAGGCAGTGGTTAACTCAGTGGTTAGGGATGTGGGTTACTGATGCGAAGGTCAGGGGTTCAAGCCCCAATCGGGCCCAGCTGCCACTGTTGGACCCTTGAGCACGGCCGGTAATCCCTACCTACCAACTGCCATTCATGTAAATGTAAGTTTTTCCAGATGTATTGACCCACATAGGGCTGACACTCAGGACTCTTTCTAAAAACAATGCATACATGTCTTGATTGTCAGTTTATCAGTGACTACACACACATGCAGAGATCTTCACCAAACTTCACCAAAAGTCCCCGAGACGAATTGCCAAGGTCATAGAAAGGTCAGAAAGTTTTGGAGATGGATGGCTTATAACTTCAGAACAGGTGCCGACAGACATGACGTTACTGCGGAACACTAATAGGAGACCATATATGGGCTTCCAAAAGAGAACGTAACCACTGACCTTGAGTAACCTTGAAAGATGAAAATCAAGGTCTCCGGATCCTGTGCGCGTTTTACCTTCAAAATGAGTGCTGATAGACATGGCGTTATTATGGACTTCCAGGTGCGACAATGACCTTTGACCTTGAGTGACGTTTAAAAGCTAAATCCGAGCCGTATTTTAAAAATTTCAAATGAGACCTTTTTTTTTGCTTATTTAGTCACATCCATGTTCCCAGACGAGTACACGGATAAATAAAGGTAGTACCCGTGTAGGGCCTGTGTGCTACGTTGTCCACGCTGCATGGCGGATGTACCTTGCGCTCTGAGTGCCCGTCTCGTTTATTATGAGAAGATGGAAACGCGGAGTTTGGGAATGTATGTAATTGTGACAAATTCATGCTAGTTTGCAGGACTGTAAGTCTCTGGCTGGCCGTCTGGGATGGAAAGACGTGAACTTGAGACTGTTCCCATAGTTCCTTAAGTGAGCGGGAAGTGCTCAACCATTTTTAGGTCATTTTTATCTTCTTCAAGTCAGTTGGAACAGACAGTACAATATCTTCTATGTCGCTGGGCTTTGTATCCTACGTGGATGGGTCTCTCTCTCTCTCTCTTTCTCTCTCTCTCTCTCTCTCTCTCTCTCTCTGTCTGTCTCTCTATATCCGTTTCTTTCTCTCGCCCTTTCTCTTTCTCTCTCTCCCCTATCTCTTTCTTTCCCCTTCTCTCTCTGTCTCTCTTTCCCTTTTCTCTCTCTCTCCCCCTTGTCTCTCTCTCCCTTCTCTCTCTCTCCCTACTTCCCCCCCATGTCTTCAAAGCCTTGTGTAGACAAATGGTTGTGTTTTGCTGCTCAGCGTGTAATGTACTACACATCAAGTTTTCAGCCCTCAAGCCCTCATTGTGCACAAAACATACACGTTCATATCAACACACACACTCTCACACACACACACACACACACACACACACTCATAGCCAGTGGCTGTACAAAAATCTGCAGTTTCTCCAAGATCAACGTATTTGCGGTCGTCCGTTTCATATCAAAAAACAAAATCATCCGAGTTCAGTGATACTGAAGCAGCATCACTTTTGAGGAATAAAATGCAGTCACAGCTCCGAGTCTGAGATGGAATCACACCCCCACCCCCCAACCCCTCATCGTGCTTCCTTTCTGTTCTCACTGTACATGCACAGGCGGGACGGACTGGTGTGGAAGGGTCAGTAGGAGACGTCTGGCTGCAGGCATGTATCCTAAAACTCATGACCTTCTGGTTCTTGTTCACATCGTTTCCACAGATTCCTCTTCTTTGGAATCTGACTCGTTTGATCTTACTGTTTTGGACATGATGAACTGATATTATAGAGTACACTTGATTCTACTGAAAATAATATTACACTTACTTTTTTGTTTGGTGAGGTAGGAAGTAAAACCTTACGGAAAGTACGTCACGTTCGAGCGCTTTGTTGCCACGCTGGAGTCGAGGAAAATGTCCCTGTTCCCATGACAACTGCTTCCTTACTATAACTTTGCGCCAAGCTAGCAGTCTTCTCCGTTTTCTGGGTTGAACGGTAACGTGTAGCGTTGTTCTAGATCAAGTTAAATGAACACAAATCAATATTAAGTACATTATTAACAGCTAAGAATATTTTCACACATAAAAATTCCTCTTTTCCATCATGTGGAATATGTAATCCTATTAGGGTCCCGGGGAGGCTGGAGCCTATCTCAGCCAGCTCTGGGCAAAGGCAAGGTGCCTCCTGAACAGCTCACCTGCCTATCGCAGGGCCAGGAACAGCCAGTTAGCCTAAAGTGCATGTCTTTCTACTGCGGGAGGAAACCAGAATACTTGAAGGGCACCCACAAGCGCATGGGGAGGTCATGCAAACTCCACAATAATGCATGGGACTCGAACCAAGGACCTTCTTGCTGTGAGGCGTGCTTGTGTGGGTTTCCTTTGGGTACTTCGATTTCCTCCCACAGTGCAAAGACGGCAACCCTAATAAGGGCGTGATCACACTAGAGGTGCGATAGCGCCTGAAGCGACTGATGCAAACGGATTGAAGAGTGAAAGTGCGAAAGTCCCGAGAAGCTCGCACAACAGTTTTATGCATAATTTATGTATGATTTGCGGATGTTTGGCGAAAAAAAGTGAATCGCTTTTCAAAAATCGGTCGCGTTTTGTTTGTTGATGTATTAGTTAATCATTCATTAATTTTTCTAAGCTCTTAATCCTAATTAGGGTTGCAGGGACCCTGGTGCCCATTTCAGCCGACTCTGGGCAAGGTACACCCTGAACAGCTCAACAGGCCATCACAGGGCCAACAGACAGTTTTGGACTGTGGGTGGAAACCGGGGTACCCGGAGGAAAGCCACGCAAGCACAGTGAGAACATGAAGGAGTCCACGCAGAAACGCCCCCGAACCCGGGAATCGAACCCAGGAGCTTCTAGCTGTGAGGCGGACGTGCTAACCACTGCGCCACCGTGCCGCCCATGCATGCTGTTATCATGAACAAAATGTGAATAAAATACAGATGATAAAAAATATATACAGAATTTGGAGGATGTCAGCAAGTCTCAAACGTCCGGGGGTGGAAGTCTCCAACTTGTCGCTTTTCAAACGAAAAACTAATTTGCGAGCAAAATAACGACTTTGCCAGCTTTTCGTCACACGTGCGGACTGTTGGAAATTGCTTCACATCAGAGCCTGTTTTTGTGACATTTGCAGAAATTTCAAACACATCTGAATTTTCTTCTTTTGCGAGGAGTTCAGGAACCAGGCGACCAAACGCGATGCCATGACTGGCGCACGACAGAGTTGAGAATGAAAAGCCACAGCCGTGAATTGACATTCGCATCAGTCGCGTTGCTATCGCGCCTCTAGTGTGATCACCCCCTTACGGTGATGCTGTTCTTATATCAGGAATCAATACGGTCATGATTTAATAGGTGATGACGTGATCACTGATTTCACCAAAACTTTAGTTACTTCCTTCACTCACAATCAAACGTCACCTTTCACACGTTTTACCGTTTTTTGCATGCGGCGTAGTGTCTCATGTCTGCATTAATTTATGTTGCTTAAAGAAAAGACATTCCTATAAAGGGAAACGGATAAGAAAAGGTTGAAGTCCGTAACAGCACTGAAGTGTTGAGCAGTAAAAAAAACCCGAAAAAAAAACGCAATAGCATATGTCGCCTTTTCCCGGCACACGTCCCTCATATCAGCCTTCCATCGAAGGCGTCGCCGCACACGTCTCAACTCGCTCCTCCAGCTCTGAGCACAGATTTTGAAATGATACCCAAAAAAAAAAATTGCCAAGTCGTTAATTCACCCTGCTCTGAAAATAAATAAATAAACAAACAAATAAATAAATAAATAAATAAATAAGCACTCTGGAGGAGAGAAGGGTGAAGAGAGAGGAGTAAGTGGAGCTGCGCCGGTTCGCCCCGAGCCTCACAGACAGATCCGAGTCTCGACGGTACGGGTACGGAGCGAAAGTTAAAATATAAATATTCATCAGATCTGAGGCGGAGAGAGAACTTTCAGACAGAGAGACCGAGAGACGAGGAGTGCTGGAGAGAAAAGAAGTTGAAGGGTGGAGGATTGTAAATTTATTTTTTTATTACAGCCTCACAGTATATTTTTTAAATGGCTGCTTTTTAGATTAGGGGAGAAAAAAAACAAACAAACAAAAAAAAACCTTGTAAACAGCTGAGTTTTGGTTTGGAGCACAAAGCCCTCGTCCCCAGAGTCCGCGGCAGTCCAGGGGCCTGGATTATTATTTTTTATGCTAAACCGACACCTGACACTTACGTTCTCCTTTTTTATTCCTGTCTGCCAAAATCTCTTCATCTAAGATTGGATAGATAGATAGATAGATAGATAGATAGATAGATAGATAGATAGATAGATAGATAGATAGATAGATAGATAGA
>JBCNYG010000013.1:2080836-2094134 GCA_039654305.1 Porochilus rendahli | reverse complement strand
TAAAATCAGTACAATAAGAGGAGATTTCTATCGTTTACAACAACGTGGATACGGAACCCTTTCTTACACGAGTGTTTTATCATGGAGAGATCGTGGTTATGGATATTTCAACTTGCTGACGGGGAAGGTTATGTTTTGAAGGATGTATTTTTGGTGATATCACATCGATAGTTAGATCATGCTGTAGGCAGGGGGTATTTTTTCTAGCAACTTTCAGTTTATTACTACACAAACAATAACAACAAAATACACATTATTTCTGTTATTTTTATTTATTGTTTTTCTTCTGGGTTTTTTTGTTTACTTTAAGAAACAAAACAAAAAATTTGCAGATGCCCTCTGAGTAAACACTTAGCATCCTCTCTCCTCTTCAAACATGACTGACATCTCGGCACGACGCCACGGCCCTGAGCTAGCCGGTCCTTCCAGATTCCCGTTTGCTCATTTCAAGTGTCGATAAGTGCATAATATTGGAAATGAAGGTGTGCTGATGGAGCAATGTGCTGATGAACCCTTTCTGAGAAGCAGGCAGTGAGAGAGTGAGGAAGAGAGAGAGAGGGATGCAGGGTTGTGTTTCTGTTCGTTCACCTCCATATTTGTAAACAGCGTCTTCTCTCTTATACTACGTCAGGGTTAACGAGGCCTTTTGTCGTACAGTACCTATTCGTTTCACGTAGGACAAAAAGGTTAATCGATAACATGGTTCAAAATAAAGTTTAGTGATTGTGCTTTTAAAACCAAAGGCAAACAAATAACGACAAACCTCGACAGACGACAAAATAACAGTGCATTACAACAAAGAAAAGAAAAGAAAAGAAAAGCAAATCAACACATCGTCAATGTGGCACTTTTCTTCAACCTGTTTAAATGATAGGACAATTTTACAACCAGGATGGACGCGATACAAATAATTACAGAATAATACCATTTTGAACTCATCCCAATAAGCTGAGGAAGACAAACTTTAACGTAGCACACATATTATAAAAGACATGGATGCATGTTTACTTATTTACAGGTAAGTCCATCCCTTTCTGCTTGAAGCTAATATTATGTTAATGACAGTAATGTCTGGCTCGACGCGTGGAGTAACTCCATCACATGTTAAACCAAAATCATTTTCACCCCCCTCAGATGCACCAGTATTATTTTTTTTGTCTGTTTGTTGTTTTTTTTTTTTAAATGACCTTAACGCACAATAAAAGAGTTAAACAGTTGGTCAGTTGGGTATGAAAGGAAAGGCGTTGATGAGACTGTTAATCTTGAAGGTGGTGGTTAAAATCTTGACAGCGTGTCCATGACTTTAGCTCTCCGTCATCTGAGGAAAGAAAGAAAAGAATGTGATTTTCTCAACGTACATATCACTATATACCTTTAAGGTCTATATTATCAGGTTAACAAGCTACTGGAACATCAGCCCTGCTCCGAAGGGAAGTTTCTTATATTCCACACGACAATTACCTCACGTGGAACCAGTTTCTGGTCATTTTCATATGCTGATGAATTGTCATTAGCATGATGTTACCGTTCATATCACATCATCATCCAACTGAACTTCTCGAGGATCACAATTTAGCAGAAACGCCAATTCCTATTTCCTAATAAACCGCTTATTCCTAATTAGGGTCGCGGGGAGGCTGGCGCCCATCTCAGCCGACTCTGAACCCTGACTCTGACCAGAAACGCCAACTTTTCCTCCAGAAATAAACAGGGCCTTCCGATGACGAGTCTGCGTAATGTAGCACGAGCGACATAAAAGACCCTTTAGAGGTGGTCCTAATCTAAGGTTTAGGTCATCTTGCCAAGATGGAGTGACATCCATCAAGCCTGCGGCATATTCAGTCAGTATTCTGTAGTTTATTGTAACCGTGACAGAAGCAGGTCAGGGGAGCGCTGTGTACCTAACAGTGTCTCTGTTAACGTACTGAGGATTTCAGTACCTACCATGTGGAAACAAGGAAAACAAACTAAAACTATAGCATGTTTTAGCCGAACATAGCGGCCCGTCTGTCTGGCGTCCGTCTACAATTTTCAAGACGTCACTGATATTTAAAGCATGATAACGACAGGGCCGCCTGCTCAGAGTGACCGTGACAAACCGTAAATATCCACTTATAGTTACGTTTTTATTCCCCGGATAGCGGGTTTCCCGCCAACAAGTTTCCAGTGTAAACCCATATAAATGGTGTACGCGCAACACGTGGATAAACACGGTAAGTAAAAGCATTCCGCCAAAACAAGAGGTAGACTTTGGTGCACCGAATCCACCCTTATACTTGAAGGTGACTGACAGGAGACCAAAAAAAAAAAAAGCCACAAGGAATTTGTTCTTGATTTAGATAAGAGTGTGAATTCACTTATTAATTCACTTTTTATCGCAACTACTTCAAGTAAACAGTGATTTATAGGTAGAAACCCCAGCCTGGTGGCTGAAGTGCCCCCATTCACAGTCTTACCTCGAGTTGCTCTTCTTCTGGCTGGAAGGCCCCTACGGTGTTGAGGTTAATTTCTGCAGGATTCCTGCGACTCCCAGAGACCCCTTCACCTCTCCTCCGGCCTCCAGAGCCTCGTGATGACATGGAGCTGGAGGAGCTCGGCTCTTTCTCACCCCGGGGGCTGTGGACAGCTGGGAAGGAGGGTCGACTGTAGGGCACTATGTCCTCTAAAGCACAACAGGCATGAAAAGAAAACGAGTCTAAGTTACCGGAGGAGTTTTTTTTTTTTTTTACAATCAAATGGTCATGCCTGGTTTTATTTACAATCAGTGAACATTTATAATGGGTTCAAGCTACTCAAATACACAAGAGTTTTGAGCATAGGTTTGTACACCCTAAAATTTATTATATGACCCCAGGAAGACGGCGCTCTACAAGGCTAATAAACACACTGCTGCCATGAGATGTATAAGCAATGCAACAATAATAAGACTTTATTTCATACTTTCCTATCATAGGTTAGCTTATGAAAAAAAGAGAGAATGATTCAGAACCGAGTCTGGTGGTGTTAAAGGGTAATACCTGGGTCCTGACGTCCTGCATTCGGCTCTGGTTTGCTGGGTTTTCCTGCCTTCTGAGCCCTCTGCCTTTCTTGCACATCTCGACGCTCCGACGAGCTGGTTCTTGTGTCCGAGGCATCTCTGGGCTTCTTGTCTCTCTTGTCCCTGCTTTCGGCTGAGCTGGACCTCCTTCCTGTCTCTGCCGCTGCCTTGGCTGGGTGTGTTGGGGACTTGAGCATGGCTGGAGGTGGAATGGGTGGTGGAGGAAGTTCTGGAGAAAAAGATACCGTTTCAAGAAACTGCTGCATTTACATGCTACACTGTCCCGCGAGTTCCTGGCACGTTTAGGAAAGAGGGTTTGCCCTTCATGGCCGGAGTGACAGTGCGCTAATTTGACACCGGCCCTCATTTGTCTAGCACCTGCTAGGTGTGAGAGGAGCCGAGTTGTGCCTCCTTACGCCAGCTGCACACTGAAAGTCGTTTCTACGGTCCTTGCCACATGCAGTCTGGCAAACCGGAAAGACCTGCTGGCAAAAACTGGTCATTAGTGTCTGGAGCAGTGAGTTGCGCTCGGTTGCCAAATTTCTGTTCTGTTGTGCATAAAAACTAAGATTTGTCTCCTAAATATGCTCGATGTTAAATAAAATACAACAAGTTTATATATGACCCTCGGGGAGGAAAAAAAAGCGACAGTGTCAGATCATCACAGAATGCATTAAACCAATCAAGCCTCACATGAGCGTGCACTTAGTTTTGTGTTCTCACTCTCCAGTCCTGAGATAAAGCAGGTGGATATGACCATTGGGGGGATTGAGCGACACCCCTGAACTGCATACACAAAAAAACAAACAAACAAACAAATAAACAAGGGCACGTGCTCTTTAAAAGTGTCCTGAGTCTTCCTTTACTTACACACACCTACGAATACAGCTTGTATTAAGCACTGTACAGTGTAGTGTAGTGTGGAAATGTGACGCTTCGATCTCAGCTCTGGAAAGCGATCAGATGAGAGCAGACGCACTACCGTGTCTGTCTCGGTGTTATTAATAGACAATATACGAATTTAGTGAAAATTAACATACGTTAGCTTTTTCACCCTCAAAAACTCAAAGGCTAACCCCGATCATGTCATCACAGAATTCACACAGTGCATTCCACCAGTCAAGCCTTGCATCAGCGGGCGCTTCGTTTTGTTCTACCGCGCACCATAGTACAATCAAAGCAAGCATGTTTACGTACAGTGGTGTGCAATACAGTACGGAAATGTGACGCCCGTGTTTTAGTTTTTAGTTAAAAACGATTAGATGAAAGTAAGTACACTCGTGCGTTTGTCTTCTTTCGACGCTCCTCACATTTATAATGCGTAGTGTGAATTTGGAAAAATATTAAAATCAATCATAACTTTCACCCCGAAAAAGTACAAAGGCTAACCCCTTACCAGTTTTTTAGGGGTAAAAAAAGTGACATTGTTAAATTGTCACAAAATTCACACCATGTGTTCAGGGGATCCAGAGTCACACAGCAGTGTAATTACTTTCATCCGATCACACTCCAGTCCTGAGATAAAGCAGGTGGGTGCTACCATTGGGCTGACTGGGCGACACCCCCTGAACTGCATACAGGAAAACAAACAAATAAACAGGAGCACGAATCTCTTTCAAAGTCTCCTGATTCTCCCTTTACCTAGGCGACGCTTATGTTTCAGTTCTAGAGAGCGATAAAATAAAAGGAAAGACACCACTGCATTTCTTTTGATCTTCTTAGCACACAGTGTGAAATTAGTGAAAATTTTAGTGCATCAAATGTTTCACCCTAAAAAACCTTTCCCAAGATCTTATCCACTAAGATCTTCACCAAATTCACACCGTATGTTCAGGTGATCAAGAGTAACACGGCAGAGTACTTACTTTCATCCGATCACACTCCGAAGAAAAGATATAAAGAAATACAGGTACAGTTTAGTCGGATGTGGTGTAGTAAGGAAGTGTGTTGAGATCTCAGGTCTGGCGAGTAACCGAATGAAAATAACCTGCTAATTAGGGCCAAGGTTAAGAATAAACAAAGTAAATATTTAACCCCGGTTTATTCATGTCCCTGTGGACACGATTTAAATCCTACAGCAGGTTCCTGTCCGTAGTGAATGAGGAACGTAGATGCCACATTGACGTATTCTCCTTAATGTGTTTGTCCACAGACGCCGGATCGATGCTCATCTAAGAGACAAAGTGCCGTGCGTACGAGGTGACGGGAGACTGCGCGGTTTATGAGGGCTCGCTGCTTTATAGAACATCTATATCTTTAATCTCTTCACCGTGGAACCGACACACATGAAACGCTTTTACTGGTTCCTTTTAAAGATGCAATTAAACAAGATGAAACATTTTAGTGTATGCTAGGTTTG
Source organism: Porochilus rendahli (assembly GCA_039654305.1). Lineage (NCBI taxonomy): Eukaryota > Metazoa > Chordata > Actinopteri > Siluriformes > Plotosidae > Porochilus > Porochilus rendahli. Next base: position 2,088,738 of record JBCNYG010000013.1, on the reverse strand, counting down.
TCCAGTTTTCCAATGCTGGAGTGGTAGTTAATGCTAATGCTAGTTCATGGTACTCAGACCTATACAACACATTCAGGTTATAACACAGGCTGGCACAACAAGTAAAACCTCATGTCTCTGTCAATTTACTGCATATAAAAATATTATCATCATTATTATTATCATTATTATTGTTATTATTATTATTATTATTATTATCATATAAATATCATTATTATTATCATTATCATTTTTATTATCACCACTATTATTATTTTTATGATTATTATTACAATTAGTATATTAATAGTAGTATAAATATTAATATTATTTTATACCAAATAAAGAGCTATACAAATAAAACTGAATTAAATTGAACTCTTAGTAGAACTATTATTACTATTATTATTATTATTATTATTATTATTATTAATAATATTATTATTATTAGTAGTAGTACTATCAGAATTAATAATAGTTTTACTCTGACTATTGTTATTATTAGTAGTAGTGTTATTTATTATTGCTAGTATTATTGTTATGAATATTATTATTATAATTGTATTATTAATACTATTATATTTATTATATATTTTTTGTGATTGGTAGTTTTAGCAGTAGTAGTCAAGGAATGATATGATGTATTGAATTAAATTCACTGTAAAGTGAAGTGTGTGTGTGTGTGTGTGTGTGTGTGTGTGTGTGTGTGTGTGTGTGTGTGTGTGTGTGTGTGGGTTTGTGGGTTTGTAGGTTTGTGTTCTTATGCAGGGGAACTTTAGGAACAGGCGATAATAGGCTTGGGGTTGCTCCAAGGACTGAACAAGAACAAAATTAACAGAAGGTAGTGTGTGTGTGTGTGTGTGTGTGTGTGTGTGTGTGTGTGTGTTGATTTTTAGAGCCTATGTTTTATTGTATTTATGTTTCTTATGGCTGCTTTTAAATCCCATCATCCATTTATATCATGCGGCTCATTTGAATGTAGTTATACAGTATTGTTATATTACTGTATATCATTAGACCACCCGGGTCCAGATTCTGAAAGGACCATCTCATGATAAGTTCAACAGGGTCAGGGTGACCCATATACAATCCCTCCCTCTCATACAGCAAACTTCGTGATCCTGTCATTTCCTTGCAAAGTTAGATCCCTAACAAGTTGGACAGACGGACGGAGCCCATTTCTTTAACTTAGCGCTGCTCGGCTCACCTTCGGTGATGGGAGCTAAAAATACTTTGTGACCAAGGAGGCGTGAAGTAGCAGTTTCTCTGTTACCAGCGTGAAGTTAATCATTTCTAACACTCAGTAATTAACAGATTTATACGGAACTTCAACAAAACGGTTGTTTCCGTAATCTCTCTCGTTAATGAGACAAAAGGGTGGCACGGTGGTAAGCAGAGCAAGAAGGTCCTGGGTTCGATTCCCAGCCCGGGCGTTTCTGTGTGGAGTTTGCATGTTATCCCCGTGCTTTTGTGGGTTTCCTTCGGGTACTCCGGTTTCCTCCCACGGTCCAAAAACATGCACACTGGGCTGACTGGCTGTTCCGAATCACCCCTAGATGTGAGTGAGAATGCAAAAGGTTGTATGTGTGTTGGCCCTGCGATGGCCTGGCGAGCCGTCCCAGTGTCGGATGAGATGGGCGCCAGCCTCCCTGCGGCCTAGAAAATGAATGAATAAATGATTGGGACAAAAGAAAAACAAAATGCAGCGTGTCATGTTAGGGAGAAACCACACTATATCAACTCCTCTGTCCTGAAGACGTTACTACAGACCGCTACGCGAGAACGGATACTGGAGTTATCATTAAAAAATGTTAATGTACTGGAATGAGCGCACAAATACAACCCTGTTATTCCACTTATAGTCACGACTACGGTCAGATTTGCCTTTAAGGAAAAACAAATGCACCATTTGCTTGGGAATTAAGCAGTGCAGTGGTGTGTGTGTCAGAGAGTCCCAATACTGTACCAAAGTTCTTCCGGTGGAATTCGGACCGCTTTTGGAGGAAATGCAACTAAGGTCCATGCGGTGTGACGGTCGGGGGGTGAAGCCCTTCAAATGTTTACAGAGAAGAAGAAATAGAGATTGGAGGGGAGAAAAGATGAGCGGGGGAGGCTGCTAGGGAGGGGTGGGGAGGAGGGATGGAGAGATGAAGGGATGAAGAGATTACAGCAGAGGGAGGAGAAGGAGGAGGGGGGGGTAGCTGATCTGAGACATCAGGCCAGGGTCTGTGTGCGTCTGATATTAAATCTCCATGTCAACACACAAGGACAAGTGACTCAATGATGAAGCCCGGCAGCTGACTCGGTTTGTGTGTGTGTGCTGTGTGTGTCTGAGTGAGTGTGCACATACACACACACACACACACACACATACACACACACACACACACACAATGACCTTTCTGATGGCCCCAGAGAAGAGGCAGATGAAACCCAGCCAGCAGATTGCACGAATGCCCAGTGTTTACCTCACTGCAGGGCACAGGGGTGGTGTGTGTGTGTGTGGGGGGTAGGGGGGGGGGGGTCACTTGTAGACAAGCAGTACCACCTGGGGCACTTTTATTAGCGTGGGAGAAAGCAAGAAAGAAAGAAAGAAAGAAAGGCATCCCTAAGGATGGGGTAGGAGTGTGTATCCGCCTCTGGAGAGACAGCCACGGGTCTAAACACGATGGTGGTTGTGATCCGTGCTGTAACTGTTAGCACAACGTTGGCAGTTTATTACATCGGAAGTCTCTCGTAATTACGGAAAACGTTTATCGTATAATCTGGACATCACTGTCCTTAATCTGGTCTCTTTAGAACCTGCCCTCCATGATTTTACAGCCTTGTTTGTGACCGTTGCATCTAAAATGCCATATTCTGTGGCAGTTTTTAAAAAATTGCATATGTTGCGATGTTTTTAGGTGTTTGTTGCAAAGTTTACATGGAGGTCTGTTATGATTGGTGGAACTCGTGTAATTATACAGTGATTGGACAAATTTTTTTCTTGCACTGGACAACCCAGCTCAACAAGTTTAGGTCACGTCTGCGGGGAAAGAAATGGTTTGGTTCATGAGGCACAAGAGTCCCCGTCCTGTACCTGCCATGCGATGATGATAATAATGATAAAAGTTATTTATTAGTGCAGTAGCTAGCTCCCGCTCACGGATGTACACTTCCTGTAGGGAACCTGCTGTTTACTGCTCATGGTTTATATTTGGAAACATGCGAGAGGGTTACCTAGGCAAACAGAGTTGGGTATGGGTGTGACTCACTCGTGTGGACGCTGCTTTAGCACCGCTTATGAATACATACCTTCTGTGTAAGCGTCTCTTCGCTGGTACGGTCCAGCTGCTTGCTGTTTCTGTTTCTTTGGAGGTCTTTTCTGCACCACAGCTGCGCTCATATTACTATCTGTAGAAAAGGGACTTGCTGGACGGTGGCCTGAAGGCAGATTTCGGTATTTCCGTGCTGCAAAATATCCAGCCGATTAGGTAAAGGCATCAGGAAATATTAATATTTTCTCATTACTTTCATGATAATATAGAAATCCTCGTAGGTCCCTTACCTCCTGGTCCGGTATAGTGTGGAGGGCCGTTGCCGGAATGCTTTGCGACGCGAAGGCCGGCGTATTCGGCGGCGGCAGCCACGGCCTGTGCAAAGTCAGCATCGGTGAAGAATGAACCGTCGGACGAGCTGATAACACTGGAGCGTCCCGACGACCCGCTGTCCTCCTCGGACGCAGACCCCCAGCCGTTAATCATGGAACCAGTGACGGAGCTGTCCAATTCGCACGTGCTGGATGCCGGCGTCTGATCCAGCGCACGCAGAGTCAGCCTCGGATGCACCCCGTGTTGATGTATGGGAACAAGCGCATGAGAGTATCGGTGGTGGACCAACAGAATATCTGCGTCCGTCTCGTCTCCTTCTTCGTCGTCCTCCAGGTCATCCGTGTCCAGACCCAGGGGGCCGGAGATGTAACCGTACGTGTGAGATGGCGAGATAGGCTGTGGTGGTGGTGGAGGGCTAATCAACTGGCGTCTGACGGAGTGACACACAATAAGCGGAATAAAATGGCAAAAAAGTAGCAGGTGCAATAAAAATAAATAGAACTGCAAGATAGTCTCACCGGCGCTCATGCAGGTTCTCTGGGTGCTCCATGAGAATGGGCTGCATCTCTTCATGTGGGGACGGCGTCAGGGTGGCAGTGGATTGGTGGCTGTAGGATACAGCGGCAGGAGAAGAGGCTGTGCCTCGAACTGGGGGAGTAGGGCCTCGTTCCATTTCTGCCTCCTCCTCCTCCAACTCATCAGGCTGTAGATACATGCGGGACGGAAGAACGGGGCACTGGAGCTCGGCCTCGTAGCTAAACACCAGATCACAGAGACGTGGTTATTCAACAGTCGGAGGACGGTGAGGTTCAGTGTGTGATGATGTAAAGCCTTACCTGTCATCCATCGAGATGCCGTAGTCCTGACATGGTGGTGGGCTGACGGGTGGAGGAGGCAGCAAGTCGGCCCAGTTCATCGCACTCTGCTTAGGCACCTTGGTGCTTCTCCCGCCTTTTTTCTGCCCCTGACTTCCTGTTTTGACAAACGCACAAGGGACGCGTTACACACAAGGGATCCGCAGCCACCCATCAGCCATATCAATATCCATCTCATTACAAAAGTCGTAAATCATTTTCTGGCAAATTAAAAAGCATTACTAAACGCAGGCTCATTCCTCCCCCTCCGCCCCCACCCCCCCAAGAGCTTGACGTGCGTATGACAATTTTACACTCCGACACTAATGGCAGCACCTCAATAATTTATACAGTGTAAAACTCACAAGCACATTATCCCTCTATTTGTAATTAACGCCTACTGCTCCAAAAAGGAAGCCATTTTTCAAACCTAATGCTTTCCGTGGCCTAGTGTTCCATGCAGGAAGAGTAAAAAAAAAGAAGAAAAAGAAACGCATTAGAGCCCAATTAACGACAAAGCATTAGGATTCAGAGCCAATGAGCTGTGAGGCCTCCATACACCAAAGACTTTGCTTTAATTACCTGAACCATGGATTTGATATAAAAGTAGATAGAACGCATTATCCTGGCAGCCTTGCGTGCGGCTGAAGAATGGCCGCCATTTGTCCTTGTCGTACAACAAACGCCGCTTCTCTGACAACATTATCCCCCCGTTTTTATGAACGTAGATGAAAGCCAGGGTAATTAATGACTTCGAGAGGGGAGAAAACCCCAAAACGAGGCACGTGACAGAGCGCAATCTGGTCTGTGAGGTCCTGAGGGGGAAGGAGATTAGCATAGGAGCTTAAACACTGTGCAGGTCACCGCGACAGATCCGCAACTACACACCTGATAGAGCAAAATGAAATAAGAATAGCTTCCTATTCATTTTCTTCAGACCGTAAAGCTTTTCTTTTCTCTCCTGGAATCCTGGTATAATAATAATAATAATTATAAAAAAAGAAGTAATTTTAAAGTGTCAAGTACTGAATATGATTTATTACTCCTTACAAAATGCTGCACCTCAAAGGCGACTTAAAGGGCAGCGTGATAACAAGTAATAAAAAGGAAGTAAGAATTAAAATCTAATACATGATAGACGTTTTCTAATTTCTTGCTTAGAGCAATTAGCGTGTTAGCATACGCGCTAACTGGTCGCTATCTGGGGTTTGTACATCGCGTATCTGAAAACTGAGGATGCTCGGAATCGATGTTCGATGATAGATCTGCATGTCGGGACACATACGGGGGGTGGGGGACGGGTTATTGATTCGTATTGGGGACAGTGGTGAAAAGGTAAGGGTGGTAAGGTTGTGGGTTCAAATCCCCATCCAGGACCCCTGGGCAAGGTCTCAACAAAAGTGTGTCTGTGTACACCCCTCAGTATAAATATATGGGTACCACTCAAAATACTGGGAAGGTAACCTGCGAAGGACTAGAGACCCATCCAGGAGGCGTTGAACTGCTAGTTGCTTCACGCCACAGAAACCGGGTTACGCCCCGGCTCTTAGGAGCCAGTAACAATCCCAACAGACTTTACCTTGATTTATCTACTGCAGGTAATTTTAATATTTTCACCACAAATATATTTTATCAAGTTGCACATTCGACGATACTTTTATTTAAATAGAAATAATAATCATAATTATAATAACAACAACAATAATAATAATAGCAATCTAATATATATACTTTTATCTTCTAATCTGCTGCTTCCAATCGAAACATCTCAGTAATATTTAAAAATCATTTTAGGCTTTGGGCAAGGAAGACTCCGTTCGAATGTAAAGATGATCCGGTAATTGTTCAAAGGGTTCTTTAACATTGTGAAAAAAGAATGTGTGATATTACAGCAGGTCCAGTGGGGGGTGCTGTGTACTATGCTGTATATACACACTGCTTGGCCAAAAAAAAGGTCACGCACTAATATTTTAATGGGGTGCATTTAGCCTTGATCTCAGCACGTGATCTCCATGGCATTGTTGCTCCAGTTGGTCCGGTCGAGGCTCAGCAACATTAATGTGGAAATAAAATGAAGTCGACTGATTGTCAGAATGATTTTTTTTTTATTCTTGTTGCCTGCAATAGCATTGTTCACTACATTTTCACCCAAAAATATAACAGAGAAGTAATTTTTTACTTTTTTTTATTAGGAGCCTTTTTAGACAAAAGTAGTGGTGTATAATCTTCACCTGGAGCCTATGACAGCCGACTCTGGATGAAGGCGGGAATCACCCGGAACAGCTCGGCAGTCCATTACAGGGCTAACACACAAACCATTTGGCCTAATATGCGTGTTTCTGGACTGTGGGAAAACACGTCGTCCACACACACACAAACGCCATCACCGTGGTCAGGACCCAAACCCAAACCCATGCAGTGAGGCGCACGTGCTAACCACTACACCACCGTGCCACCCCTTATTATATATCCATATCCTCAAATCGCCAAGCTCCTCGCTACCATCCCTTCCAATTCATTCTCATCTCATCCGATAAGATAAACTTTTATGAATCCCCCGTGGGGAAATGAAAACTTTTCATGATAGCATGTGAGATGGGTGAGAGATATACAGTATCAGCTTTGGCTTGAGCCAATAGAAACATCATGAACTTACGAAATCCATGCACACACACACACACACACACACTAATATAAACCTGGCAGGATAAATAAACACATCCATGGACAAACAGAAAAAAAAATAGTGCAATTCATGAGGATATTAGAGCCAAATCAACAGGTTTTTAATATACACTGATGGCTGTGAGGCCGGACCAGACTGTACCATCTGCCTCAAGGTACTCCATCCATCCAAGCTCTAAAATAAACCAACAGGGGGTCCATGGGGTTTGGTTCTGTTCCAGTAGGAACGCTGTAAGATCACAGAGCTGTAGTTACATCGTTTATACCGTATGTCCCTTCACGTGTGAGGCTTACCGGATGTGCTGCTGCCTTGGTCAGAGCTGCTGTAGGATCCGGCGTTGGGATTGGGATTGGCATCAGGCGCTTGGTTATATGGGATGGTGGCTGGCATCGTGCTGTCTCCGCTCCTGTAGTGGTCTGAGGCTTAGCATGAAGCAATAACATAATTAGTGGCTACTCTTAAGAATGTACATAGTAGGTTACATTAGTGTACAGAGATCCCCTGCCCCAGCTTTATCATGGCCCGCCTCTGTCATTCCCGCAATCCTAGTTAGGGTCTCGGGGAGGCTGACGACCATCTCAGCTAACTCTGAGCGAGGGCGGTATACGCAATGGATAGCATGCCCGGGCCATCGCAGGGCCAACACACACACACTAATTCACATCTAGGGTTATTTGGAACAGCCAATTAGCCTACTGTGCATGGGTTTTGACTGTCGGGAGGAAACCGGAGTACCCGGAGGAAACCCACGCAAGCACGGGGAGAACATGCAAACTCCACACAGAAACGCCCG
>JBCNYG010000013.1:2063470-2074723 GCA_039654305.1 Porochilus rendahli | reverse complement strand
ACTCCACACAGAAACGCCCGAGCTGGGAATCGAACCCAGGACCTTCTTGCTGTGAGGCGGACGTGCTAACCAGTGCACCACCGAGCCCCTGGTTAAAATTTTTCCTTATACTAAAAGCCTCTACACTTTTTCACACGTGCACTCAGAGCTCACCTGCATCTTTCATGATTTAAAAAATGTAAAAAATAAACCAGAAAAGTCTTATTTTGATGTGCTTTTTGCTTCTGTTCCCGTGGAGTATATACTAATACAGTTATTCACATCAGGCTTGGTGGATATCGCTGAATTGACTATTCGGTGAACTGCACTTTGTCATTATTGCATAACTGTTGACTATATACTATATATGGTACGTGTTAATATATCGCCTGCAGGGTCGTATGGTGACAGTGGAGTCAGTGCATGCTGTTAGGCTCATGCAAAATGCCCGCTATTATCAAAAAGCTGAAACATTTAGTTTGTTTACATTACATTACATACATTAAAAGTATGTAACTCGCCATCATTAAAAAAAAAAAAGATTCTGGTTAAATGACATTGTTGTGTTTAGCTGGTGAGCTTAACATACGCTGTTAGAAAGAGAGCCAATACCCCAGAGCGTGCTCATATTTTCACGAAACACAAATGAAAACTGAAATCCAAGCTTGGATTAGTCATAAATGTAACTAGAGAGGAAAAGGGTGGGAAGAAAGCAAAACAAAGTGGGTGGGTTTGGGTGGGTTTGGGTGGGTTTGGGTGGGTTATGATTGACAGACAATGATTTATTTTTTTTTTTATGTTCGACATAAAGAATCTTGAACAAAGCAGTTAGTGCTCGACTGCACATCAGTCACAGAAAACGCAGCTTTGGACCGACAGCATGGAGGCCATTCAGGGAGTTCAGGTGTCCCCTTTTTTTGCGCCCCACCCTCCACCCAACCCCTTACGCCTCTACACCAAACTCACCCTTGTTCAGCTTGTTCTGCTCCATGATGCTGTACTGCAGCTGTGAGGTCACTTCCTGCTGTTTCTGAGGGGTCCCCTGGCTGCCCTTCCGGCCGGGTTTCTCGTTGAGGTCCGCTTTGCCCATTTGGTTGGTGCTCAGGCTGGACTGAATGAGCTGGGTGGTGGCGTACGGTGTGGGCTGGCCCGCCGGTCCCACCAGTCGCCCGTCCTTCAGGTTGGGGCTGTTGAAGGTTTTCATCTCGTTGATTTTGCTGGAGAGGTCAAGGTCTCCGTAGAGAGATGAATCCGGCATCAGGAGGTTGCTGGATTTGCTGTCCATCTGACTGTAGTTCGCGATGCAGTCGGCTAGACGAACGGAGAGGGGAAGAGATCTGTCTAACAGGCCCGCAAGGTTTCAACCTAACCTGATATGTTAACGTGATGGGTTTGGCTTTAAGATACAAGACTGAGGTGCTAGCTAGGGTGGCGTAATGACAAGACGGTGATACGGTCTACTTTTTTACGGTCTACTTTTCTACGGTCAAAACCATTGTTGCGTGTTCGCCGTGTAACACCCGCTTTGGACTAACATCATGTAGAACACCGCAAATGCACATCAGGTTGTAATATTTACTCCAAGAAGAATATTTAAGAAATTAGAAAGTTCTTCTTAAAAAGAACACCGCCGGTTGGTTGGTTAGCTACGTCTTTAGCCGTCAAGACTACTTTAGCAGAATATTTCTGAACTTCTCAGGAACCTCCCAACTACCCCTCCAAAGCTATAAAAACTTTGCAGCTGCTACTTAATTCTTTTCATGGTGGTGCTTTAGCTTATCCACTTCCTTATAAACCGTGCCAAATGTGCTATCAGAAGCCGTGCCTTTCTCAAGGAGACAGCTCTTTTCATCAAGCCGCGTGTTGCATCCCGTCCAAATCAAAACCTTCCGGAAAGAAGCAGCAAAAAAAAAAAAAAACCCTTCTGACAGATCCAATTTTCCCCTCGCTCATAAAATATTCAAATCCTGTCCAGGATCAGAGCTCGGAGCTCAGCGGTAAATACCACGCGGCTGCCGTCGGTTGGATTTTTGGGATCGGCTCTCGTTTCTGTCAGGATCAGAGATATTTCAGCACTTCAAAAACATGTAGGTCCTTACAAACAGAGCCCTACAGAGTGGCCTTTCGGGAGACGTCTCAGAGCCAGTTAATTTCCTAAAGGTTTTAGTGCTTGAGGTGCGCCAGGCGAGAGGCTGGCAAGCTTTCACGCTGTCATGCTGTGAGTGGCGATGGCATTTTATCCGTCCTCCCTTTTAAAAAAAAAAGGTGATTCGGATAAAAGCTTGAGTTAGCAGTAAAACACACACCTCATAAAAGGAGCGGATTAGACGTGCAGGAAGCGCTCTTGGGTTTTAATGCCTGGACTAAACTGTGTCTGTGAAAACAGAGCCCGGTAAATGGCATGCGTCTGCAGGTGCTACAAAGGGAGGAATGTTTCAACGTCATTTAAACAACGTTTGTCACCGCTGTCTAACATTTCAACATTTTGATTCACACTGAAAACATTTCGTATCCCCGTCAACCCCCCCTTTTTTACCCATCTGTCTCATTAGAGCCAACATTTAGATCCACTTCAGAAACCCAATCTCCACAAACAACCGTTTAAATTATACATTATGCACATCATGAACTTCAAATATAAAAAGGAAAACACTGTATTTAAAAGAACTGCCTCTGTGTGTTGTACTGATGTGTTTTATTCCTCTTATTCTACATCAAATTTATCTACAATAACCATTATTTTTTTATCTGTTTATTATGGAGCTCAACAATTAAGAGAGAAATGGCTTAATTTTTCACATCTGTATGCAGTGCAATGCTGATTGGCTGCTTGCTCTCTGATGGGAACTGAAAACAACTGGCTGTTCGTTCTTTTGTGGGAACTGAACCCGATTGGCTGTTGGCTTTTGGGCAGGAACTGGATGTGATTGGCTGCTTCTTCTTGGATGGGCGCTGGATTTGATTGGCTGGTCGCTCTTGAATGGGAACTGGGTGCGACTGGCTGTTTGCTCTTGGGTGGGAACTGGGTGCGACTGGCTGTTTGCTCTTGGGGGGGAACTGGGTGCGACTGGCTGTTTGCTCTTGGGCGGGAACTGGGTGCGACTGGCTGTTCGCTCTTGGGCGGGAACTGGGTGCGACTGGCTGTTCGCTCTTGGGCGGGAACTGGGTGCGACTGGCTGTTCGCTCATGGGCGGGAACTGGGTGCAACTGGCTGCTCGCTTTTGGGCGGGAACTGGCGGGAACTGGGTGCGACTGGCTGTTCGCTCTTGGGCGGAAACTGGGTGCAACTGGCTGTTTGCTTTTGGGTGGGAACTGGGTGGGAACTGGGTGCGACTGGCTGTTTGCTCTGGGGCAGAAACCAGGTGCAATTGGCTGTTTTCGCTGTTTGGCAGGAATTGGACTTGGTTGGCTGTTTACTCTTTGGCGAGAACTGAATGCTTTTGGTTGTTTGCTCTAGTGCGGCAACTTGACGTGTGCCAACATCCAGGAATGTACACTAAGACAGTTGTTGTTCTTAAGTGCCCTTTATTCACCCTGTGAATGCCTGATACTATCCGATCTCTGAAGCTCAGCAGGACTGAACCTGGTTAGCACTTGGATGGGAGACCACATGGGAATACCAGGTGCTTTGGAAGCTTGCAAAAGACCTGGCAACCTAACCTCTAAATATCTGCCAAGAAAACTATGAGAATAGATTCATCAAGAGTCGGACTCAACTGAAGTTACAACAACAACAACAACAACAACAACTGGATAGGTTCAACAAGATCGGCTTCCTATCAATAGAGACATCTATAGAGACCTTCACTCTTTGGACTGTTGGAGGAAACCAGAGTACCCTGAGGAAACACAATCACTGAGAGAGCACACAGAAAGGCTCTTGCCCAGCCCGAGAAAGAGGTTCTTCTTGCCGTGAGGCAGACGGGCCAACCGACGGCACCACTGCTTCAGAATATGAACATGCGGCACATTTCATTTCAGTCCCACCGTACAAATCACTTCTGTTCACACCGTTACACACTGAGTAAGTTTGCCTGGTCAGAATTGTTGCAATTTCATCCAGCTCTTGCTGACACTTACAAAAAAAATCACCTGGAAGGGTTTCATCACTCTTTCTGCTCACTCTGCCTTTTTATATAACTTATTTGCCCTCCATCATCATTCCTCTCGGACATACAGTAGGAACACACACACACACATTCAGTCTCTCTCGCTGACCTCTGCGACTGCTCCCTGTTTCCTAAATAAGGAAGCACTTAGAGGAAATTGCATTTAGACGCTACAACAACGGTATGGAAATCAGCTGGCAAATTTGATTAGCTGGCAAGCAGACCCCATAAGGGCCGGGCCAGGGCTACCTTTTCTTCTCCATCTAAAACAGCCCTGCTTTAACCTTCAACATAGACACACACACACACACACACACGTGCATAGTGTTCTGTTCAGCGCTGACTCACCAGGACGGCTGTAGGTGGCCAGGTTGCTGTCACTGTTCCCGTTGCTCGCGGTGCAGCAGTTGATGCTGCAGTCGTTCTGGTTGGAGCAGCTGTTGGGCCACGTGTCCGCCAGCCACGGCTGCGCGGCCGAGTCGCTAATGTTCAACAAACCAGGCCTGTATACATAAAAAAAAACAAGAGTGCATTGTGTGCATATAAATTACCTGGAAGAAGAAGATAGAATGTTGGTGAGGTCTTGCTGGCAGGGGATGAAGTATTTCATTCATTCGTTCTGTTTCTGAACCGTTTAATCCTAATCAGGGTCGCGGGGAGGCTGGCGCCCATCTCAGCCGACTCTGGGCGAGGTCGGGGTACACCCTGGACAGCTCCACAGACCATCGTAGGGCCAACACACACAACCATGCACACTCACACCTAGGGGTGATCTGAAACAGCCAATTAGCCTACTGTGCATGTTTTTGGACGGTGGGAGGAAACCGGAGTACCCGGAGGAAACCCGCGCAAGCACAGCGAGAAACACCCGAGCCCGGGAACCTGAACTCGGGACCCTCTTGCTGCATGAAGTATTCTACAAAGAAAAGTAAATAATCATAACACTTGGAAGAGTTTAACATGATGTCATAATATCACAATATTGACATCATAATCTCATATTACTCAGCCCTACTGTTCATGGTCCACCAGGCTTGTTCACACTTCACCCTGCTGCCACAACAAATCACTAAATCCTCCCATGACAAAAACAAACAGAGGTCGACCGAATAAGGAGAAAAAGGTGGCTTCTTTGAACTTGAACATCAGAACATCAAAGTCTGCGTTCGACACTGCGACCCAGGGTTAACCGTCCTCCTGTCCCGACGACCCCGGATTATATTTCACTAGTGCTATCATACACGCCACGCTTCTCACCAGCAGGTGCAGCTCACATGTTTCCACTTCACTCAATTCACGTAAGACATTTCCAGAAGAACGCCACCTAAAGAAATCTGAGCCTAGACAAAAGGGACACGCCCAGTAGGACTAGGACGAGTCCGCGACCCAACACCGACACCAACCCTGACTGGGTTTGAGCTCGGAGTAAAAATAGCCCTTCCGTGTTTTTACCATTTCATCATTAACGTCATAACACACACCCTGAAAATTCTTTCATTAACACACGAGAGCGATGTGGAGGTGGAACGAGATCAGCTTTTGTCTCTCGTTCCTTCTAGCTTTGTTCTACAAGACACTCCATCTTGAGCATGCAGTGGGGAAAAAACAGCTTAATAAACCCAAGATTGCCCCCTTGTGGTCTAGACAAGCAATGTAATGGCTTTACTGTTAGTTCAAAATAGTGCCAATTATTTAACAAATGTTTACTTGAATCTTGAAAACACCCCAAAATCAACCAAATGTGTAATAAATCCACAAGAACCGCCTTAAAATGTCAACACTGTTCAGACAATCCAACCATGATGTCTTTTGCAGTCTTGTTTAAAGAAAAAGTAGTTTGATCTTTTACATTATTGCTGTGGTGTACAGACAGACAACAACATATTAAGTCATTCATTCATTCATTTTCTAAGCTGATTTACCCTATTTAGGGTCGCGGGGAGACTGGCGCCTATCTCAGCCGACTGGGTGAGGACGGGGTGCACCCTGAACAGCTCGCCAGGCCATCGCAGAGCAAACACACACACACAGACACAACCATTTACACTCACACTCACACCTAGGGGCGATTTGGAAGCGACACTTAGCCTACTATGCATGTTTTTCATTTGTGAGAAGAAACCGGAGTACCCCGATGAAACCCATGCGAGCACGGGGAGAACATGCAGACTCCTCATAAAAACGCCCCTGACAAGCCCGGGAATTGAACCCATTTTATCACCATATACACTGTGTATGGCTATAACTTTTTGGACTCACCTGCCAGCGCTGCTCACGGCTTCTCCTCCTCTTTGATAGGAAACTGCAAAACATGTAAGAAACTGATAAGGAGCCATAAAGACGTCAAATAATGCAGACGCAGGTTTGCAGATTGGCATATGTGACAATAAATGAATACTGGCAAGCAAGAGGCCAGTTTCTGGACCTGACTAGCAAGCTAATTAAACTCCTCGCGTGTTGCCAGAATCCTGCGTTACCTCCTGCTTTGAGTCCCGGCACTTTAGCATCCGCTCTCCAACTCGCCGAAGAAAAACAATCCCCAAACCTACAGCCTGCTCTCACAACACCTCACCCGCCATGCCTTCGGTCAGCTCGCCGGATCTCAGCTCACACACATAACATCCCGAGTTCTATCCTACAGTACAGCACACGCATTCTGGCCTGCACTCGCACCTTCTTTAGCACCAGTATGGGACATTTACAGGTCTTTGAATACTCGTTCCCAGGATCGTGGTTAGCGCTGGCGGGGAAGTGTTTTGGCACCGATCCACTAGCAGAACCCGAGGTTTCACTTAAAGCTTGGCACGGTGGCGTTTCGCTGATCGCAATCTAGATCCATTTCCATTCATGCGGAAAAGGGGTTCAATCCAATCAGTCTCCTTTTCCCTGTTTCCTTTTTACTGGCACTCGGGACGGCGCAGTCGTCAACGGGAGGTTGATTAGCGCTAAACGAAACTACCTCAAACAGAGAGTGATGGAAGGAATGTGCGAGAGCTGGCCTGCGACGGAAAACGTCGCAATAAGTCGCCATGTTCCAGCTCCTCTGCTCTTTTTTTTTGTGTGCGTAATTGGGCCGTGAGAGCTTCACTGTCACCTCGTCAGAACCGGGCTGCGACGCCAAGCCGAGGAGCTTTGATCCGTTCCTGTCCGTGGTTAACAGCTTTCTTTAGTAAAGCGCTGCTCTTTTTTATTCCGCGGGGCTCGGAGGACTCCCAAAGTCGCCTTTGATGGCTGCGTGAAAAGCTCCAGACTAGCGCTCTTTCTTGTGGGAAGATGTATTTTTAACCAGGGAACATGGTTCGCTAAGCTGGCCTGCTGTCCCTTGATGTCCTGTGTGATTCCCCCGTGGCGAGGGCCGAGTGAGGAGAACTGGCGTGAAGGAAGGGAATCGGATACCGCGTAGCAACTCTGCGACAAATCCAGCGCTACTCTCGAAAGCAAGCCGAGATACGTGATGTGTGTGATGTTTGTTAGCGCCAACCTAAAAAGCCTGGAGCCTCATTTATTCATTCATTTACTTGCCAAAGTGCTTCTTCCTGCCAGGGCCACAGGAAGGGTGCAGCCTATCTCAGATGACACCGGTCCGAAGGTGGGGTACACCCTGAACAGTTTACGATACCATCACATGCCAACACACATATACACACAACTATTCACACTTACACTCACACCTAGGGGCAATTAAGAACAGCCAATTAGCCTAATATGTGTGTCTTTGGACTGTGGGAGGAAACCAGAAAACACAGGGTAAACCCATTTAAGCACAAGGACAACATGAGACCTCCACTAACAAGCACCCTCACCGAGCCCGGGACTCAAACCCAGGACCTTCTTGCTGAAACTGGAGCTCTGATAATATAATATAATACAGAAGATATAAGTGTAACGTAGCGCTTACCAGTAGGCGTGAAGGTGAACGACGGCACTGCAGGTCCGAAGGTCCGATCATGAATGAAAAGAAGATATAAAACGTCGTTATTGATGCAGTGTGTAGAAAACGTGGCATAAATAAAATCACATTACTGGGTCTAGGTCCCTTAGTTTCTTAGATATAAACAATTCCACTTTAAACATGGAAAATATTCGTTCGTTCGTTTATTCATTTTCCAAGCCGCTTAATCCTAATGAGGGTCACAGGGAGGCCAGCGAACCATCGAACAATACCATAAACTGACTGACAGAGCTTAAAAGAGCCCCTACAGCATTGCTGAGTGTGTAAAGTATACGTTTATACAATACACACAGACAGGTGACTTCCCGTTCGAAAGAAAGAAGAAACCACTTTGTTTAACTCCTCTGACGCTGTTTGACTGCGACATGACAACACGTCTTCCACCTCCACCTCCTCCTATCCTCCGTATTCACACTCGGCATGCGGAGCCCAGGCCTTTAAATGTCACCTATTTTCTTCTCCGTTTGTCTGTGTCTTTGGTGTCGCTCAGAAATCCCAGCGTACAAAAAGATCAGCGTAATAGATGTGAGGGTTTTTATGTTGTTATCATACATATTTATCTGTTCAGGGGTAAACAGACGAGGCGAGGCGAGGCGAGATGAGATGAGATGAGATGGACGTCTGCCCGCCGTACGTCCCACAGCATATAAAATGCTGCAGTGACAGATGATAAATAAATAACTCTGGCTCGGCTGCTCGGTGAATGCCGCGTCTGTAATGACAGGTTGGGGAGCATAGCGAGCCATATTGCTTAGAAGCACTGAGATAACGCCTCGCTCCGAGTCTTCTGTGGTTACAGTGACTCTTTTCTTCCCTTCCAGCCGTGAAAGTCTTTTCCAGGCTCCAGTTCAAAGAGGGCAGCTTCTTCGAGTGAGCCCGGGAACGCCAATGAATCTTAGCCATTAGAGGCCTTCCAGGTCTCTTTTGACCTTTTCCAAAGGCATGTTGTGACTTGCCCATGAACTCGGTGGAAATATCAGCATTTCGTTGCTTTTGCGCCAAAGTAAGGGGGGTGAGGCGCTAAAAAACAGAACTAGCTTAGAATAGTTCAGTTACTCTGCTGCTGTTTGTTATTTAGTTGAAAAAAAGATTCCCGGGCTTGTCGAGGGTGGTTTTCTGTGTAGGGTTCACATGTTCTTCCCGTGCTTGCATGGGTTTCCTCCGGGTACTCTGGTTTCCTCCCACAGTCCAAAAACATGCGTATTAGGTAAAGTGCCTGTTTCAAATCACTCCTCTGTGTGAGTTTGAATGGTTGTATGTGTGTGTGTGTGTGTGTGTGGTCCGTGCAATGTCCTGGCGAGGTGTCCAGGGTGTACCCTCACCCAGAGTAAGCTGAGATGGGCACCAGCCTCCCCGGGACCCTAATTAAGCTTAAGCAGCTTAGAAAATGAATAAATAAAGAAAAAACTGTGCACTCTAATACTTTGTTGTCCCACATTGTGCCTTGATTACGGTACATAATCACCATAGCATTCTTGCTCCAGTTGGTCAGGTAGAGGCTCAGCAACATTATGTGGCAAAAAAATGTCATCAGTTCAATATGTCGATGAAAAACAACCCCAACTCCAGATGCAAATAAATGCTGATGTTGTTAAAGTTTGTTGAAACAGTGCCATGGTTATCAAAACTAACATCAGGTGGTGGTGTTATTTTTTTTTACCACCCAAACAGATCCTAACCCCCACCCAATTGTAATCTATTTGTTCCCAAGACCAACATGTGGGTCAAATGTAACCCTGGGCATCCGAGTTGCGCAACAGAAAATCGACCAGCTGGACAGAGCTGCTTGACCGGGCTCTTGGGAAGGGAGGAATGGGATATGCTCTCATTCCTGTTAATCAAAAAAAAAAATTCGGGATAAACCGATAATGTGCTTTTAAGACACGTAAATTTTTTATTTTACTCCCCACAGTTTGGAAGGTGGGGCAATGATGGCTCGGTGGATAAGGTGCTGGCTTACTGAACTAAAGGTCAGAGGTTCAAGCCCCACTATGACCAAGTTATCCAGTGAGTAGGCTATTGGGTTGCCGGCAGCGTGTTTCCGCCTTGCGATGGCCTGGCGTGCTGTTCAGGGTGTACCCCGCCCTCGCCCAGAGTCGGATAAGATGGGCACCAGCCACCCTGTGACTCCAATTAGGATTAAGCAGCTGAGAAAATGAATGAATGAGTGAATGAGTTTGGAAGATGGAGCCGAACAGGCACTCCCAAAACGAACCAGGAAGGCCCCCTGCAGTGTGACTGATTGATGTTTGGTTAGTGTGTCCTCAACAAGAACTTAACTTCTGCATCCTGCAGCTTTTTAAAACTTTCATTCGCTGCGTAACCTCGTTACCAAACCTCAGAAGCAAGCACTAGACACCGAACATATCTTAGCCGACATCTGTTCAGTAAAGTCGGGGAAATATTCGGGTGGGTGGAGAGTAAATTCATTGCAAGAATCCGGTTTAGAATCCAATCATCTCTAACCCAGGCCCGGGCTGACCCGAAGCGTGAGGACTTCTCGCTGAACTTCAAAAGCGGAATCCTTTTCAATGTCACAGTGCTCATGTTCGGGAGGTTGAGCACATGTCAACCTTCAGATCCTGTGAATACTAATGTGAATGAATAGCCGGACTTGCTTCTCTTTTTTAGCGCAGCCTCCAGGCTGCCAATACGCATTCCATTAGCCGAACGTCCTTCAGACTCTGTGCCTGCAGCTCAGTGCCAACATCAGGGGAAAAAAAAAAAAACCCTCAATTGTGCGATCTTCTGAGTGCACGAACTCTCGAGTGAAAGCGAGAGGTATGAAAGAGCAATAACGTTTCATCAAATACCAATAGATACCGGTAGCGAGTGTACCGAAAGTGAAAAAAGGCAGTGCAAGGACGTGGAAGGGAGCAAAGACGATTTGCAGTGCTGAACTTTATCCAGTTTATTAAATCAAACAAAGAGATTTTATATTAAAGCGAAATATTTGTACATCTGGTTACATGTCGGAACTTGAAGATGTTCCAGATGTAGTCTTGAAACCCTGTCACGTTAAGAAAACCAGTGGTACCAAAAAGAAGGCAGGCGAAACACAGAGCTGGCACTGCAATGCACCAACATTCCCTCGTTTATTATCCATACAGAACATTTATCCAGGTTAGGGTCATGGGGGGGCGGCACGGTGGCGTAGTGGTTAGCACGTCCGCCTCACAGCAAGAAGGTCCTGGGTTCGATTCCCAGCTCGGG
>JBCNYG010000013.1:2030921-2043936 GCA_039654305.1 Porochilus rendahli | reverse complement strand
AGATAGATAGATAGATAGATAGATAGATAGATAGATAGATAGATAGATAGATAGATAGATAGATAGATAGAGAAAGAAAAGAGCAACAGAAAGACAGAGGGAAAGAGAGAGCAATAGAGGGAGAGAGATAGAGAAAGAGGGCAAAGAAAGAAAGGAAGAAAAGGAGAGGAGGAGAAAGAAAGAGTAAGAGAGACAGAAAGAAAGGAAATGAAAGAGTGAGAGAGAGAGAAAAAGCAAAAGAGTGAGGGACAAAGAGAGAGAGAAAGAGAAATGTGAGAGATAGAGGGAGAGAGTGAAAGAGAGAAGGAGAGTCAGAGGGAGGGAGAGTAAGAGAGAGAGAGAGTTGGGGGGGGAGAGAGCAAGCGAGAGAGAAAACATTTACAGTTACACAAAGAAGGAGTGAAAGAGCAGACATGTCCCTCCCTACATCTCCTTCTACCTCTCCCTCTCTCCCTCTGCTTATCTCTGGGTGTTCTCCCAATGTCGGAGAAATCCACGTCTCTTATCCTGAGTGATCTGTCCTTATTAATTAAAAGAAGGTTCTGACAAAAACTAAACATGACCTCTGACCCTCCGCACTGCACGGTGACCTGGATAAAGACTCTGTACGTCAGCGCCGAACAGCTCAGTGAGTCTCGGCCATGTTCATACCTTGGCGTAGCGGACCTGCAGAGCGCCCGAGTCCAGCAGCTTGAACCGGGAGTCATGCGTGGACACGAGAACGCCGTCCTTCTTCCACAGGATGGTGGG
Organism: Porochilus rendahli; assembly: GCA_039654305.1. Taxonomy (NCBI): domain Eukaryota; kingdom Metazoa; phylum Chordata; class Actinopteri; order Siluriformes; family Plotosidae; genus Porochilus; species Porochilus rendahli. The sequence continues at coordinate 2,043,186 of JBCNYG010000013.1, read as the reverse complement.
TGGAGGCGTTCCCGCGGTCTTGCATCCCAGAACCACCGTACCATCCAGAGGCACTGTGTGATTGGTGGGGCCCTGACGGATGACAGGTGGAGGCCGGTCTGAAATGACTGGATCGGAGGAGGAAAGAGGGAAAAGAAAGAGAGAGAGAGAATGAATGAGGGGAAACTAATTTTTCCGCCTGGAAGCAATTTTCTAATTCACTCCGCAGCAGTAACCAAGCGACGGCGAAATAAAGGCGATTAATAGCGCTGACATTCTCGTAGTAAGACGCATAAACACTGTGGCGGAGAGCGTTCTCTCACGTTCGCGCACAGGCAAGTGCACGCTCCAGCTCGTGCGCCAACACATGTACTCGGTTTAAACACCAACTGCTGAGAGATCAATCAATTTAATTACCACCATTAAATCAACCCTTATCCACTGTATAAACACACCCCAACGTCAATTAGATAGGAATCACAGCTTGGGATGATATGACTAGCCGTATTAGCAGCTACGTCTCTGCGCTAACTGCGGAACAATCCGAAAAGGACATGAAACTGTAATGAAGAGTGTCATTATTGTAAAAATCGCTGTAATTAAGATCCCTGCCTTCGACGAGGGATGACAAGCTTTTATTGCTGCATATTTAAAGTGGTCCTGTGGTGAGTTAGTGTTACTAGCTCTTTAAAATGATCGCGTAGCAGTCCTTAGCCGTTATGGAAGTGCTTCAACTCTAGGCGTGCTCAGAGACATGTCGCCTTTCCGATTGGCCGTTATAGCTTGGTAGCGCTGTGCACTATAAAGCGGGAATCTTACGACGCTTGCGAAGGACGCGGTTCTTGCGAATTGGGTTCTCAAAACATTTCCGAAAGGGGTGCAACGAAATCCTCAGTGGTCCGTAAGGTTCGCAAACCTTGTTTCAAGTCGATTGGAAATTTTGATTCAAAATTCTTCTGCAAAACGCCCCTTCGCCAGATGTTGCATGTCGCATGTGTTTGCGTGCGCAGTCATCCTTACGAATTCGTTGAGACATTCCGGCGAGATTCTCCAAAAATTCCCAGAAATGTTGCCTAACGCTCGCTAGTATGTTCTATATGAATATATTTTTTTATTTTGTGTGTGTGTGTGTGTGTGTGTGTGTGCGCATTTCTTACTATCAGTGACCTCCAGCAGCGCTTTAGTGATCACGCTTCCCGCGATGTTGAGCGCTTGGCAGCTGTAGTAGCCGCTGTCTCCGCGCTCCAATCCCGTGATGGTCAGATCACCGGTCTGGGAGACGGAGAAGCGGCTGGAGGACTGAGGAGGCTGTGAGGAGAACAGCAGGTTCTGCAGTGGGAACGAGGTTGAGGGAGAGAACAGTGAGTCAGAGTTTTACAACCGAAAACAAATAAATAAAACAAAAAAAAGTAAACAAACAAACACAGGACCCTAAAGTCTGCGGTGAAGCTGCTCGGTTTGATCTTTTTGTGGTTCAAACAGTCCTAAATCAGGTGTGCATGTGTGTGTGTGTGTGCGTGCGTGCGTGTGTGTATGCGTGCGTGCGTGTGTGTGTGTGTGCGTGTGTGTGTGTGTGGAGGTGTGTTTAATAAGCACAGCTGGAGTTGCAACAGTGCCGAGTTCATAAATCTGTCTCACAGCAGAGGATGGGGGGGTGGGAGGGGGTTTATTGGGGGCCGGGAGGCGGGGTTAGGGGGCCACGCTACAAGCTTATTACCAAAAGGCGATAAATCATCAGGAAGTAAAAAAATTTGGAAGAAAAGCAAATGTGTCTCAGTATTAGCTGGCGACCACGGCTTATTAATAATGCAACAACAAGCAATAAAAGATGGGATATTTTTCTGAGCGTGATTAAGAACGGAGGTAAACACGGCGAGGTGAAAAGCTGCGATATACAAAAAACACTCCGCAATTACATCATCATCGGAATCTTTTATTATTAACGTACAGCGAAAGAAGTACAGCGTCTTGTGATTTTAAATAAGTGTCCCATCATGTGTGAGAATATCTGTGGGTGTATATTTTTATATTTATATTTATATACGTATAAAGTAAAGCAATGGGATGCCAGGAGGGCCTGGGTTCAAATCCCGAGCTCAGGCATGCTTGTGTGGGTTTCCAACTGGCTGTTCGAGTGCGAGTGTGAGTAATTTCACGTGTGCAGTGGACGCCCGGGTTCGGCAAATGATGAGAATACAGTATAAACATGTATAACAACAACAACAACAACAACAACAACAACCAATATTTACAAACAGCTCCTTTAATCTGTAGTGGACGTGATGGGCGGGGTTTCTCTCTCACCTGACTGCCCTCTCTTTGCCAGAAGATGGCCGGCTGCGGACTTCCTGTTGCCTCACACTGAAAGGTCACGGTGCGTCCCAAACCGACCACCTGGTTCCTCGGCCGCACCGCAAACACCGGAGGCACTGAAGTGTGTGTGTGTGCATGTGTGTGTGTGTGTGTGTGCGTGTGTGTGGAGAAAGAGATTATAAATTAATCACTGATACAGGAAGTGTGACATCACAGTATGAGGAGTGAGAGAATAAAACACTTCAGGACGTACTGTCGCTAAAGCATGTCCCCAAGTGCTCCGCTCCTCTCATACCTCCGTATTCTAACCACGATTACGAGCTTTACTAATTACTAACCTTTATTATTAAAATATTAATCAACACCTTTCGACCAATCAGATTCAAGAGTCCGACAGAGCTGTGGTGCGGTCGGGTAATTCATGCAAAGCAGGTGCTGGATTCAATCGCCATTTAAGGTACAGTGTGTAAGATTTACCGCCATCTTGTGGTGAGGTTTTTCACTGCAGGTTACTGCAGGGATTTATTCCTGGCGCCTCCCTCCGCTACGACGCCCGTATGATTCTGGGCTACTGTAGAAACATAGCGGTGCAAGATGGCGGCCTCCACGAGAGCGGACCCGCTCCACGTGTAGATATAATCAGCTTCTAATGGGGGTACGCCCTGAACAACCGGCCAGACCATCACAAGGCCAACACACACACACACACACACACACACACACAACCACTCACACTCACACCAAGGGGCAATTTGAAACATCCAATCAGCCTACTGTGCATGTTTTTGGACTAAAGGAGAAAACCAGAGTGCCTGGAGGAAACCCACGCCAGCACGGGGAGAACATGCGAACTCCCACATTGAAACCCAAGCCCTTATTGCTGTAAGGTGGACGTCCTAACCCCTACGCCACCGTGGCGCCCCATTTCTGCTAATAAACCCGCCAGAATGTTACACACTGTACCTTTAAGCCACTGCAACGCCTCCGAGTAGGACTGTAGCTAGCTGTAGTTTTGCTGCTAATTAACCCCCGATTTTTAACGTTTCTTACGTTTCACAACAATTATAAACGATTGTTCTTGTGCTGAGCAGTGATTAGCACTGCTGTCGCTATGGTTACTGTGCCATTTTAAAAGAGGAAGGATTAGCCGACGCACCCCTTTTGAAACCCCTTTATACGCTACCTTTATAGCGCTCAATGCGCTCGGGATTTTGACTGCGGAAACTGATTGAGGAGAATCGGTTGATTTATTTATTTGGTTTAAATCGAGAGGACGGGGTCGGGTTGGGGTTGGGGTCGGGGTCGGGGTGTAGGAGAAATGTAAATGAAGCGGAAGCTGCCGTGACATTCCCGGTTGCTTCGTTTGCATAAGCAAGGGCACGGAGCGAGTGCGTTTCCACTGGAACGGGGGGATAAATTTGGGCCATCTGTCCCGATGTGATGACCGTTGGGGGGGTTGGGGGGGGTTGGGGGTTGAGACGCCAGGTTTTCATGCATCTTATCGAGCGAGTCGGTTCCGGTGCTCGTACGGCGCTGCTTTCTATCCACGACCGCCGATGAGAATTCATGAGCCTCGTCTCTGCTAATAAAATAAAAAGTGACAGCCGCTACATCCCTAACCTCGAATATCGACCTCGACGGGGTTTCTCTTTACAGCCGAGAAGCCACAATCGAACCCTAAAGCACTCTCGGGCCTGTCCGTCCTCGTACACCAGAGCTCTGAGGGACCGAAGATGCCGACGCAGAGGCGCGTCGAGCTTCCGCGCAGCACAACCGAAAACCAGCCAGCTTTCTTTCACATTACCTTGAACACTTGGGCATAGCTTGGTTTTTTTTTTGGTTCTTGTAGGTTTTTTTTTTTTTTTTTTTTTTTAACCCAAGCATGTGGGTGCCGTCACTGTTGCCGATGACAACCGAGACGAGCATGCTTATTGGTGGGAGGAGTGGATGGAAGGTGGACGGATGGATGGTGCTTCTGACAACTTCCTGTTGATGTCAGGGCAGTGATATAAGGTGACGGATGATGGCATTGCGACTTACCAGACATAACTGAAAGAAGAAAAAAGGACAAGAGAGAAGAGAGAAGAAAACAAAAACAAAGAAAAACAGAACAGGTGTAATAGATGAGTAAATAAATCATAAATGACATGAGATCAAATGAAATGGTTTCAATAAACAAATTCATTTCAATGGTACAGGAAGCAACAAGCAACAGTAATTACACAGGAAGTGAGGAACAGACTCTGCGGGGACGTGGCGGTGGCGGAGGAAAATAATCAACGACATCATGGAGTCGTTCCTCCCACAGCGCACGCGCTTTATTCCACAACGACTTTTACTTTCAAATGTTTTTCAACTTTTTACGAAACAACCTCAGAAGCCTCTTCGCCGTGTTCTGATCGCCAATCTGTTTCCTCGCTAATGGATCTATCAGCGCCGCCCATTCTTCAGGAGGCGTCACGTGATAAAGCTAGAAACGAGACACGTGGAGACCGGAGCAGCTTCATGGAGATCAGCGCCATTCTCCAGCGCTTTTTTGGCAAGGCCTCAAACTCCCCCCTTCTCCCCCCCTTTCCTGTACAAGCCCCATTAACACGACCACTCGCGGGACTTGAGCTTTTCCGCAAACACATCATCTCTAACGACCAAATTACCAGAAGGGGAAGGCCTCGTTTGTAACCCTGCATTATCTCTTCACGGCTAATTTTTTTATTCCCAGTCGTTCACCCACGTGTGTAACTTTATACTGCGCTCCAGACAAACGTATAACGTATGCGACGTCCAGCTGAGCATTTCGCTTCTCCGACCCCAAAAAATCCACGACACGCATCGTTTCTCGAACAGAATCTGCACCTCAGGCTTATTAGGAGTCAGGCGCAAACGAGCGGAATCGAGTTGACGTCTCTTAAAAGTTCACACCCGCCGTTTCGGACACGTAAAGCAATAATACGCTGATTGTCCCACGTAGGAAACCTCGTAAAGAGAAATTGCTCGAGGACGTTAAAAACACACAATGCTGTCGTTAATCTTCGCCGTCTCGGCCAACACGAGCATGAAATACTCTCATTAGCCTCCGCTCAATGTTTACTGTAGAGCACGAGTGTATTAATGATGATTTACACACCAATCCTGATCACAGAAGCTCAGTCACACCTCACGGGATTTCATAAAAAGACGTCAGACGGAAAGAAACTATCATCTATCATCATCATCATCATCATCATCATCATCAGCGTCTTCCAATTCACTCCGGGGTCGGAGCACCGAGACGTCCCTCTCCCCAGCGTTTCTAGACCAGCCGAGAGACGTAGTCCCTCCAGCGTGTTCTGGGTCGACCCCGAGCTCTCCTCCCGGTCGGACACGCCTGAAACACCATGCTCCGTTCGGGAGGGGTTCTAATCAGATGCCCGAGCGCCTCTCAACGCGGAGGAGCTGCGGTTCTTCTCCGAGCTCCTCCCGGATGGCCGAGCCTCTCGCCGTGTCTCTCAGGGAGAGCCCTGCCATGCTGCGGTGGAAGCTCATTTCAGCCGCTTGTTTTGCAATTTTGTTAGAAACTGTGTAAAAGAGAACGCTCCGGTAGTGAAAGTCGTCTCCGCCGCGCTATATTCTCACGTTACCACGACGCCGATGTCCGTTTCGGACTCGGTGAAGACCTGACGCGTGTACGGTAGTTACACTGCACTTATCGTGAAGTCGTAGGTTTTGTCCTGTGGTCCCCCGTCACACATCCGTTACACATCAGGAATCATCCGCTGAACACGTGGTTTATGTCTGGCCCACCCCCCGTTCCACCCATCGCATGTCAGTAAGTAGTCCGTCCGTGACTCAGGTCCACCGGACACTGTTGTGTGCGAGCTGACAAGTACGGAACGACGAGTGCGCGAACAAAACCAATGCACGGCGGTACAGCCGTACAACCTGCAGACACCATTGCGCGCTGGAGTCTGCCCCAAATTCTGTGCTGAACAAACACCGTCTGACGAGAAACGGAGGCGAACGGAACGGAAATGTCGCTCTCCGTCAGACGCCTGTCCGTGCTTCAGTACACAGTACGGTGTGAAAAGTCATGAAACCGTCAGGAGATGTTTTAAGGTGAAGGTTCTTCAAGCCATCTCGATATTAGAACACGTATCCTGTGCGCGAGTATGATTTCATGTATTCGTACATCAACGCTAAATAATCATTCTCTGGTTATTTATTAGGAAGCCACTTCCTCGCGCTCTTCTATTTCTCAGTTCCTAAACTTCTGTTCCTGGGATGATGACATCAGAAGTTTAGCGTTCGAGAGTGAACCCCCCCGGGGCTTTACAGCTCCTCGCCGAACCTCCCGACGGACGCTTACACTCCACTTCCTGTTCCAATCAGAGCATGCACACCAACTTTATCCTGTTATCTGTTCCTCGAAGGACTCGGAGCGGAGTTAAAACCGAAACCATGAAGCCATGTGGGAGCAGCAAGTCTCGCTGTTTATCTTTATTAGCGCTCATAACGCCACGGTGACGAGAAAACCCTCAAACCTCTCCCAATAATCTGATTATCGCTTCACAAGCCAGCAGCTCACTCCAGAATGATTGGCACCCTTTATTGGTGCACTCATCGGAAAATGAAAGGGCGATTAAAGATGGCGGAAGTCTGACCGTGGACGGTGAGAGTGGCTGTGGCTTCGGCCTTCCCCATCATGTTCTCGGCCAGGCAGGTGTAGGAGCCGGCGTCGGCCGAGCTCAGCCTCTTCAGCTTCAGGGTGTGATCGTCACGGATCTCGAACCTAGAACACACACACACACACACACACACCAATGTTCTCACCGAAACACCAACCTGAATCTTAACTGTGATTGTGTCTCCCTAGCAACGAAATTGATGATGCAATGAGTGTTTATTTAAAGTGTTTGTTTATGAATAAATTGCTTAATTATTGAATAGGGGAATTAAACAGTAAATAATTAATTTAAAAATATTTGCCAGCAAGGCAAAACGGTGGCATAGTGGTTAGCACATCTGCCTCAAAGTCGGAAGGTCCTGGGTTCGAGTTCAGGGCTCGGCGACGGTGTGTCTGTGAGGAGTCTGAAAGTTCTTCCCGTGCTTGCGTGGGTTTCCTCCTTGTACTCCGGTTTCCTCCAACAGTCCAAAAACATGCACATGAAGCTAACTGGCTGTTTCCCCTCGTTGTGTGTGTGTGTGTGTGTGTTGGCCCTATGATGGTCTGGCGAGCTGTTCAGGGTGCACCCCGCCTTTGCCCAGTGTTGGCTGAGATAGGCTACAGCCTCCCTGCGACCCTAGTAGGTGAAATGGGGATTCAGGAGATGAGTAAGTGATATCTGGCAACGTGGTACACCAATCTTACCTTCCCTTGGGGAGTTCTCCGTCCTCTTTCCTCCAGCGGACGGTAGGGATGGGGTCTCCCTGCGCCTCACACCTGAACTCCACACTCTGCTCCACCAGAACCGACTGACTGCTCGGCCTGCGCATGAAACTGGGTCTTTCTGTGTCCCACACACACACACACACACGCACACACACACACACACGTCTGTATGAATTACCCGTGCTTGGACCCGGACCACACGGTCAGTCCCGCATTCCCAAAAATCCTCCGTCCTCATTCTGCTCCTCTCTTCTCTCAGCCAAGACACGGCACGGATTCCCGAACCAAACACTGCATTTTATTCCCTGCTGGTTTACATTTATAGCAGAGCTCTCGACTCACACTCCTCTCTCATCCAACTCCGAGTACCGCAGCCAACTCCACTGCTCTTCAACAAAACCCTTCTAAGTGCTACATCAGCCGTTCTCCCTGACGGACAGGAGCGGCACTCAGTCCCGCACTGTGCACAGGGCCCTGCTTTAGTTCCTCAGGGCTGAATGCTGAGGCCTGAATGCTGATTGGTCGATATATATTTATTTATAAATATGTACTGTATGTTCCAAATTATTATGCAAATAAGAGTGTGCTTTATCTGAAAAATGTTTTTGCTGATTGTGACTTAATTAACAATTAACACAAATTAAAAATACTACGATATTCGCAATATTATTTGTCAGTGTTGCTATTTTAAAAAAAAATAATAAAAATTTGAGGTTTCCAGATTATCATGCGACCAAAAATGAGTAAAATTCAACTTCAAACAAACATAAAACAGATTTTTTTTTTTATATTAAGTATTTAATTTACAAAGTCTTTAATAATTACTATAAAAAAATACACACAATATTTAAAAGTACTATATAAAATAAATCGATCACTTGGCATGTTTATAATCCACCTGTATTCTGTGAGGCTTTAACCAGCCTGGAATCAGCAGAGGATTTAAGGTTCCTGATGGGATTGGAGTCAGTTTTCTCGCTTGTGTTTAATATCGCTCTCCAGAGGCCGTCCTTAGAGGAACGCTGTGGGCCGTCGGTGACTCCTGTTTCAGAATTGCCCGAAAGTTCTCGACTGGGTTTAGATCTGGCGAAGCTCAGGCCTTGAGGTTTTTCTTGGCCCGCCACTCTTTTGTGCCCTCTGAAGCGTGACTTGGTGCTTTATCCTGCATGAAAACAAAGTTCTTCTGGAAACTCGCAGGCTCGGACTTGTACCATGGAATAAAGTTTTGCTCCGGGAACTCGGTGAAGTTTTCAGAGTTGATTTTTACGCCTTCTTCCACTTTAAAAGGCCCGGCGGTTTCATCCGCGATGACGGCGGCCCAGAACATCTCTCCTCCGCCTCGGACGTGTCGGAGTCGCGCGTCCACGGAGCCCCCGACCTCCGTCCCACCCGTCAGGTCCGTCCAAGCCAGCCCGCATCTCATCAGTGGAGAGAACCTTATCCGAGTTTATCTTCGTATCTTCAGAACCAAACTGAAGCTTTTTCACGAAGCCTCACCGCCTGGACTCGAAATTCTTCAGACAGAATCCCCAAAGCAAACTTTTCCGGGGAATCTTGATGGATTTGTGTGTGAACGGTGAACAGGGTTCTCTAAAGACTCCTAATGTCTTCTGTTGACTCCAGTTTGAGTTTTTAAAGGTGGCTACATTTTGGTATAAAGTCCTTTTTCATTTAAATATTATTAAAATATCAAAAATTAAAATAAAATTATTACCAATATTGAGATCACCATTTTATTTTAACTTTATAAGTTTGACGCATAATAACCTGGAACACTCAAATTCTATACAATTTTACTTAACTTATATTATAAGTAAGATTTTTTGGAAAATTTGCTACAAAAAAATTAAAAAACTGCCAAATAATATTGCGAATACATATTTGCAATAGAAAATAATTAAAGTGACTCAAAAACAAGTGAAAGACTCAAGCGACCGTTCACGCGAATCCGCCCCTTTTAAAAGAGAAACCGGCGAAATACATCTATTTGAGACAGCGATTTCGAGAAGGAAGACACACGGCACCACCATGGAGAGACAAGGCGAGAAGAAAGGGAAGGGGAAACCCTCTTGCGCCCTGGAGGACTTCCACCACGCCCTTGCCCAAGAAGGAGGAGCAGGACAGGGAGCCGGACAGCGCGGATACGCAAGACCCGTTTTTGAAGAGATTTCTAATTTCGAACATAATGGCGATATTTTATATCATAATATAGTTTATATTACACACATCGGGGCGCACGGAGAGCAGCTGGGGGTTCGGTGCCTTGCTCAAGGGCACTTCAGTCATGAAGTCGGGAAGGAGGAGAGACGGGAAGGTGCGGCTCACTCCCCCACCGCCACACATTTTAACATTGGATATTAACAATCATGTGATCTGATTGGCTAATAAACTATGAGGATACGAGTTCATATACCACTAGTAGCTATGTCTTTACAAAAGAAATAAAGAAAAGACTATAGATATTTAGTGCCTTAACTATATACCTATAGTGTTTTAAAAAATAATAAATAAATAAATAAATAAATGAAAGCAGTTGTGACATGTGCTAAGCTAACTGCTAACGCAGGTTCCTTTCATTCTCGACATAATTCAGCAAAATTCGGAGTTAAAGAATTCGACTGTTAGAATGTATTCTATTGATTTTTTTGAATTAGACTTTTTTTTTTCCAAAGCGTCTTTATCGGCCCGCTTTCAGAAACAGAAAAGTCCTGACGAGACCCCGTGTTAGCTCCGTGATGAAAAGCCTGCTCTGTTAAGCATTTCACCGGAAGAATCTTTTTTTTTTCTTTTTTTTTCAAAAATGTAATTAAATAATAAAAATGCCTTATTTCTCCCTATTCAGTAAAACATTCTCGCACGCTATCAGCTCATATTCCGTGGATTCAGTGTTAGAGATTATTATTAACCCTCTCGTCTCCAGATTATAATTACAGAATCAACTTCGAATTAAAAATGAAATACAAACCAAGCACAGTGAGCTCAGCGATCTCACTCTCCCGTTCTCCCATCATGTTAGTTCCCACGCACACGTACTTCCCGGCGTCGCTCTTCCTCGTGTTGGTGATCATCAGCTTCCCGCCTCGGGTCTGCACGGGAAATAAAGAGTTAGAGCGCTTAATCCGTCCAGATTCAATTCATTCATTCATTTTCTGAGCCGCCTAATCCTCATTAGGGTCGCGGGGAGGCTGGTGTCCGACGTAGCCGACTCTGGGCGAGGGTGGGGAACACCCTCGACGGCTCGCCAGGCCATCGCAGGGCAACACCCACACGACCGTGCACACTCACACTCACACAACTAGGGGCAATTCGGAACCGCCATTCATCCCAGTGTGCATGTTTTTGGACTGTAGGAGGAAACCGGAGTCCCCGGATGAAACCATGTGAGAAACCATGGTGAGAACTGCACACAGAAATGCGCCGAGCCTGGGAATCGAACCCAGGACCTTCTAGCTGTGAGGAGAACGTGCTAAGCACCTAATTCACCTTTATCATATTACAGCGTTCGTTGTCTGTGTTCAGTTCCCTTCACACACAGGGTTGGTGTTTTAACAGATGTTTAAACCTGCGTTTACGTGACAGTGGCACGCAGTCGCAGACGGCAATGTTAACCCTGGAGGTCCACCTTGGAGTTCTACCACTATAGAGGAACGCGTGCCACTCAAAACACGCCGTGCGTTTAATACAGAGTTTGATCTCGGAGCAAATGAAAATCACAATAGCGGATGTGCACGCTCAAATGCTAACAGCGCGAGGTCACGCGGCATACTGGCTCTTAGGGGGGTGATGCGAATGGCATCGAGTCTAAGCGACTGATCAGAACGGCAATTTTCGTTTCTTAAAATGTTAAAATTCGTCATGCGACATCCAAGCATGTTTGAAATTTCCGCGAATGTCAGAAAACGAGGCTCTGACGCAGAGAACCTCAGTCTCTTCTCAAACAGTCCGCACGTGTCGCGAGAAGGTCACAAAGTATTCGTTTTTTCATTCACAAGAAAAAGCGACCAGTTGGAGACTCACACACCGAAGGGAGACGTGATGCCATCCGCCATATTCGGTATATTTTGCTGTCATCTGTATATTATTCACGCTAACAACGCGGATAAAAAGCGAATGGTTGGAGAACAAAACGCGACTGAGTTACGCCAGGAGATTTGGGGTTTTTCTTTTCACCAATCGTCCGTAAACCAGCTTGTAAATTTCACGCCATATTTACGTACTTAAGCCACAAAATATTCGCTTGCACGTGGCGTCGCAAAACATCTTGACGCGGATTTCAAATCGTGGAAAAAGAAAAAAAAAAAACACAAAAGAAACCTATTCTATTGTTGCTGCTGTAGACGCAGCACCGTACTCACGACATTTCTTTGACTCAGGAACAATCCGGGATGCACTCGTTTTTATACTGCACTGTTTCTATAGCAACAGCATATTCACCCTCACGGAGTGTTCAACGGATGCTCTAATAATAATAATAATCCGATTTCACGTAAATGTGGAATTGTTGAGGTGAGATTTCTGTAAGGAGACGTTTATATCACATTCAGGGAAGGAGTCTCCAGTGCAAGCGCTCTGTAACAGTTTTACGCTTTGGGGTTTCTCTGTGGTGAT
>JBCNYG010000013.1:1485040-1495913 GCA_039654305.1 Porochilus rendahli | reverse complement strand
GGATATGAAATGTTGAACAATGATTCGAAAAATGCGAGAGGTGCAGGGAGCACGAGGGATCATTTTCACATATGTATCGGCCCCCCAGAGTCCCGACCTTAACCCTATTGAACGTTTTGGGGATGTTCTGGAGAAGACTTTATGGAGGGGTTCAGTTTTTCCCTCATCGATTCAAGACGTCGGAGAACGCACAAATCCACAATCACCCCTCACCTGTGACTGGCATCATAAATCACCACCTTTTATTACACTGAGTATGAAATGTGTTCCTGCTCCTGTATAACAGCTTCCTTGTTAACACTGTTGTGTTTAACGCTGATGATTTCAGAGTGTCCCCACTCGCTCTCCATGTCCCAGAACGGGAACGTGAACGTGATGCTTGGGCAACGCTTCGACCTGACCTGCAATTTCACCTGCCTCACTGTGGATCACCAAGTCCAGCTGCTGAAAAACCAACAGCTTCTGAGCGAGCTGAGTTTACCCAAGGAGTGGCCACAGTCCAAACACACCATCGTTCTGTTCCTGCTTATTCCCGCAGTCCATTACAACGACTCGGGACAGTACAAGTGCCAGAGCCTCCCTCCAGACGTCATCTCGTCTGTAACGGTCAACATCAGTGAGTAACTGAGCGTGCATTCTTATAGAAAATGACGCACAGGCTCCTGTTATATCTGACAGGATGGTTATTTATTTACCTTTTTTCAATCTGTTTTTTTTTTTTGGCATGTATGAAAACCGAAGAGAAAGCCATCACGGTATCACGGCCGGGTGAAAAGTTTGCACTGACTTTCTAAATACTCATTTCACAATCCAATCCATTTTCTCATCAGAAAATCATTACACATGTTGGATTATGACATGGTGTGTGTTTTCTATACTTATCCACCTCACTACACTTCACTAGATTTTTCTGATTCAAACCATGTTTGGCCAGCAGGATGACCAGATATCCATGACGCTCAGTTGCTAAGGATTTTGTGATATCTTTAGAGGTGTTGCCGTGGTGAGGTGTGTTTCCTGTTTGCAGATATTTTTATTTTCTCACAGATCTGTTCGAGTTAATCACATGGAAGCACAGCACTTACATTTTCAATGTTAATGTTAAAGCTGCTGTTTGTTTTAATTCGCTTAAAGAAAAATAAAATGGGAAACATCACCGAGCGGGTTCAAAACCTGTCAGTGTAATCCTTAAAAATCATCATGTGAAAGTTTCTATTGCCCTGCGATGGCCTGGCGAGCTGTTCAGGGTGTACTCTGCCCTCGCCCAGAGTCGGCAGATATGGGCGCCAGCCTCCCCGCAGCCCAAATTAGGATTAAGTACCGGGTCCTCTCCCACAAAGACCTGATACTCATGTCCAACAGAAACCAACCAACCAATCATCCGACAAATCAAACAAAAATCCCATCCACCTACCCACCCAAACCCCCAACCAAGAAAACCAACACATCACTCACCCAAACCAATGCAACTAACCAACCACCCACTCACCCAGACCATCACAACCACCAGACCACCTAAACCAACACAACTAACCACCCATCCAAACCAGCACAGCCATCCTATAAAAACCAACCACCCAAAACAACACAACTAACCAAAAACCAACACACCTAACCAACCATAAAACCGTCCACCCCAACACAACAAATCAAAACCCACCCACCAAAACGACCAACCAACCATGTACGTCCAACCAACCAAAAAACAACCACCCCAACCCAACAATCAACCAACCAAAGACCCACCCACTCACCAAACACACCAACCAACCAGCCACCACACACCAACATAACTAGAAGGATACATCGATGGCTTTTTCTCTTAATTATAAGAAAAGATGTCAACGGATGAATAACTTTTGTAGTCTTTTACCAACACAAATAAAAAACACATTGATTTCATCCTGCTGTCTGAAATAACCATCTAGTTACCAGCTGTTCTGAATCACTTTAATTAGACTTGTTATGCACATTTATTGTTCGATTTCTGTTTATAAAGATGAGCCTGATGAGATGAACGTCAAGTCCAATGTCTCAGGTAAGTGATGCCCTGCATTCATTTACGATTTTCTGTCATTTTAAAGAGATATTAAAGGATAACGGATGGTATAAAGTGACGTCATGGTGAGCTGAATGTGTAATAAGTAAAGTGTGCTGTGAAAGGAAGATGATCAACTACAGCGTGGTGTAACGAGGAGAAAATTTTATTCATAATTTTCCACAACAGAACAATCCGAAGTACTTTATTCCCCGAACACGGCCGTAATTATGTGTTAAAGAATGACACATCGTACTTTATAGGGATATTTAATGATGACAAATAATGCGGCGAGTTCGAGCCGGGGGCAGCACAGTGGCGTAGGGGTTAGCGCGTCTGCCTCATAGCAAGAAGGTCCTGGGTTTGAGGCCTGGGCGAGGTTTGCGTGTTCTCCCTGTGCTTGGGTTTCCTCCGGATACTCTGGTTTCCTCCCACAGTCCGAAGGCATGCACATTTGGCTAACTGGCTGTTTCAAGTTGCCCCTAGCTGTGTTTGTAGACCCTGCGATGGTCTGGTAAACCATCCAGGGGTGTACCCTGCCTTCGCCCAGTGTCCGCGGGGATAGTATGATAATAGGATTGAGCAGTTCAGCACATCAGAGAAATGAGTTTGCTACGTTATAGCAGCAATAAACAACCATTTCCTGGTTATTAAGTAAAAAGAAAAAGTCTACTGTATATGACTGAGCTGTTACTATAGGAATAATAAGGATTTAGATTAAACACACTGATATAAACCTGTGATTTGCAGCCGCACCCTGGTCTGAGCTGCCGTCTGAAGTGAAATCTCCCTGCAACCCGCTGTTTTCATGTGAGCAGCTTTAAATCTGCTTTCCTCAGAAATACCTCAGCAGAATAACCTTCACATTCATTAATAATCTTAAAAATGACACCTTGGCAAGTAAATTGATCTAAAATTAGTATATACCACACAGGAACGTAGTGATCTGATTGGGTCAACGGATTAAAAAACATTATTCCGAGTGGATAATGCTTGCAATCAGAACGACACAGTTGGAGCAGGCTGCGTCATCAGCAGCATGCTTTAAAATGGAAAAATAAACCATTAAAACTTGTTTGAGTTTCTTTTTCTTGTGTTTCTGCATATTATATCCTAATATTTTAAGTGTGACCCTGGGGTTACGCTGGGGGAATGATGTCCGCGGTCTCGGCGTTTAAAAAAAGCGCAGAGCTCCACGATTTATGAGCACGCTTGAAGGCAGGGTACATCCAAGGGATGAAACTTCGAAGGAATCGTGTTTCCAAGTTCTCCAAGATCCCCTACGATGGTGCACGGTCTACTAAGCTCTACTGCGCTCTACTATGATTCCCACGTTCTATCATGATTGGTGTCAAATCGTAATACATCCTAACAATCATGTGATCATCACGAATCCCCCGCGTTCCCTCAAGGTCATCGCAATTCAATCCCATGACCTCCACACCCATCACGATTCTTTCAAATCGCAGAGATCGTGGACATCGTGCCCCACTATAAACCCAGGGTTAGCTTTGCTTGGAACACGCAGAGCTCATCTAAGCTGCCTCTGTCATGATTAAAATACAAAAAATTTAAACATTTTCTTTGCTTGTTGTAATATTTATGCACAATATGTACTTAACTCATAAGTACTGTTTAATGACGACTTTTTTTTTTACATATTCGAAAATACATTCATTCTTTTACACTATTAAGGGTTTAATGGGATGTTGTTGCACAGCTCTTATACACCTGTTGTCAAGATTAAATTTTTTAATTAAACCATAAAAAAATCTCATTTTAATGTGCTTCTTTTGCTTGTGTTCCCGTGTACTAAATACTACAATTACATTTAAAAACACTAATTCTGGCTCAGTGGATGTTGCTGAAACAAAAAAGATTTTAAAGTTTGCAAAACATGGAATTAAACTCATCTGTTTTGAGTGAGGTGCTTTGTTTTGCCTTGACAAACATGAGGGACATATAAGACAAGCCCCGTCATTTTATTGATTCAAACATTATCCACTCAGGATAACATCCATTATTCATTTAAGAGATTTTCTTGTTTCTGATTGGTGCTAAAACATGAAATAATTCATATCGCATTAATGCCATTGGACAACCAAATTATTACACCACTGCCATTGGACAAGTTCAGTGATTATTGCAACAATGTAGTCTGAAAACATTTATAATAAACAATAAGCTTTAGAATTTGGCTTTTGTGTGATATGGGGAATTATTTGGCCTCAGAGGGAGTTTTTGACCGAATAATTACATCACAATTCGCCTCTTTTAATAATTAGTTATCTTCCACATAGCAAATAAATGAAATTGTGCAGTTCCTGTGTAGTATCCTATACTATATTTAACAATTTTTATTTTTCCTGTCATCTTTTAAAGTGAAATTATTTACTTTATTTCAAGCATGAGTTTTGATATTCTGGTCATAAGAAAAACTTATAGGATGGTCACAAACAATAAGTATTAAATTTGAGATTAAAAAAAAAGGAATGTTAATAGATATTGAATTATATAAAATGCAGACTTGAGGTTAAAATGTAATTGATTGGTACAAATAATCTGAGCATGATTTATTGTCCTGAAACCTGATGGTACACGTCGGAACAGCGTTCCAGAATGCTTTTGATTTAAACTAACTGCACTTTATTTCTCTCATGTAGGGAACACACCTTTGTGGTATTTGTTGTGCAAAGCAGCACTTTTCCTCATCTGCGCTCTGAGTGTGGTGTTGAAGAAAACCTGTCAGACGCCATGACCGAGATTTCCTTCTCGAGCGGCTTGGGAAAGACCATCTGTAACCTCATGGGAGGCAAATAAACATTTTCTGTTAAGCTCAAAAAGAAAGTTCATTTGGAAAATTATTTAACACCGAAAAACATGAATTTCACCGACAGCACAATATCCGTTAAGTTAATTTAAAAAGGTCACTGGGTGGAACAATGTGCTGCATTTTCTTTCAATATATAATCACAGTATTTAAAATGAGAAGATTTTAAGCAAGCACACGGTATTACTGATTCACTTCATGAGTTTTCCCTGTTCATTCCCCATAAATACTTCCCATAAATTCTCTTTAATTCCCATGAAAAGTTGGAAATTTTGCAACCCTCGTGTTTATATTTAATTTTTTTTTTAACTTTCCTGAAAATCCCACTGATTTTATTTCGCATTTTGTTTCATTTCTAACAAATGACCCATTTTTTAATTTTTATCTTAAAATTAGTCATCAGGCAATGACATGGGCTGATGAATGTTACCCCCCCCCTTCCCCCCATTATTTACCAGGGGTTTAATGAGTCCAACATCAAAATGTTTTGTTTTATTTAAAATGTTTTACAGAATCTACATACTTCTTACCAGTGAACTTGCTCTACTTAATATTAATAAAATAATTAGAAGAGTCCGAGTTTGAACTGTTCATGCTCTTTATTTGAAGGGTTGCTGCACAAATCAAGTTTCACCCAAAAAGCCATCAACTTCATCCCTTTAAGATGTAGGGGATCAAAATGCACAGCAGAGCATGAAATTAAATTCTTAAAAACAAAAACACTAAAAAAATTAAAAATAAAACAAAAAATATATATAAATTTCAAATAAAAAAAGGAAAAAAAGGGACACTCTCCCAGCGTAAAAAAAAAAAATCTTTAAAATACGCTGCATGAACACACATCATTCATATTTCATCAGTAATAAGAGTCTTGACATAAAGACTTAAAGGATGTGTGATCATCCTGATAAAGAACAGAGTGGAGAGACAGGAACTGAACTGATATCCCTTCACGTGTATGTGTCTTCGCAAAACAATCTCAAGTTCAACTGTTACTTCACCTCATGGTCTGTCTTCATATCAGACACAATCACGAGAGAAAAAATTCTAAGGAAAGAAACAGCTTTGTGGTAACAGACTTCGACTCAAACACATCGGAAACTCGGACAGTTCCAGTACTGCAGTATTCACTCTAAAAGCAGGGGTATGCAAAAACTATGCTGGGAAACAAAACACCAAACAGCAGCTTTACCCCGTATTGAGATCTGCTGAAAGTTTAATTTTTTTTTTTAAAGTAATCTCAGTAACAAAAATTCAGAGGAAAAAATCTATGAATAAATGAGGTTCTGTAGGTAACGTAATTTGTCAAAAGGATAAAAATAAAATGTTAATAAATTAGAAATGTTTAAAAGCCTCAATGCATAATATTATTTATGGATATATATATATAAATAATGTTAAACATGTACAGAAGATAAATTGGTTTGATTGAATATTGCAGAAATGTGGCATTTCTTCCCCATAACAGGACTCCTGCTTTAGCAGATAAGCACACGATGTAAAAATATCACCTTTCTTCATAAGATTAAGAGAATAGTTGTCAAAAATGCATAAAGTGTCCTACCTAAACCAGGACAGGGGCTGATCACTCCAGTAATACACTCGCAGTAGTACCTGCACGTGAGGCAGAGTGGACGGGTGAAAGCTTACCAAATCTAAAAAGTATTTTAAAAGTTCATGCTTTTGGGACAGTTTAAGGTTTCTGTGTTTCCAATAGTGCTAAATGTACACAATCCCACAGCAATGCATTTGATTCTGGTCCGAATCAGCTGGTAGTGATCAGGACGAGATGCTAACTGCCTCCTCCGACCATGAGCAGAGGGCTGAGGAGCTGACGGCTGCGCTCCCTGCGCCGCTGAGCCAGGCGTGATCTGGAGAGGTGAGACAGAGACAGCGAGTTCGGGGATATAAAGCAGAGAAGGGAGGAACTGATACCAAATGAATTCCTGTCCTTCTCCTCCAGCTCCTCCTTCTCTTCCTGCTGGAGCAGTTGACGCTTCACGGCCACCACCTGAGCAGTGAAAAACGCAAGCTCCTGGACACTCGAGCCCCTGTGAAAGAGAGAACAGTAATATACATTACAAATATTTCAGCCAAAGGTCACACTGATCTTCAGCCTAACAGCGTTATTAGAAGTGTTAATCATGTATAAAACGGTGGTACTAAGAACCCTGGTTAAAACCTGATTAAAAGAGAAAGCAGTTGTAGGTTTTCTGAAATATCGAATGGACCAAGAATTAAACCCTGAGGAACACCCACAGTAAGTTCTTGTGAAAGTCTCTGCACAACATAGCAAACTATTGCCTTAATAGAAAAAGACCCTTATATATTAAAATAATAATAATAATAAAAAAATACATAAATTATATCATGGACATGAACTCACCGTGAACAGAGTGTGGGTGTTGTGTTTTGACAACACTAGAAGAGAAAAAAACAAACGCAAAAGGCAGTTAGAGTCAAAAGCAGATAAACACTCATTAGTTATTTCGTTTTCCACTATGCTGCGTTTTAGCTGTATGAAAATAAGATGTTCAAATGAAGATCAGATAATTATACATTAAACACAATTTACCTACATTCTTACAGAGTCTCAAAAAAAACCCCAGATGAATTTATATTGCACTCTTAGGCTAGCCAAAACAGCCAAAACAAAAAGCTAATATTTATAAAAAAATTCATGATCGCAAACGTGCTACTGAAGGAATTGAATGCTAATCATTACTCATCACAGCTAACTTTAACAGCAGATTTAAAGTCTAAATGTGTTGAAATTAGCATGAGATTAGCATACGGACAGCAATTACAAAGGAAGAATTCACCGAATGCTACCACTGTCTCTATTTACTGTGAATAATAAGCTAATACTCTGTGCAGTGGGAGATGAGGCAGCTTTCATCCTCACAGTGTGTATCCATCCAAATAAGCACAGTCACAGTAGATGTGTCGTACCCCTAGTACCCATGGGTGCCGCAGCACCTGCTCCGCGCTGAGGCGTTGCTTAGCATCACGCACCAACAGTCTGGAAACAAGATCTTTGGCCTCAGCAGAGACGTGAGCCCAGTCCTTCTCAGGAAACTCGTACTTCCCTTCCTGGATGCTCTCGAACAGCATGCTCTGGGGTAGATTTAAACAATCAACAATTCAGAGACGCAAACAGCAAGGGAAAGGTTTTAAAATACCACAGTGCTGCTGAAAGGTGGTGAATAATTTTCTCTAAAATATACTATAAATAACAATAATGATAATACAATGTTTCATGGTTTCAATGTTAAATTAATTAATTAATCAAACCATTTCATCGTACTAGGATCACAGGGAGCCTGGAGCCTATCTAAGCCAACTCTGAGAGATGTACACACACACACACGCATACACTCGCGGCATGAGCACGTTTGTGATTTTACCCACCTGGCAGTCACGGCACGGCTCCCCCTGATCCCAGCCACACCCGGTTCCACAGTGACCCGTAAACGGAGGAGATCCACTGAGCAGGATGTAAAGGACAACACCGAGACTCCACAGATCACAGCGTTTATCATAAACACTGATCTCCTCCTTAAACGCCTCCACCACCTCGGGGGCCATGTACTCCGCCGAGCCACACTGAAACGCAACGTCCTTCAATACACTTCATTACGCGGCAATCCACGCGTTCACAAACAGACCAGTATGTTTATTAATAGAAAACTATTTTATTATTTATATATTTATTATAATATAGTATTCAATATGGGAGGTGGGGGTGGGGGGTGTTCCTCAGCCCTTTTTGCATCTATATGGCATTAAACTAAAAAAAAAGAAATGTAAACACATCTTGTAATAAACAAGGCCTGTGTTATATTAATACAATATAAAACAAGAAATTCTTGTACTCCTGTGACTGTGACGGCCTGGTGGATCCCGCCCTCGCCCAGAGTTTGCGGTGATAGGCACGGGCCTTCCCTCGACCCTAATTGGGATGAAGCTGCTTAGAAAATGAATGAAATTTAAGACAAGAAATTTATATTCATCTGATTCCCTGAAGCGCTTTATCCTTCATTAGAGTTGAGGGGAGACTGGAGCCCATCTCAGCTGACCACGTGAAGGCAGGGTACGCCCTAAACAGCTCGCCAGTTCATCACAGGGCCAAAACACCCACACAAGCGCTCACAACCAGAAGCAATCCGGAGCATCTAGCCAGCCTAGTGTGCCTGTCTATGGACTGCGGGAGGAAACCCCAGGAAAACCTTAGAGAACCCGGAGGAAACCCATACAGGAAGAACATGCAAACGCCAGTTACGCCCTCGCTGAGCCCAGGACCTTCCTGCTGTGAGGCAGATGTGCTAACCACTACGCCACCATGGCATCCAGAAGTATAACGTAAACAAATAAGTCATGTCTGTCTCACGCTCTCCCTGCCGGTCTCTCCACTTACCGGAGTGAGGAGCTGTGGACTGGAGATCAGGTGACTGTCACTGCTCAGCTTCATCCCACTGCCCAGGTCAAAATCACAGATCTTCACTGGACACATCTGCAAACCTCAGGTGTACACGAAGAAAATCAGTGAAATAAAACAAATCCATCCTTAACGACCCGCGACTTCTATCAAAAAAAATTGCGCAGACGAATTCTGGAACAATTTCAGAATGAATGTTCTACAGAACATAAAAGATTCTAAAATTCTGGACAAGGGACAAGGACAAAAATCTGTACTGAATACTTGGGATGTTCGGTCCCTCGGGCGGCACTGCATTAGAAACAGGCATAAATCGGTCATGGAAATCACTGCACTGCCTCAGGAACACTGCCACACATCACTGTCTTTGAATCAATGTCTTCCGCTAATACACAGATTAAGGTTCTACCTAAAAGCACAGCTTCCAATAGATGGGTTTGCTCTTCAGTGCCTTTTCTTTCACTTACTGATCTCAGCTCGCATTTATATCACCTGTTCTGTTAGTCTAATTATCTGTTTAACGAGTTCATGTTCTGTCAAGCTTCTGACAAACATTCACCCGCAAGTTTGTCTGCCTGCTGCAGTTCAGTTAGATGGTGTGTTTATCCTGTGCGAGTCTGAGCAGCAGTGTATGAGCCTCTTTTTTAGGTTTCAGCTTTAACAATAAAGTTTCTGCCCCCTGCCAATCACCATTCAAGTCAGCGATACATAATAGCCAATCAACATCCTCTCTGCGATGCAGCAGCCTTATTGGGTTTCCCGTGTTGGGACCAGACGGACATGGGACGACCATCCATGTCATGTACCGTAACATTGATGCATTTCTTCACAGTAAATTCAGATCATTTAAAGAACAGCTCAAGTGTGTTGTGCCTCTAATATTTTCCAACAGTACCAACAATGACTTATTTGTGGTGCGACCTTCTCTTGATAGAGCTGCAGTGGGTTCAACGTGTCACTCATCTCGATCGATGCGGCAGGACGTCAATCCTTCAGCCTGTCCAGCTTTAACTTCAACTTGTCGACACTATTTAAACTGGTTAGCTTCTACAGTCATGCTAATACCATCAATCCCATCATGCTCGTCACCTCAGCCTATACTATAACTCATTGTACAGCTGCAATGCATTCTGGGACTTTGAGTCCATTATCTGCACTAAAGCCTCTAGGCTGAATTTGACCTTAACACCAAGTTTGCTCTTTTGTTTGACAGACTCACCCGGTCACTGCGCTCACAGAGGATATTCTCAGGCTTCAGGTCTCTGTGTGCCATACCTACATCCCAAGGTCACATGATTAATTTTATAAACATTACTAACACACTGTAATACAGAAAATTAAAAGTCAGGATCGGAGGCTTTGGAGGGCGTTCAGCCATGTGAGAGTCAGAAGTCGGAATCAGGGAGGATCGGTGTGCGATTTGAATCCGAGGTACTGACTGACCCTTACTGTGCAGGAAGTGTAAAGCACCGGCGATGTCCTGCACCACGGCGCTCACTTCCTGTTCACTACCACGCTGCCTTCTGTGAATGTGGGTCAACAAGGAACCTAAAAACCCAACACACAC
>JBCNYG010000013.1:1434017-1452302 GCA_039654305.1 Porochilus rendahli | reverse complement strand
ACATAAACACATTAAATTTCCTGCGGCTTTTACAGACAGACATTGCCAACACTAATCAAGAATTTACACAATAATCAAAACAAATAGACATATCACACAACCAAAAAATAAAAACAATAGTAATAAAATAATAATAATAATAATAAAAAAAGAAATTAATATATATACATATACATATATACATACATATACATGCACACACACACACGCCTATATACATATACATATATATATATAGTCACATTCTTTTAGTTATATGTATACGTAATATATATACAGTATATATTGTCTCATCTCACTTATATAGTTTTATTCTAGTGTAATACTACATTATGTGCGATATTTGTTCTTGTTTTGTATCTCATTTCTCAATACAAATCTATGTGCAATATTTTTCTGTTCTTAAGTGCAATTTTGAGGGGGCTCTGAGTCCAAGAATTTCACTGACGGTAGTGATGTTCCATTGTTACCTGTACATGACAAATAAACTTGAAACTTGAAAAAAACTTGAAACTTAGCGCCATTTTGGATCAAGCCATAAAAGTTTACAGCTCACTTCCTAGGGTGCATACATAAGGAACATTACAGAAGGGGCGCTCATCACGTCCCCTTGTGGTCAGGATTTGTAATAACAGGGTTTTTTTTTTGTAACCTAGATGAATAATACATACTGACGATGCAACCTCAAACAAGATGTTATACTGAAGCAGCCAAATGTCTCGACAACGTTACTGCGTTCTCATTTCTCAAGTTTTTTAATTAAAAATAATTGCACGGTGGCGTAGCGGTTAGCACGTCCGCCTCACAGCAAGTAGGTCCTGGGTTCGATTCCCAGCTCGGGCGTTTCTGTGGTTTCTCCCCGTGCTTGCGTGGGTTTCCTCCGGGTACTCCGGTTTCCTCCCACAGTCCAAAAACATGCACAGTAGGGTAATCGGCTGTTCCAAATCACCCCTAGGTGTGAGTGTGAGTGCGAATGATGTGTGACTGATGGCCCTGCGATGGCCTGGCGAGCTGTCCTGGGTGTACCCTGCCCTTGCCCAGAGTCGGCTGAGATGGGCGCCAGCCTCCTCGCGACCCTAATTAGGAATAAGCGGTTCGGAGAATGAATGAATGATGATTAAAACTGTTCTGCATTTATTCTCTTATAATAAAATAATCATCCTTTTTCTAATTTCTACATTAATTATCCATGTAGTCATACTAAAGATATGTAGACTAGTGACAAAAGAAATTCGTATTATAGTAAATAATTTGTAATTAATGTGTCAGTGGTGGCCTAGTGGTTAAGGCTATGGGTTACTGATCAAAGGTCAGCGGTTCAACACTGTTGGGCCCTTGAGCGAGGCCCTTATCCCTCAGTTGCTCAGTTGTATAAAATGATAATTGTAAGTCGCTCTGGATAAGAGTGTCTGCCAAATGCTGTAAATGTAAATTTCTTGATGTTAATTTATTTATTTATTTATTTATTCGTGGAAGCTATGGAGATATAACGAGCAGTGAATAGTGAGAATGGCTGAAGTGGGAAGGGCTATGAGCACTGAAAGGACTTCGGGCGTGTTGTGCGTGATGTTATCTCACTGGCATGTGCTGATAGAGGCGAAGTGCTCACCTTTTGATATAGTGAATGAGAATCGAGATTTGAGGTGGAAAGAAAAACAACTCTTTGAGAACTGACATATTTCAAACGTGTCACCGCCTGTCCAGTGGAGCAGAACTGTGAAGAGCGGTATTACTGTTTACTCAGTGCTGTGGAGGGAAATCATACATAGAAAGCACAGAGGGACAGAAACATGTTGACTTTAGGGTTGGGGTTAAGCCGAGTTGAAGTTCAAGGGAATTCCAACACTGAGACAGCTGTGCAGGTTTATATTTCGACTGAGAACCAGAGCATGATGTCCAGTCACATAAAGGACGTCTAATAGCGTCTCCTGAGCATCAGGCAGCACAGTGATGTAGTGATTGGCACGTCCAGCCTCCTTGGCTCTGTGTGGAATTTACATGTTCCCCTTGTGCTTGCGTGGGTTTCCACTGGGTACTTTGGTTTCCTCCTACAGTCCAAATGCAAGCACATTAAACTAACTGGATGTTATAAATTGCCCCTAGCTGTGGATGTGCGTGTGAATGGTTGCATATGTTGGCCCTGCGATGGACTGTCGAGCTGTTTAATGTGTACCACACCTTCAACCAGAGTTGGCTAAGATAGGCTCCCGTGTTTTTCCAACCATATAAGGATTAATCAGTTCAGAA
This sequence comes from Porochilus rendahli, assembly GCA_039654305.1. Lineage (NCBI taxonomy): Eukaryota > Metazoa > Chordata > Actinopteri > Siluriformes > Plotosidae > Porochilus > Porochilus rendahli. The sequence continues at coordinate 1,450,055 of JBCNYG010000013.1, read as the reverse complement.
ATGAATGAATCCTCTGAGCACCCAACCTTAAATATGTCAAGTCTAGTAGAAATGCTCTATCCGTCTTATTTAATACAGAAAATAATATACATTCATGCCATTTTCTGAAGTGGTTTGTCCTTTATTAGGGTCAGTGGAAAGCTGGAGCCTATCCCAGCCCACTCTGGGTGAAAAGGGGTACACCCAGAACAGCTTGCATAGCCATCACAGGGTAAATATACACACAAACATGTGGAAGTGCTAACCACTATCATATTGTAGAGTGTATATGGTAAAGTATACCATAGTATTAAAAAGTTAGCTTTTAATTGTCCGTTTCTCTGGGCCCTGCAGTGCCATGTTTGGTACCATGTTCAGTTGGTGTCTCTCAATGCCAATACCACAGATTAAGGAGACCCTACCAGTTATACTGCTCTCTCGATCATGGGCCCAGTTCCTAAGGAATCTTCGACCCTCTTAGTCAGTTGTGTTGTTTCTTTCTCAGGCACTTGGTCTGAAGTATATTGAGATCTCAGATAGTCTCCATGGTGTCCATACACTCGAGCAGTGTTTTCTCTTGCACTCTGTGTGGCACCGGTCCAATCTGCTATTTGACTACAACTGGAATCCATGCAGGATAGATAAAACTGCTCATCCTCTTATCCGTTCGTCTCTATCCTGATTGTCTACTGCTGATAATGCTTCCTCCTTACTGTGTCTCTGATGCTAGTTTACACACGTCTTTACGAAGAACAAATCAGTGACTGACTCTCCGCTCGCGCTGTTAGAAGTTATGCAATACTACAACAGGAAGTGAGAGATCTTATCTTTATTGCTCACTTCTTCCTCTGCCAGCTGATGCATTCTTCTTTTGAACACTGAATCATACCTCTAAGCTAAGCTATTTGCTTCTCGTCGTCTTGGAGCACCAGTTATGAGCAGGATTCCATTCTTTCAATCCAACTGCTCGAACTTAAATGATATGAAAGCTAATGCAATGTCTATGGTGTCGTGCAATGTCCTAACCCTAACCCTAACCCTAACCCTAACCCTAACCCTAACCCTAACCCCAACCCCACACTTTTCCCAAGAGCCTGTCAATACTAGGCCACCAGCCATATTGCCAAGCCCCTGTTTTCGTCTATGCAGTGACAGGATGCTGGCATGGATATCTTTTTGCACTGCTGCTCTCAGGTTTGTTGCTGTAATCACTCTTGTGCTCCAAAGGACACACCCTTTCTCTGCCGATCCAACAGTTTCTTGGTCATTGCTTGTCGGCATAGATGCGGAGCTGGCTTGTGTTTATGTTGACATAACCGCTTTGGTCCAAAGAAGTAGAGCACACGGCAATCTGTTTACATTGGCATGCTTTTCTTACTGGCGGTAAAGTATGCAGTGATCACGCATGGAAAGTATGATGGCCCACCTCTGGATGTGTGCTGCTGCCAAAAGTCTTTTAATCTCTCTAAACAACACCAACAGAGGTCTATTGTCTGTAATCAGGTTAAACAGGTATTGGTGAAATTTTTTCACAGCATACACTAGACTTTATGCCTCTTTTTTATTATCTTTTGAAAAGCATATGCCACTGGACTGGTAGCCTACCCTGCTCCTGAAGCTCTGCCTTCCTGAAGACTTTCACATCAAAATTAATGGTGACCACCTGACTGATCTAATCATAGCCTTAAGTCTTGATGAGGAGAGTCTGTGTTCATTTATATTCATGGCGTATGGTAGATAGCCATATCCAGAGCAGTGTAAATGTTTATACATTTTCTCCTTTATACAACTGAGCACATAAGGGCCTTGCCTAAGAGGCCAGCAGTCTCAGCTTGGTGGCCATGGGACTTAAACCCGGACCAACTGATCGGTAAGCATGATTATGGTTGGAGTGGAAGCCTTCCTGGGGGTAAGGTTCGTGTTCCAGGAACAGGTTGGGCAGCACTGGGCTACTGAATTGTCTTCTCCATCTGGTATTGTGTGCTGAGTTATATTCGATAACATGTGAGGCAGGTTTGGCTCATGTTCATGTTATTAACTGAATCCTGTTCAACTCCATATGATCTTTATTTTTGAAGATCATAACCAAACAAACATCATATCTATCACACACTAATCTCTTGATGTAAAAGTAATGAAATGTATTATATTTTGTGTTAGAATGCGTTAAAGGTGGAGCAGGGGACATCCCAGATCCAAGAGAAGCAGAAGAAGGTGCTGCAGCTGAAAAGGACTGTGGACATTATTAAGGTGACAAGCATTATGGACTTATCCTGGGTCTCAGTTTACACATCTCTGTTAGTGCACTACAAATTGGGTTACATTATGTACCAATGGATTTATTTATTTGTTTGTTTGTTTGTTTCTTTGTATTTTCCCAAATTTTTCTCCCTAATTTAATCATATCCAATTCCTACCCATCAAGTATTGCATTCCCTATCACACGACCACCACCAACCAGGGAGGGGCGTAAGCACGCACGTGCCCCCCCCCCCCCGACATGCAATGCTGCCACCCGGCTTTTTTCGAACTGCTGCACATGTGTATTTTGGGGCGGACTAATACACTCGGAGAGAAAGCGCTATCTGCCCCTCATATGAATGAGCTCACAGACGATTGGCTGGAGATCGCTTGATCGCTATGAGCTCGGCCAATTAGCTCTCTTGGACTCTTGGTCACGGAGGGCTGTGGAATCAATCCGGATTCGAACTTGCGATCTCCGGGTTAAATGTCATGCACCTTGTGGATGTGCCACTCGGGAGCCATCCATCCATCCATCCATCCATCCATCCATCCATCCATCCATCCATCCATCCATCCATCCATCCATCCATCCATCCACACCAGTGCACAATGAACAGGAGCCTATCAGCCGACTCTGGGCGAAGACGGGGTGCACCCTGAACAGCTCACCAGTCCATTGCAGATCCAACACTCACTCAACCATGCATACTCACAGTCACAACTAGGGGCAATTTGGTACAGTCTGTTAGCCTAATGTGCATAACTTTGGACAGTGGGAAGAAACCGGAGTACCTGGAGGAAACCCACGCAAGCACGGGGAAGCTCCACGCAGAAACGCCTCAATCCAGGACTTGAACCCAGGACCAAATCAATATCCTGTGACTGTAAGAGAGTTGTCCTTTAAATGGATCTTGTGTGTGTTCTAACAGACTCGTTCACAGGAAGCAGTAGATGAGAGTGAGAGGATCTTTACTGAGCTGATCAGCTCCATTGAGAAAAAGCGCTCTGAGGTGACGGAGCTGATCAGAGCTCAGGAGAAAGCTGAAGTGAGTCGAGCTGAACGACTCCTCAAGCAACTGGAGCAGGAGATTGCTGATCTTCAGAGGAGAGACACTGAGCTGGAGCAGCTTTGGTTCAGAAGCACCAATCATCATCTCTCATTTGATGGAGTGAAGATATCTCTCTCAGATCTGAAAAAACAAGCTGAGCAAATCTGTAAGTAGAAATTTTCCAAGAATCACAAATTATTAGCAAAATAATCACATTCATGCAAAAAATTAAATAAATATATTTACAGCAAATTTGAACAAACAAACATTTCCCCTGTTTATTACAGTGCATGCAGGTAAACTAAGGGGCCGATGATGTAGTGGTTAAAGTGCTGGGCTTATGGGTTTGAATCCCCTTTAGACCCCCATTATGCTCTGGGCAAGGTCTTAACCACAAGTGTGCATTTGTCCACCCAGCAGCATAAAGGGGTTCCAGTAAAAATACTGGGAAGGTAACCTGCAGTAGACTAGTGTCCCATCCCGGAAGAGTTGAACTCCTTGTCACGTCATGCTATAGAAACTGGGGATAACCCTGGGCCTGATGAGCCAGTAGGCTCAGGTGTAAAATCTAACAGACTTTTTTATTTAATGCAGATAAAAGTGCAGTATTTGTATGAACGTTGAGGAAAATTTTGCATTTTTAAATGAATTAATCAACATAAATACCACCTCCAGTTCAATTCTAACTCTTAGATAGATAGCGTCACGTTATTTTCAAAAACCTTTTGATATGATGAAAACTTAACAATAATTGAATAAATGAGTAAGTTGCTCAGTCTCAGAGGCAGCAAATCAACCCCGAACCATAACATTTCATCACCATGTCTAACAGTTTGTTTGAGGTTCTCCTCCCATTCATATCTTTACTGTAACTGCACTCAGACAATTGTAGTTTTAATTCATCTGTCCGGAGCACATTGTTCCAGAATGACTGTTCTTTGGATGGATGTTCTTTGGCAAACTCTTGTCCTGCTCTAATGTTTAAGCAAAGGTTTTCTCCTGGCATGGCTTCCATGCAGCCAAATGTATCCATTCTTTTTCTGATTGTAGTGGTGGGGGCAGTGTTGGCCCAATGGTTAGGTCTCTGGGTTACTGATCAGAATGTCGTTTGGATAAGGGCTTCTGCCAAATGCCACAAGTGTAACATAAATGGTTATAGATGCGTGCACGTTCACAACAACAGTTTACCTTTAGATCTTGTGATGAACCGGAATCTTTTCCCATGATGCTGTCTGTTCTTTGAATAAATCTACTGGGGTGGCCAGTCCTGGTCAGTTCAGTGATTATTTGAAATCGATGCCACGTGTTTCCAGGTGCTTTTTATTTTATTTATTTATTATTACTATAGTTTTTGGGATATACCGTATCAATCCCGCAAGAGAAATGATTGCCTGTGCATTTAACCCATCCAAAATGAGCCCCCACATGGTAACAGTGAGCACACATACTTGGAGCAGAAGGCAGCCACACATTGGGGCGCCCAGAGAGCAGGTCGGTGCTTTGCTCAAGGGCACTTCAGCCATGAAGGTGGAGGAAGGGAGGGTGCAGCTCACACCCCTGTCACCACCCATTTTTCCTGCTGGTTCAGGAATCAAACCAGCAACGTTTAGGTCCCAAAGCCCCTTTTCTAACCAGCAGGCCACAGCTGACCCAAAGCTGTTTTTAAATCTCTTGCCAAAGTTATTGGTGTGTAAAAGTCTTTAGGAGACTTTAGAGACGAATCCATCCCAAAATCCCACGGACACAATATCCAATGGACAGAGTCCCAACCCTTCATTCCAAAAGTGGATAAGAGGCTTGTTGTTTTTGTGAGAACCCTAACCCTATTTTACATTTTGTCCACTTTTGGAATAAGGGGTTGAGATTCTGTTCACTAGGATTTTGTCCTGTCACCCCTGATGACACCACACACTCAAATACCCAACAGCAGACCAGACACTAGCCCTCAGGTTCCACCTGCAGGAGGTTCTAATAAGTGGCACCTAATCTGCAGCACCTGATTCTAATTTTATAGGTTTGAAGTGATAAATGTAAAGGAGTCCTTTTTTTTTGTAGATTTTATGTGACATTTGTGAGAGTATATTACGGTTATCTGACATCACAGTGTCTCTGAAACCAGCAAAAAATCAAATATTTTACATTTATATTTACAGCATTTAGAGATGCTCTTACCATTTTCATTTGTTCAGTTTTAGATTCATGCTTTTAACTGTTTTCACATCAGTTTTCTGTTTCGGTTTTGTCTCTGTTACTCTACAGCTCGAGATGTTCAGATGATTTTACCTTCAGAGCTGAAGAGCAGAGACGATGTTCTGCAGTGTGAGCATTCACAAACACCTTCAATACACTTCATTCTTCCTTTATCAAATTTTTATTTTATGTAAATTCTTTATTACATGGACACCTCTCTCTCTCTCTCTCTCTCTAACCTGTGAACATCTTATCATTTTAGATTTCTGTTATCTGTCTCTGGACCCCAACACAGCTCATCATCAGCTCATTCTGTCTGAGGAGAACATGTTGGTGACATGCACCGATACAGAACAGCGATACTCGGATCACCCAGAGAGATTTAACTGCTGGGAGCAGGTGCTGTGTAAGGAGAGTGTGTGTGGACGCTGTTACTGGGAGGTGGAGTGGAGCAGTGAGAGCTGGGTGGACATATCGGTCTCGTATAAAGAGATCAGAAGGAAAGGTAAGGGTCATGAGTGTGGGTTTGGACGCAACGGCCAGTCCTGGAGTCTGCAGTGTTGCTCTTCGTCTGTTTCTTATTGGCACAACGACATTAAGACTGTACTCAAGGGACCAGTGTCGTCCAGAATAGGAGTGTATGTGCATCACAGAGCAGGAATTTTGGCCTTCTACAGCATCTCTGACACAATGCGGCTCCTCCACCGAGTCCACACCACATTCACTCAGCCTCTATACGCCGGGTTTTATTTATGGCAGTGTGACTCCACCGTGAGTTTATGCGATCCGAAATTAAATGTTAGTGTTTGTGAAATGTGAATTTAGAACTCAGGAGTCAAATATAATTCCATTGTGTATTACACTTTGGCCTCACAGCAAGAAGGTCCTGGGATTAGGTCTTGGGCTCCGGCGGTTCGGTGTGGAGTTTGTATGTTCACCCTGTGCCTGCATGAGTTTCCTCCAGTTACTCGAATTCCCTTCCACAGTTCAAAAATATGTAGCCCCCAGTTGTGAGTGCAAATGATTGCATGTGTTGCCCTGCAATGGTCTAGCAAGCTGTTCAGTGTGCACCCTGCCTTTGTCCAAATTCCAAATAGGCTCCCGCCTCTCTGTGACCAAACTGAAGGATTAACCTGTTCAGCAAATCAATGATACACACACACACACACACACATATATATACACACATTTATTTGTTTGTTTGATTGTTTGTTAGCGACTTCCATATCAATTAGAATTTTTTTTGGATTGGTGGGATGTTCCCATAAAATTTTGCACTGAATGATTAAAAATAAATAGAAATAAATATATTATCTTATAATGTGTGAAATAAAAAAATAATAATCCTATATAATTTTAACCAAATTAAATTTGCTCTGTATATTCACGATCAGTAGCTCGGGAACCAGATCTGATCCAGAGTGTGTATCTGGTAACCATTTAAATGTCACAAAAAAAAAAAATCCCACTGTTCTGGAAGTGTGGTAGTACAGCAGGCCCAGCAGGGAGTGCCAAGTACTTATTTATTCATGGCTTAGGGGAGGTTTGTGCTCTCTGAGTACTCTTTTTGTGCATGCTTTTGTCTGCACTTTTTTGAAAAGCTTAATTTTGTTTGTTTCATGCCTCATTTTGTTTGGTGAAGTTTTTACTATTTCTTGTGCTCGTGTATTTTATGTTTTAAACTATAGAATTAAGCTACAGATATATTTCATTAATTTAAAGTATATTAATTTAATATTTTTTATTGTAATATATTATTTGAAGCTTGGGATTTCAGATTTATTAACTGACTTCATTTCTGATATGTTAGAGTTTTGGGATCAGGTCTTCCCTCTAGGACAGTTATAATTACTTTTGTAATTTTTTTTTTTCAAATCAATGTTTATTGAGTTTTTCAATAAAGAAATAATATGAACAAATTTGGCTTTATATGTTTTACTTAATAAATCATACACAACGCCAGAATATCATTAAAGTAAGAAAAGAGTATAATCTAATAGTGCTGCACTAAACTCTAAAAGCACCACATTTTTATTGAAAATGATTCTAGAAAGCTTAAAGGTTTACTCCATGAATTATCTCATCACAGTATTATAATCACCATGACTACCGCAGCAAAAATAAATATGATCATAACCACAATATAGCGTTATGGGTACACACACAATACATATGCATATAAATATATACATACACACATACACACACAACAAAAATCTGAAGGCAACACTTGTTTTTGCTCGCATTTTTTAAAAGCTGAATTCAAAGCTCTAAAACTTTTTCTATATACACAAAAGACCTTTTTCTCTCAAATATTGTTCATAAATCTGTGTTAGTCAGCACTTCTCCTTTGCTGAGATAATCCGTCCACCTCACAGGTGTGTCAAGATGCTGATTAGACCGCATGAACATTGGACAGGTGTACCTTAGGCTGGCCACAATAAAAGGCCACTCTAAAATGTACAGTTCTATCACACAGCACAATGCCACAGATGTCATTCGAGGTTTTGAGGGAGTGTGCAATGGTTTCACTTCCCAGGTAGGTGGTCATATTTACACGTGTGTATGTGTGTGCGTGTATATATATATATATATATATATATATAAATAGAGAATCAGCACGGAGACTAAAGGTAACCCTGAAGGAGCTGCAGAGTTCCACAGCAGAGACTGGTGTATCTGTGCACGGGGCCACAATAAGCCGTACACTCCACAGAGCCGGGCTTTATAAAAGAGTGGCCAGAAAAAAGCCATTACTGAGTGCTAAAAATAAAAAGGCACATTTTGAGTTTGCCAAAAGGCATGTATGGAGGAAGGTGCTCTCGTCAGATCAGACTGAAATCGAACGTTACAGCCACCAATAAAAATGCTCTTTCTGGCACAAACCCAACACATCCCATCACCCCAAAAACACCTCAGTGAAACATGGTGGTGGTAGCATCATGCTGTGATTATCTTTCAGCAGCAGGAACTGGGAAACTGATCCGAGTCGAGGGAAAGATGGATGGTGCTAAATACAGGGATATTCTTGAACAAAACCTGTTTCAGTCTGCCTGTAAATGTTCAGTTCAATTCGGATTTATCTGTATAGTGCTTTTTACAACTGACATTGTCACAAAGCAGCTTTACATATTACAATTCATTTAAGGAGGAATCTAAGAATTCAGAACCCAGTGGAAGGAAATAGTCCCTCAGTTGACACGAGGAAGAAACCTTGAGAGGAACCAGGATCAAGAGAAAGAGAGGTTGTTAGGTGTTATTGTAGTAGTGTGATGGTAAAAGAAGAGTTTATTAGTGGTGGGTGCAAGCAGGGACTCCGGCATGACTAACTATGGCAGCATAACTAAAAAGAGAGAAACCAGAAGGAAGATAGATGTGAGGGCAAGGATGTGATAATATGCAAGACATAGACTTATACAAGAAAAAGTTCTGCTCCTGAGTCTTTCATCATGCTCTGTCTGCTGCTGTGGGATTTTTTTTTCCTCCAGGATCTGATTGTGACAGGAATCTTTGCGTTTCTGTGGCTGGTCTCGTCCTCCGCATGGGGAAAAGGACTGACCGATGTTAAATACGCCACCAACCCTGATACACTGCTCAATTATTGCAGTCCACAGTGTGAGACCAAGCTCTACCCTGTCATGGGACGTCTTAATTCCTCTGTGGTGAGGCAAACATCTCTTTAAAAATGAATACGTAAATAAATATGCAAGAGTATAAGAGGCTCCGTGTGTAGATGTGTGAGAGAGAGATGGTACAAGCTTGTGTTTGTTTCTTTAGGTCGTTGGTTTCCTGAATCTCATCCTGTGGGCAGGAAACTGTTGGTTCATCTTTAAGGAGACTCCGTTCCACAAGCCTGCTCATCCTTCCACCGGCATGGAGCAGGGAGGCAGCTCCTAACTGGACAAGGCAGACTCCTCCCACTCCATTCAAGCCAATCAGAAATTAGAGTATGCCACTGAGAGTTCACATGGACTCCTCCTAAAGTTAAATAAAGTTTGGTTACGGAGAGGTTTCGGCTCACGGTAGGTCTGGTCCGGCTACTCGTTTCACTGTGCAGAATGTTCACTCTGGCTGATCGGCTTTGGGTTTAAGCAGGAAGCGTCCATTTTGGTTGTGATGCCCAGTGTATGTTTTCTACGTCCTGATCTTTGTTTTGCGTAATTATAACTAATCATCTCCACATTACAAATTACAAAAATGAATAAAAGTCAAGTAGTGTATGTTAGTTATTATTAGATTAACTTTGAGAAAGCTAAAATTATCAGTTAGAAAATGAGCCTCCCCCTTTCTGAGTGTGATCATATATGCAAATGTTTGCCAATAATTTTTATCCGTTTAATGTGTTCATCCTGAACCATCATTTAAGAAAACTCTTGAGGTGCCAATATTTAGTCCCAGCAACTCCAAATGATTGGAGATGTCACAATGTTACTCTAAGATATCACAGCTTTGGATATTTGATACCGATATATAAATCTGAACTAATATTAGTAATTATAATAAAGTGTGTAGCTGTATGTGACCATTTATCTTTGCTAAATCTCATGGTCATGTAACTAATTAGTTACCACTGTTGTCATGTGTGATGCTGCACGTCGTATTTTTTCCCCCATGTTATGAGCCATACAGGGACACCTGAAAACATTTATTTTACATAAATAAAACGTACCCAACCGAAAGCAATTGTAGGATGTGAACGATTTCTTTGCTTTTTTTTTTGTGTGTTTACGCCGCTGGGAGTCACTTTGACTTCACCTCTGGATTGTTCAGTGTAATTGGTGCCATGTTGTATTTCTTTTATTGACTGTTTTGTGGTGCACATTTGAACCTGTTTAGCAACTGATATACACTGTTTGTTTTTCCTTACACACTACAATTTTCTTTATAGCAATGTTCACACCTCTATATCCGTTTTTAGGTGTAATGTTTTTGTTTTTTGGTTTATTTCTTTGGTGAAAATCAGTCATAATGATTGTGATGAGGTCGAGAGTGTGAAAAGATCTTCATACTTTAATATATTACACACCATGCCTTGATGCAATTTTCAAAGAAATGATGGGGGGTTGTGTATGTGCATTTAAACACTTTGGCCTGACTCCGACACCTCTCTTCCTCCCTCTCTGATTACAGATCTTTATCTCCTCTCTCAGTATGTTGTGTTTAGGTTATTTAAGTTTTATGAATTGAATGTTGTAATGTCTGGTGATTAAAAGACTTACCTTCAACCGCATGATTGTTTTGAGGAAAGAAAAAAATTGGAACTAATTTCCTACTTTTTTAATCTTTTTTTTTTAAACATGTTCCTGTTTATTGAAATCGGGAACAAGCTTGTACATTTATGATTATTTTTTTTATTTTTGATTTACTTCACTAGTCAAAGCATTTTGATTGTATGACTTGTATCTCTCGTATGAAAAACATTTAGTCATTCTAATCTTAAAAGCTTCATCTTTTCCTCCTGCAATATGAAAGCCTTAAACGCACAGTGCCTTAAACTCTAATCACAACCTTTACATTTTTTTTTAATAATCTAGTGTGTCTGTATGTACTCCAAATTGAATTTCACTATTAATGCTTATTAACATCTTAATGTCATGAACAGAAGCGGAGATAGAGGTCAGTTTTGTCTCAGCATTATTGAACGGAAGCACACATCTGCTTTTTAAAGTTCTTTGGCTGTCAGAGGTTTAAATACCACCTAGATACACTAAGTTAAACACCATTGTTTCAACAGCTAAGTGTAACATATTATTCTTACACTGTATTTTGTATCAGAAAATATATCACTTACATTTTGCCACATTTCTTTTTCTTTTTGCATTTTCTGAGTTGTAAAATATTAAATGAAGAGAGCTTCACTGATTTTTGTGTCTTCTGATGAACTTAAAAACTGGTGTGTGTGTTTGTGTGTTTGTGTTTGTTTAACCACTAGAGGGCAGTGCAGTAGTTTATTTTATTAAAAAGTTAGTCATTTTTTAAAGGGTGTAAAGATAAATTGTGGTCAATATTCATTCATTTTCTGAATCCTAATTAGTCGTGGGGAGGCTGGTGCCCATCCCAGCCAACTCTGGGCGAGGGCAACTGGGCAGCTTGCCAGGCCATTGCAGGGCATAAACATACACAAAATCAGCCATGGTTCTTTTACATGCCTCTCACCACAGACAGTGATAGACATGGCTGACCTTTGATAACCCATTTATATGCACTGTGGGGACAGCAGTGACAAGATTGTTGAGAGTGAAGATTGAATCCCCAACCTTTAGATCAGCAATCCAGCACCCTACCACTGGACCTATATTTGATTCAAAATTTTTTGGAACAAAAAAGTTATTCTGTATAAAATAAAATACTTTAAAAATTGCTAAACAGGTTTAATATTCAAGGTAGAAAGTAAGGTTCGTAGATACCAAGAGCTCCTGTTATAATGTTACAATATGTTACCTTTCCAGTATAGCACATGCATATGTATGTCAGTCACTGTGATCCAGATGGCTAAAGCTATCAGTTACTTCATAAGTGCAGATAGTTTATAATAATGGAATGGCACAGACTGTCACTGAAAGAAAGCAGTCGTGATCAGCATGGTTTCCATATATTTTTAATTCACAGATATGCTGATTTGAAATATTCTGTTCAAACAGTGCAATTGCATCAGATGCATAGCTAATAGAATATTGATATGACACATTTTCATGTTGCACTGTGTCACATTGATTAAAAAAAAAAAACAATGAGCCTAAAGAATTTCTGAAAATTGCAGGGTATATGTGATTTTGGCACGATACTGCATTTGAGCCTCAGGACAGTGGGCTTTAACATCTCAGCTCTGTCATCTCTTCTGTCCTCATGCTGAGAGACAACTGCAACAAACTACAAATGCCACAGAATCAACTCTAGAGTTTAATTTGCATAAACTGCTGATACAATAGCATTCTGCTGTGTAAGAAATAAATATGAAAATGGTTGTCCAGTTATAGTTTATTCTCTAATACAGCAATACTATTACACTTTAGTAACAATACACTGGAATGGCATGGGTCCATCTGATGGGTCCAATATCTTGGATATTAGTCATTATCCTTTTTTCCCAGTATCCTTTAAAACAAAAATGGACACGAAATTTTTTACAGTCATTGTTCAAAATGAAAAATTGTGACAGTCATTTAAACGAGCATATTAACTGACAATTTATAGATGTGACCTGTCAGGTGAATATTGTAATAAGTACATGTACAGCAAACGGTGCTTGATATTGTAACATGATATTGCTGTGAGTTTGACAAACAACCAAACATCCATGTTACCTGTCGAATTTCATTATGTTGTTCTTTATTGTTGTTCTACTTTGGTTTTGTACGCAAAAGCAATTTAACCTTTTTTAGTATGGCAGATCAGCATAATTGATGTATTGACAGCATAAACATGTTTGATTCATTAGGATTTCTTTAATTTTTGAACTATGTTTGTAATATTTTAGTTCTTTAATGTTGTGTTTAATGTTGGTATATTTTGTTTCATATTTTGGTGCTAAAATGTATTGTAGGGGGTGAGAGAGAGAAACGAGCTAAATACATTGAACATACATGTGTCCCGAAGTTATTTACTTTAATTTATTTTTATACCAACAAATGCCACCCAATAACCTATTGTTATATTAATATAAATAAATAGATAGAAATCATATGAAATAAGTTTGATATGATCTAATAGATACTGCAAATGTACTGGTTTTCTATATATTTAATTGTTCTATTTAAAGAATAACTTTATAAAAAAGTATGTTGCAATGAGTTTTCTACAGTAAACGACATTAAAATATACAGCACTATTGGAGTAAAAATGTTTTCATGTTGACTTGTGGTTGGATAATTAAAGAATTAAATGTTGTTAATGTATAAATAAGTTATTTATTTTGTACTATGCATTCCATAACAATACAAATAAACACACTGATAATATAATTTCTTATGTATCAAATAAACCCACAGATCGCTTTCTTTATGCTGACTTCCCCACTGTTTCAATAGCAAAAACCCACAAGGAGCACTTTCCAAGATGGCGTCATGTGGACACCGCGAGAGGACTCCGCTGAAACTCTTCCTCTTCGCATTTCTTCTGCCGCAGGTGCCGCATGGTGAATAACTGCCCTCTAGTGGTCTAAATAAGAACTCTTAAATATGTTCACGTCCCCGGCCAACACAAATACACAGTCATTCACATTCACAACTGAAACAGCCAGTTAGCCAAATGTACATATTTTTTGACTGTGGGAGAAAACCAGCATATCCAAAAGAAACTCACGCAGGCACATTTGCAAATTCCACACAGAAACGCCCTTGTCAAGCCCAGGACTCGAACCAAGGACCTTCCTGCAGTGAGGCAGCCCACTGTGCCACTCCTCATTGTATTTATTAGCCCTATTTGGATTTTTTTTCTACAGTAACTGTTGTCCAGTAGTTTCACATACTATAATGTCTATGACAAAATATTACCAATAAAATACAAAAAAAAATAGAGCTGCTTACATCAATCTGCAATAAAATTATATTTCTTGCCATAGAAATTCCATACAGCTGCAGAGCTCAAATTTTAGCTGCAAAAAAAGCCACACAGCCTGGCACTCCAGATTTATTTTATAACCTATTCATTATCCAAATATGCAGAATAATATTTGGGTTATTTAGCGCTTTATAATTCATAACCTTCTCACTGACAGAACAGACACAAATTTACATTTACATACTATTTGTATTTCAGTTACTAAGATTTTTAATAACCTCATTCAAACAAATGTTAAATGTTAGGAATGCAATAATTTTTATAATGGTGTGCTGTGATTTCCACTACTTAAAATATATTAATAATAATAATAATAATAATCATAATAATAATTATAATAATAATAATAATAAATCTGACCACTGGAGGCCCTTTGAGTGCACACTAGGGTGGTCCCTATTTTGGAACTTTTGAATTGTAAAGTGGGCACCCCATAAAAATGTTTCAAATGCTGAAAAATTAAATACCTAAAAGGATTTTTTCAATGAAGTAATATTTAAGGAATGCTCAAAAGGCTCTGAAGTCTTCCTCCTATAAACGCTTGGCATGGTGTGTTAGACTGCATGCAAACATGATAAGTTCCCAAACTACATATATTTCAGGCACTACTACGTCATTGCCTCATTGGTAAGAATGCAACTGAAAGATGTAGTTCTGATCCTACAGAGGTAAACTAAACATGAGTCCTGTCATTTAAATATGGATGGGATTGTATGGCACACTCAGCAGTGACAAAACGCAAGTAGTGTACAATGTGTAAAGAAGTTCAGAATACTTCGTGAAAGTAACTTAATTTAAACTTAATCTGTAACATTATGGTAATCTGTAACATTATGGTAAATAATCTGTAACATTATGGTAGTTAATGCTTAGATAGCAGTTGCATAATTTCATTATCATTGAGCATACCTTAAATGTCATTCAAAATTACAAATATTTTACTACAAGTGTTTTTACATTATATGTGACCAATTTAATTGGTGAGTCTGGTGAGACTTGTGAGACTTAATGAGTCTGGTTCTGCTCATGGTTTCATACTCATGATGTCTGGGTGGAGTTTTACCTTGCCACTGTTCCCACAGGCTTGCTCATTAGGATGTATAGGATTTATAGAGAATGTTTAAAATTCTGAGTTTACATTCTTAATCAAATTTGTTTAGTATGCTTTGTGTGCTTTGTGACTATGTCTGTTGTAAAAAAAAAAAAAAAAAAATACATTGTGCTATACAAATATAAGTATATTGAATTGACTAAACAGTTCAGACACAGTACCCTAAAACTCCATAATTCAATTGCTAATGAACCAACTATTGGTCAGGAAAATTGGTTTGAGAATGGCACCAGCACAAGCTGCTATTATAGAACTAAGAAATGCTTACTTTAGGGACTGGGAGGTGGAATTATTGTGATTGAAATTATAAACAAATACTTCCCAAAGATTTAAAATATGCTCGTGTTGGTAGCCAGCTTAACCTGCTGGCATAAAAACAGTCATGTGTTTTTATGAAGTTCAACAGAAACTTGTACTGATGCCTTGCCAGTGGCAATCTGTTGTAATAATAACATTTCATTTCATTCAAACGTGTCATTCAAAATGTGAATTTTAAAGAATATCCAATCTCCGTCTCACTAGGATTGATGGCATGTTGTAGCCACAAACCGCAACATATTTCTGGTACTTACCGAGATTCGGATTTTCAAAAATATTTGAAAAGGCTCCTAATAAAATAATTTTTTGGTGAAAATGTATTGAACAATGCTATTGTAGGCAATAAGAACCAAAAATATCATTCCAACATTACAGTATGGCTAATAAACAAATAGTTTAAAAAAAATTAAAGGTGTTGCAATTTTTTCTGAAAAATTGTTTTTTTTAGTATTTTAGTTTATTACCCATACTTTTACCTGGTAATAATTTTTTGTTCTCCTTGCCTACAATAGCATTGTTCAAGACAGCAAATAACTATAGGGAACTAATTTTTTACTTTTTTTTTTTATAAGGACAAAAAGTGGTGGT